>OY992530.1:15308558-15680614 GCA_963921185.1 Dasysyrphus tricinctus
ACTGATTTTTCCAAGTTTTGTTATAGTTTCAAATTTCTAAATTATATTTTGGGATTTTTTTATTTCGGGGACGTTTTCAGTGGGGGCCTTTTTTGTGTTTAAATACTTTTTTATTGGCTCTTTCTTAAAATCTAGAAGGGTTACCCTGGTTGAGAGTTGTAAGTCACTAGGCCCTGGTTCTCCACGAGCTGTTACGCCACCAAATTTTATTTTTATTTTTTAGAAAAAGTTAACAAAAAAAGGAACAAAAACCGGAAAACCAAAGATTTTTGAGCAAAAAGTGGGAAGAAAATGGCGGTGCCAACTTCATACTTCCTAAAATTGTTTTTTGACCGTAAAAGATGCAAATATCCGAATTTATTTTTAACTCTTCAGCATGTGGTAGCACAAAGCAGCACAACTTTCACTTTTACAAAGTTTGCGAAAATTGAAAAATGGTATCTGTAAAATTTGCAAATTTGCGATTTTTTAAAGATATTTACGGCATAGAGTAGCAAGGGTTGAGAATAATAGGTACAACACAATTCAAAAAAAAAATTATTTTATCCGTAAAAGTTGCAATATGCGAATTTTGTTTGTATCTGCTCGGCATTTATAATGGCAGCACAAAGCAAACATAAACATACAAAAATCGTAAATAAGTTTTTGGGACAATGGTAGATAATAATCGAAATATATTTTTTTTAGGCTCGTGACAGCACAAACCGACCACAAAAAGCACAACTTTTTTAAAAAATTTCATACGTAAAATTTGCAAATTTGCGAATATTTTTTTCAATATGGACGGGACAAGGTGCATCAGCAAGTTGAGCACAGCTGTAATGTGCAGCACATTACAGCACAACTTTTTGTTTTCTCTAAAAACCATACCCTTAGTACGATTTTTTCACATGACAGCACAAGTTGGACACATTATACAGCACAACCTTTTTATCTGAAAATCGAAAATGACGTTTCCAATTCCACGCAAAAAAACAACTTATTTTGCTAGAATAACTATTATTTACTGTAGAAATGTTTAAATGCAGTATTGTCACAGTAAAATTTATCGTGGCAAAAACTCATTATTTATCTATCCCAAATCCTTGTTCCTGTTTTTCTATCCCTCTTTTTTGTCAGGTGTTTCCTTCAATTTACTGGGAGAGAGAAGGGCAATCATGGGCCATCAGCCATTGGTACGCTTTCCCAGTATATTAAAGAAACTAAAATCGATGAAACTAGCGCTTTAAGTCGAAGAGCGCAATGATATCATAACTTTATGACCAACAGACGGGCATGGGTGACAGTTAGTCCTCAAGCGCCCTTATGAATGACAGACGGGTGGTCTGTCTAAATCCAAAACCATAAAGAAGCACGGGCTATATTTGGTTTCCCCTCTGCTAGATGTTATTCCTTTTGAGAATGGCCGAGTTCCAAACCTATATTTACTTAAATTATCGTTGTATAAGATGGAACGTTAAACCCTGGTCCTTAATCGCCCCAAAATCTGCGCAAAAGCCCAACGACTTAGATTATTGCACAAAGTAGAAAATTACTGCCAGTAGCCAGTTTGCACCCTTTATAATGGTATTAAAACTTAGTAACTTAGCTTTCCACCAGTTTTTTACTAACGTTGATTTATTTTTAATTTCTTTCGGAGGGGAAGAATGATCGCGGTGTGGGATAGAATTTCTTTTTAGTTGTCGGAATTTTTTCTTTCCTTGTTCGAAAAATTGGGGTTTATGGCTGGAT
The DNA here is from genome assembly GCA_963921185.1 of Dasysyrphus tricinctus. Taxonomy (NCBI): domain Eukaryota; kingdom Metazoa; phylum Arthropoda; class Insecta; order Diptera; family Syrphidae; genus Dasysyrphus; species Dasysyrphus tricinctus. The sequence goes on from OY992530.1 coordinate 15,310,290, forward strand.
GCGTTCATCGAATTCGCTGCTACTAGAAGTGGAACCAGCGATCGGTGATTTCCATGATGACAGTGTAAAAGTCAGGAAGATAGTGCGATTAAGCAGGACCGTCGGTTTTTTAACTGCGTTGGTTTTCTTCAGCAAAGATGGTGCAGAGTAGCTGAATAACGACGCGACCGAAAACCACGGCCGCTGACTGGCGGAAAGTACTGGGGCTGACAAAAAGAACAGGCCGTCTAAGTTAATGGAAAACCTGGAAGGGCACTTCTACTGTTATTCTGAAAGTAACCAGAGGTTTTAACTCGAAAGTGAAAAAAAGGGTTAAGAAAAGTTATCGAGGAAGAAGAAGAAGTTCGAAGAGCTAGAAAAAGGTTTAAGTGAGGAACTTGAAAAAGTAAAAATTTGAAGAGGGAACATTTATCTGTGGAAATCTGATGGAAGGTGTTCTCAAAATTGGTATTTTATCTTTGGAGGAAACTGGCAGACAAATTTTTTAAGCTATTGCCGGATTTACACGATTGGAAAACTGCCAGTATAATGACAAAAGCAACAACAAAAGAATGGACAATTTCATTCTTTTTGTCATTATACTGGCAGTTTTCCAGTCGTGTAACTCCGACATAAGTATTTTCTTTTCTTTTTTTTCTAAAGTGAATTCTGTGTTGAATAGGTTATCTTTTATTCGGCTTTTGAGTTTATATGGTTAGGTTAGGTTAGGTTGATGGGCTGACGGTGGATCTTGTTCCCGTCACACTAAGATCAATGTTGATCCATTGTGGTATCCTGATGGATTGGACCATCCGTTTAAAAATATTACCAATGAAATTCTAAGGAGCATCGAGCCATTTAGAGGTGTTGAAAGTCAGGGGATTGACACAAAAAATGATGCACGGGGAATGACGGTAGCATTTGACGGTATTAAGCGTGCTTATGAGCCAAACATCTAAACTAGTCAACAAAAAAATTAAAGTAGCAAGATTTTTTTCATCTTTTTTTTTACCAAATCAAACGATAGGTTCTTCTGTATTTTGTAAGTATCGTCTCGGTAACGTCAAAATCGAAATATTTCCGTATGGTCTCTCTTGAAATGTTTGGTTTCCCTGAACCGATAGAACCGTCGGTCGGTTCAGAGAAACCAAACATAAGACTTGGTTCGGTACAGCTCTGAGACCTCCAATTAAAAAAGATACTTTTGTATTTGATTACCAATATATCAGCAAATTCTGATGTCATAAAAAATTCAAAGGCAGTTTTGGAAATTTGAATAAGTCTACAAATTTTTTTAAAAATTTTGTAGAGATAGTTTTTTTGACCCTTCAATGTTACTTAAACAAAAATATTTACTAAAAAACATTATTTTGTGGGCTTTCGGTAAATCTGTTGTTTTGTTTAATCATCATTTCACAACGTCTATGCTCTAATTAGGTTTCCGAAAAATTAATTTTGGTGCAAGGTCATGAGTCCATAGGCCAAAGTTACTGATACCAACCCGACCCAGTGTTGCCTATGAACAAAAATTAAAGGGGTCCCAAAATACAAAATAAAATCCAAATTGATTCACGGAAAAGTTTTCCTCACCAAATTTGCAAAGCCTTACAAACCAAATGAAATTAATGTGGTGTTCTTAAACATTCCCATCGATTTTTTTTTTACAGTTTTGCATTTGTTAGTAACTTTTTTGAATAGAAATAAAAGAAAAAGTAAATCTTTCCAAATAATTAAAAAAAGTTTATATTTCAATAAATTTAATTTTGTTTGAAAAATATTTAATTTTTTTTATATAATTTTTGGAAAACTGTACTTTTTATCTCATTTCAAGTCAAACAAAATATCTAACCAATGCAAAACTGTGAAAAAATTCGATGGGAATTGTTGTTTTTTGTTTTCATTTTGAAGTCGACTACGCAAAGTTTAGGAACAACACCATTTGTTCTTTTAATTAGTTTTTAAGACTTTGAAAACTTGGTAGGAAAAAAAAATTTACTCGAATATTGATGCCTTAAAGCTCTACAAATCTGCATACCAATGCAAGTCATGCAATTAAAATAAGCAATGAAACAACAGATTTACCAAAAGATCACAAAAAGTCGTTTTTTGATTCTTTTTTTTTTTTAACTAAAGGTGTAGGGCCAGACAAACGTAATCTCTACAAAATCTTAAACAAATCTTGTAGAAAACTATTTATACCTCCAATAATGTCAAGAATTTTTTTTATGATCATTATTTTTTTTTCACGTCATTTTTATGACGTCATTATTTTTTTTTTCATTAAATGTTGTGGTAAAGTAGTACCTCGTAGCATAATAGTTAGTGCGTTGGACTGTCATGCTGAAGGTGTGGGTTCGATTCCCAGCCGTGCCGCATTAAAACAGAAATGTTTTATCCGAGGTACTGTCTCTTGCGAGGAACTGACAAATCCTCCAAGAGTATACTTTTCATAAATAAGGGCTTCTCATTTTGCAGTTCGTGTTATTGTAATTATTCCTGCCAACAACACGCACATAGGAATGGTTGAGAGTTGTAAGTCACTAGGCCCTGGTTCTCCACGAGCTGTTGCACCAAACAAGTTGTTTATTTTTATTGTTGCGGTAAAAATTACCACAACAAGTTTCACCTTCCAAAGGAAAAGAATAATATTCAATAAATTTAAAGAAGTTATTTTAAATAGAATTTCACTATTAATATATAAATGGTCACATGGTTGTGAATGAATATAACAAGAACAGCTGACGAACTGGAATGCGTTTTCTATACACACATACGTCTTTAACAGAAGTATGATAGACAGCAATTAGTAAATAAATTGCACTTTAGTATTTCCTGAAAAATATAAAGCTTCTAGTTTTGTAACGGATTAATTTAAAATATTACACTATAACTGCAGAGGATTGTTTAACTTTTAAAGTAAATACAAGGGTTACAAATAATAACTATTATAAGATTAAGTTAATAAAAGTTGATTACAAAATATCAAATAAGAAACACCAAGCTGCTTACTACCATAATCCACTCAATTTCGGCAAAAATTCAACAGAAAACCTGTTACTTTTATCTTTATATAAGCCGCAAACCATTTAGCCAAATGCATAATATTTATTTAAATTTTTAAATTGTAAAAAGATATAATTTGTTGTATACAAAAAAAAATACCAACTGCGTATAGTTACAACTTGCAACAACAATAATAAAATATATATTTTAATATGTTGGTTTGGTTACAGCTTAACTAACTATAGGAAAATTTATTTAATATCAACGTCAATATATGTACTTTTTACTTAAACGACAAACGAGAAAGTTTCCTTTGCTGCAATTTGAATATCAGCTGAAGGAATTGAAATTAACATTCCTGTGGTCTTTCGACCAAATCGAGATAAATTAGACATTTTATGCCCGGATTTGCAATCGAAACGATCACTACTTAATGAATAACTGACTCTGATCGAACAAGATTAAAAAGTTGTCTTTTAAAAATATTATTCTTTTTTTTTTGTAATGGAGGTAAAAGTTGTAAGTTGCACATGCGTAGGATAACGTGTGGGAAGAGGATATAATAGTTATGGTTATGTCTAGGCTGGTTAACATGTTTATGGTGGGGTTTTCCTTTGAAAATATAAATATTGCATAATTTAAAAGACCAAATGTACGCCCGAATTCGAATCTTCTTAAAGCTTTAATGTTATTTTGCTTGAATCAAAATACCTATAGTCTTTCTAGATTCTTGAAGAATGACATAAAGAGTGGAAATCTGAATCTCGTGGCCCAGGGTTGACCAAATCAAGGAGGACCCAATTGGGCTTGGTGGGTCAAAGTGACGCAGTTATCCAAAAGAAAACTATGAAGACATGTAACCACCGCAACTTGAGCTATGATACCAAACAAAAAAGGAAAATGAAAACCGGTCGAATCAAAATTCAATAATTTAACCTCTTAATACTCTTTCCAATTAATATTTTATTCATTCACTGACAAAAAATTGTGGGCAAGAAAAAGTAAAACACTCAGGTACTTTTATTAAAAAAATTCCAAATTTAAATTTAATAAGTTTTCTTAATCAGGTATATCTTCTTATAACAAGATCAACGTACAACAATGTCGGCATCATCTTTTGATTTCATTCAAATGCCGGATAACAATAAGCCTGTAAAATCACTTCCAATTTACTTGTTTCCCTAAAATATCGAAAAAGTCTTGATAATTGACTGAGGGAAAAGGAAAGAAAAAACAATATGATGATGCTTATATATGTAGGTATATGCATGTACATACATAACATGAATCACTTTTTCTCTTAAACATCAAATAATAAAGGTCATGTGTAAATTCAATTGTTGGCGATTAGATGTTTTGACAAACCTGTCAAATTACTCACATGATGTGAGCTAAAATGGACTTACCGTGGATACCGGACTGGATTTATACAATCTTTTACATACACATGCGATGATGGGCATTAAATTAAGTAGAATGAATAATGCGTCTGATGAAGTAATGGGTTTTTGTCAGTTGGACCAGTGTTGCCACTGTTTACTATTCATTTTCCGATTCAAGCAATGAAGCGTCCTTTTCTCCGTGTATTTTGCATTTGTATATAAATCTATAGCAAATAAAAACATAATACTCATCACAAACAAAATTTCCGAAAAAACTCATAAATGTCAAATTCAAAATTGTTTTACTATAGAGAATAATAGGTCTGTTCCTTTACTTTGAATTTCTGTGATTTTCTGTGCATTTCTGCGCATTTCAGTCCAAAGTTGTGTCAAAGTTCATATAAAAAAAATATTTTGACACAAGTTTGGACTAAAAATCACAGAAACCCAAAGTAAAGGATCAGACCTAATATTTCATACATTAGGCTGTAACTAGTTTTTGCCTCCCAAATCGAAATCCTGCGTACGCCCCATACCAGTTCTTCTTGAATTCACAAACCAAATTAACGCTAATATGCAAAATGGACTTCAAACCGATGTGTTTTACCTAGATTAAGCAAAGCCTTTGATAGTGTGAACCACTCCATTCTTTTATTCAAAATGGATAGATATGGATTTTCAGAGTATATACTAGCTTGGATCCAATCGTATTTAAAAAATCGTGGTGAAATATGTAAGATATAAAAATTTTGTATCTAAATTAATAAATGTTACATCCGGGGTTCCTCAAGGCCTTCATATTGGACCACTAATATTTATATTAGTTATTAATGACATTGCTTTGAACATTCTTTATTCGAAAGCTTTAATCTTCTTTGATACTTTAAGCTTTTTTATAACTTCACAAACCCAAACGGATCCTTGTTTTTTTCAACATGATATCAAAAGATTCTTCGAATGGTGTACTTTAAATGAAATGAAACTTAATACAAAAAAATTCAAAGTTATCTATATGTCTTACTCAATGTTGAGGGAGCCGCTTTTATCTTCTTATTTCATAGACGATGGTTTGGTTGATCGAATAGATACATTTGATGATTTGGAAGTTTTATTTGACGCCAAACTAACATTTAATTCTCACATAGACGTTATAGCAGGAAAGGAAAGGAGCCGCCTTGGATTAATCAAGAGGTTTTCGAAAGAATTTAATGATCCTCATATCTCAAAAATCCTGTACTGTTCGCTTGTCCGTCCCATCTTAGAGTATTGCAGCTGTATGTGCGGTGTCTTGTTTACGATGTATACCTATTCAAAAAATTGAAAGTGTTCAAAAACTATTCTTACTATTCGTCCTTCGTTATCTTCCATGGGATCCTACTCAACATCTTACACCATACGAAAACCGTTTAAAGCAGCTCAGCATTTCGACGCCAAAAAATAGAAGGGAAGTGAATAATGTTCTTTTCCTCTTTCAACTTTTATCGGGATCTATTAATTCAGCAATCATCCTTAGTATGCTGAACATTAATTCTCGTCCGAGGTTAACACGTTATCCTGCTTTCTTTTTTACGTCTTCCGCCAGAGTTAATTATGGATTTAACTCAACTTTGAACGTAATGTGCACTGATTTTAATAGATTATATCACTTCATTGATTTTAACTTGTCGAAAAATAGTCTAAAACAAAAATTACTATCTATTTAATATTATGTTCATTTCATTTCTATTTTCTTCTTTAATTTCTTTTCTTTTTTTTATCTTTTATTTCAAACATTTTTATATTTATAATTTTATAATAATATTGTATTCTAAATCTTAAGCAACTTAGACATCAGTCTGCAGTTGAAACAAAATTAATAAATAAATAAATAAAATAAATTTCAACGTGACACAAGTGTTGAAATTAAAACACACACACAGGCCATTCAAATGAAATAAGTTGAATTTAACTTGGCCTGCTGTGTCAGTAGCACTCTGCCAGTTTATTTTAGCGTGACACCAGTGACCAGTGTAAAGCCACACACATGCCGTCAAAATAAAATGGGTTTCTATTGTACCCTTCTACGACGACGCAAACTTTGATCGGTGTTTACCGACTTTAAAGGAAATTCACTGCATATTTCTAGGGGAATTTGTTAACTGTTGTACCAGGGCGAAACACAATAATATGGACTAGAGCTCACTTAAAACTTTTATTTAAACTCAATTAATTTGCTCCACTTAAACAGAAAAAAAAATGCTTTCCAACTTTCTTCTAAATCAAAATTAAAATTAGTTTCAACTTACTGATTCTTGGCACCAGTTTTATGTGCAGCGAATTGGTCCAGTGGATGAGTGCTATGGCTATCTAGGCTATTGATTATGTCATATGAGACGTTCATGGAATTTTATTGTAAAAATCATCAAAGGGTTCATTGAAGATGAGAAAACCGTGGAGTGCTATTAAATTGGAGGGTGCATTTTTTAGAGAGGGGTGCAAAAGCACCCTTTTTGGTTTTTGCATATAACTCGAAAACGAAGCAAAATTTCAAGATAATTCTCAAAGCTTTTTTGTGGAGAATAAAATTTACCATCAAAATGGATTTTTGAAAACAAAAATTAAAAATTTTTAGTTAGCTAGTTTAAAAAAAAAATCATTGCAAAATAATGTGAAAATCGCATTTTTTGGTTTTTTTACGTATTTGCTTACAACTTTCTTACCAGCAGAGATAGGTATAGGCATTGTTTTATATGATAGAAAGATAATTAAATTTTCTTTAAAATAAATAAAAAAAAAACGGTTTGCATAAAAATCGACCGAGAAATAGTCGTTCAAACTAAAAATGGCATTTTTGGCTATTTTGATTGATTTGTTAGATTATACACTCAAACTGGGTGTATTAGGGAGTCATGACCAGTTGAGTCAAAAATAAAAGTCAAGTTTCAAATTTTATATATACGCTAACATGTGCTCAAACCCGGCTTTGTAAAAGCAAGTGTGTTGATTTTGACAATTATATATTATTTTGAATAAGTTAGATGGCAACCCTAAAACTGCGAAAAAATTGAAACTTGACTTTTATTTTTGACTCAACAAGTCATGACTCCCTAATACACCCAGTTTGGGTTTGTAATCTAATAAGTCCATCAAAATAGCCAAAAAAGCTTTAAAAACTTAACATCAGTCTAGTTTGAACGACTATTTCTCGGTAGATTTTTATCCAAACCATTTTTTTTTTAAATTTATTTTAAAGAAAATTTAATTATATTTCTTTTATATAGAGCAATGCTCATACCTATCTCTGCTGTTAAGAAAGTTGTAAGCAAATACGTAAAAAAAAAAAACAAAAAATGCGATTTTTCACATTTTTTTGCAATGATTTTTTTTAAAATTAGCTTACTAAAAATTTTTAAATTTTTTTTTCAAACATGCGTTTCAATGGTAAATTTTATTCTCTACAAAAAAGATTTTTGAGAATTATCTCGAAATTTTGCTTCGTTTTCGAGTTATATGCAAAAAACCCAAAAGGTGCTTTTGCACCCCCCTCTAAAAAATGCACCCTCCAATTTAATAGCACTCCACGGTTTTCTCATCTTCAATTACTCCTTTGATGATTTTTACAATAAAATTCCATGAACGTCTTACTGCTTTATTGCCCTGTTTTTTAGGACATAATCAATAGCCTAATCTCCATGTGTGGAAGGTTCACAGTTCAAAACTAATATAAGTAAAAATCACAAAGTATTTTTAAATTTTAATAAATAACAAATATAACAACTCAATGGATCAGCTTTTCAAAATTGACTTGAGAAAAGTGTCAACAATTCGTTTGGATCTATGAATGGTAATATGTATGTTTTTAATGCATCCGACGGCTTCCTTATTGAGAAGAAATAAAATGCACGACTGGATCGCACGTACTTGCTCTTGTGTGGGACTTAAGAACTTTAAAAAAATATTCAAGTAGTTATAGAAAAGTATAAAAAGCATATTTAAATCGTTCTTTTAATTGTATAAACAGTCTGATAAATTACTTAGAGCTCAAAAAAAAGTATGCCATTTGATTACTTGAAAAAATATGAATATATGCAAAAAAAAATTTAAAAATCGTTGGTGCCGTTTTCTTAAAAATTAATTTTGTATATATAAAATTGTTGCAACATTTTTCAAAAAAAAATTTGGTATGCCAATTTTGAGTATATATTAATATACATTTAAAACTGAAATTTCAAAAAAATTCATCAACCGATTTTCGAAATATTGAATTTTCAAAAAAAAATTTTGAAACTTTTTTTAAAAATCCAAAATTTATTTTTTCAAAAATGTTGGTATGTAGTATTATCTATATTCTAACAAAGCTTTTGTGCAAAAAATTTGATTGAAATCGGATGAGTGGTTTATGAGAAAACCAAAAATAAAAAAACCCGTTGTATGGCAGGTACCGTTATTAAATGTTTTTGGTGATTTTTTTTCCTACTAAAAGGTACATCATATCTACAGTAATACACTGATTTTTTTTATCAAAATCGTTGGAGCCGTTTTTGAGATAAATAAGCTTTTCCTTAACGGTTGTATGGCAAATACCGTTATTTTTTGAGCTAAAAAAAAATTCAATTTCTCCTCTGGAGAGTTACAAAAAAACCTTAAGTTCAAAATTTGAAGAAAATCGCTTCAGTGGTTTAGGCTGTAGGTTGAGGTACATACAGACAGACAGAAAGACAGAATTGTGCCACCCACTTTTTTCGTGTTCTCTATCATCGTAATGTCATGTTTGATTGTTATCTCGAAATTTTTTTTTTGCACGAATCCAAAACTTGCCCTATAGTACCTATATCGCAAGTAAAAACGTATCAAGTAGAAGTTCTTTAGTGGGCTCCAGATCAATAAAAAACGATGTTACTTGATAAGCGACGTTTCGAGCACACTCTTCATCAGGCCTTTATTATTGAAACAATATATATATTAATATAAATTCTTGTATAAAATGACTATACCAATGTCAATTGTAAAGCACAATCTAATTAATTTATTTATCACAGGATTTACACATATTTGGGAAAGGAAGTGTAAATCTTGTGATAAATTAATTTAGCATATTAATTTAATTTAAATTAAACTAAACAAAATAAGCACTTAACTCAATATTTTCAAACAAATATTTTTTAAATCTTAAAGAAATAATAAGTGCCTTTGTTTCGAAAGATATTATTTCGAAAAAAATTGAAAAAGTGGAAAAAGTTTAACGGAGTCAAATCGCATTAGGATCCTCAAATGGTTCATGCAGAATGCCGTGTTTGTGTGCTAGTGCTGTCCTGTTGGAACCACAAGGTACAATTTGGGCTTTAAGAAATTGTATATCATCGATCAGTATAGGTTGCCGCTGACTGAATGTAGAAGATTGACTGACAAAAATGTACAAACCGTAATGATTGGACATTTATACAAAATCAAATGAGAAATTTCAAAACATACAAACTAATAAACTAATAACATAAAATGGCAACACTGGTTATAATCGTTTCCATTATCTCTCTCTTTTATGACCTTCGTTAGGCTAATACCCAAAACCGAATTGATCCCAATTAAAAGAAGCTAACCTGCCACTGTGACTTGCCACAGATTAAACAAGAACAACCACTGTATAGGTATACGCTATACATAGCATCAATTTTTATACCTGATGGTTTTTGGGAAAAGTAGCTGATCGCCTCTATTTTACACCTTCAACATGCAACATCAAAGCCGTTGGCCCGATCGCTTAAAGTTGTCCCTCCCTTCTCTCACGCCACCAATATACCGCTGCCGATGCTGATGCTGGCAGGTTTCCTATGCCAAGTCTCACTCTCATTCATTCTTCCGACTTCTTGTGGTGTTACGAACCAATTTCCCTGACGATTATGACAGAGAGATCAAAGAAATTCCTCCGATTATAATCATCATCGGTTATTCGGAATCTGATTTGAAGACATTGCCGGATAAAAGATGCCCAATGACTCTTAGAAGCTTTGCTCTGGCGATTGTACGGTGTGAGTGGTGCTCCCAATCATATCATTAGATCCGAACATAATGACCCAGAAGAACATTTTTAATTAAAACCGATAAACTGCCGCGAGCAGTTAGTTACCTGGCATAAAACATGTGATTTAATTTTTTTTTTCATTATGAATTTGTTTTTCTGCTGATGCAAGGCCCAGGCCCAGTTCTATGAGGTAAAATCGTCATATCAACCAACGATCAACGGGGTGGCTTGTTGGTTGCAACATTCGAAATCGGCACGACATCCTCTGGACATGTTTATGCAACTGGAGACTATGGACAAGCTGATAACTTCTCATGAAATGGTGACAATTTGGTCCGATGAAGATTGGCACAAGTTGATAGGTTCCAATAGCCTACCTACGCTTTTATTCGAATGTTGGGCCTGCTGTGACAGAAGTAGTGACAGGATACCGGCATCAGGATTGTATAGCCTTTATCGTAAATTCGCATACAAATTAGTTTTGTATTTAAATTGCCGCTCAAGCAGCTGACTGAAACTTGTCGGCGGGTTGTCGGTTCGGTGTCGTTGTGTCGACCGCCGATAAAGTATATTTAACATGACAGTTTGAGTCTGTGATTGCGGAGAGTTTAGTGGCGTCGATATACAAGCTCATAAGACGCATTTCGGAGCAAATTGGAAATCGCTAAATGGTTGTTGCACAACGTTTTATATGCGAAGATGGTAACCAGAAGGGGGGAATGGGTAGGCGAATCAATTTGTGTTTATTGGTTCTGTGAAAATAACAAGCCAGATATTATGGTTAAGAGTAGCTATAGGTAGAGGAAGGTATATGTGATGGCGGGAAATGAGACTTTTAGTGCTAGCAGATGGTTATATTGGAGTATAGGAGCCAATTTTACGAAGCCTTTTGGTTTCATAATTAATATTGGGCATTTTTGTACACCGTTTTTAATTTTACTACAAGATTACAAGGAGGCCTTTATGTAAAACTGGTAAGACAAATTATTTTTCACAAAAACAGAATTTTTTAATTATCTGTTTATCCCATTCTGCCAGACACTATTCACTTTACATTTTAACCCAATTGCTTCTCCATATTTGAACAGGAATTAATGAGAAAACGAGTTTGTTCGAGATTTTGTCGAGTTAAATTTTCCTTAAAGGGCATGACTGGCCATATGAGTGTAGGTAGTATAAGGCTTTTAAAAATATGATGTATCACTTTTTCTTACACGTGGGAAGTATTGAAACCATTGAGTTATTCTTGTCAAATTTACACAAAGCCCTCATCCATGGAATTAATATGCTTTTTAGAGAAAAAAGAATTGCTAAAGCTTAAGGTTGCTCCACTTTTCTGCAAGTATCCTTTTGCTCTTCCTTATTTGCTTCAAGACTTTCAAGTTTTGTATAAGCTTCTAGCGTCGCCTGTCAAGCTTTTCAAAGCAGGATAATATCCTTTGGCATCATCTCATCTGCAAAATATGTTTCGAAGAAAATAATCCCGAAAACTCAGTATTGTTGGACCAATGTACCAGCTGAAGAGATATGAGGCTTTTGTAGCATTTCATTCAAGATATTTTCTGGTGTATCGTGTATTAAGAGTGTTCGTCAACAATTTGGAAGGTTATTATCATTGTGACTGAAATTTCACCATGAAACCTAATACTCGTACTCACATTGAGGCAGATTTTGGAAAAACTTGGGTATTTCAAATTGACATCCACCACTTTTTCAGGCTACGTATGATATCATCTTTAGATCTGACATTTATAGAGCAATACATACAGCAATATAATTATAAAGGCTTATAATGCCGAATGACGCTGGAGAACGCACATGGTATGGCAAAGACCTCACAGTTTAGACAAGGAAATACGGAAATGAAACATTTTTATTTCATCGCTCTTAAAAGAATTCTGCAAAACTCTTGGTCACAATTTTTCAAATATACGCCCATTTTACTCGCATACTCGTTTGCCAATGATATATAGTACGGGGCATTTAGACTTTTGCTGGGAAAAAATCTTGGGTTATGTTTGACCTTGGAGCTCGAAAGAACATTTTGCACAACTACTCCTCTTGTCATATAGCCGCCATCTTGTTTTTATCGGTAATTTGGATTTTCACACGTAATTTTCGTATCTTTCTCTAGAAAAACAAGTTTTTTGCCAATTTACTTGTCTACAACAACATTTTGTAGTTAAGGATGACTTTGTCGTTATGGGCCCGCTATCATCTCTGAAACGATACCATCATAAAGATGAAACGAAAATTAATTGTTGACAATCGTTGCGTCTTTTTGGCTAAGGAAGCAGTTGAGTATAGCAAAGTCCTCTCTATAGTGGAAGATGGACCTTGATCTTTAACCAACTTGGCGTGAAAATGATTTAAGGACACACACAGCCCGAGCCAAGATCATTTGATTAATGATTATGGTAAATTGCTAAGAAAAATGAATGACGATAACTTTTTCTTTTTTCATCACGCAAGTTTGACCAAAATCTCGAGTTTGATTTTTTACAAATGCATAACTTGCCATAAAGTAACTTTATCAATTGTCACGTAAGTAGATTCTGCAAAAAAACTGCTCGAATTTGTTATGAGTCTCATTATACCACGGATGTGTCCTTTGATGCTCGGCTTAGCTCGAAGGTTTTGGGGTGTTTCTTACCCCTATCCGTACATCTTCGACGCAACAAACAAAAGATTTAGTTTTATTTCAAAATATCTGGTCATAGATTCCTTGAAACCCAACATGTGTCAATTGTTGACCGTCTGCTGTTAGCGGCTTTGAAGAATCTCTGATGAATTTGTAAATTTCCTTTCTTTTTTAGCCCTACCTATCCTTGTTTTATCCAATCCCATATTCTCTTCCTTTTCCTATTCCGATAATTTTCCTGACAGGAGATGTTTTGTATGTTGAGTTGAAGATGTATGGATAGGGGTAAGAACCACTCCCAAACCTTCGAGCTAAGCCGAGCTAGTGAAAGCGTGCCGTACCCCTATCCAGCATCAAAGGACACAACAAATTTTTGTTTCCTGTCTTCAGAATTTGAAACAAGAACTAATCATCAAAATAGCTTTTGATCTAGGTTATAGATTAGGTTATAGATTAGGTTAGGAAGGGTGTTGATGTCCATTGTGCTCCCCAAGATATGTGAAATGCAGGTAAGAGAAGAGGAAAGGGAAGGGAGTAAGTGGTAGTCTCAGACATATGATAATAACATTATGGATGTGTTCCCCCCGTATACGGAAAGCTACTTTTCGTTGGTTTTTGACATTAGCTTCAGTGCCCTTCCGACTATTATAGTTCAACATTTATTTCAAAATATCTGGCCATAGATTCCTTGAAACCCGACACGTGTCAATTGTTGATCATCTGCTTTTAGCGGCTTTGAAGGATCTCTGATGAATTTTAATTTTTTCTTGTTTCACTGGGTTAAGTACCCAGGGTACAGTTTGGCTAGTTTTAAGTTATGAACCGCATTTTGTCAGTTCATCTGCCATTTCATTTCCATTAATATTACTATGTCCTGGGACCAATCGAAGAGTGACTTAATTTTGATTCGCTGAGTAATCTCAATTCACTACGGCAGTGATCAACCAGATTTGACTTTGTGATGATTGACGAAATGGCCCTGATTGCTGCCACTTGGCTGTCTATTAAGATGTCAACGTTTTTATTTATAATGAAGAAAGACATTTTGCGGCCGCGCAAACTTAAAGAACTTTTGTTGGAAAACACTGCAAAAGTTTGGGAGCTGTATCGATTTGTGCGTGGGTTAATTGAGAATATGCCTGACCCTACTCCAGCTTCCGTTTTGGAACCGTCAGTAAAGCTCGAAACATGATAAGCGTTTAAGACCCGATTATTTGAGAAAAAACTGAATAAACAGGTTCTATTGTTTATTATTTTGAATTACAGAATTAAAAAAAGAAAGAATTTTGAAAGCAGAATTTTAACAGAAAGAACTGAAAAAAGGAGATTTCGTAAAGACATATTCCTTTAAAAAAGGCCATGTTCCCATGACCCTCCCCCTGAATACGCCGTTGATGGCCACACTACCAAAGATTTGTTTTTTTTTTTGTTCATATGTATATTAGGTATAGTTGACCGTGGTCACCTGACTTTGCAATAATATATTTTTTAAAATAGTTTTATATAGAACTTCTGAGTATTTGGAATACTTGGTAGCCTGGTACAGTGAAAGCTACAATAAGCGAACACTCATCGTCCCCTCTTGTTTGTCCGGTTAAGAGAAAGATTGCTCAATGGCAACCTGCTCTAATTAGCAATCCAAAATGAAATTACATACTGCGAAAATTAGAGCTGTAAAACATTTACAATCCCGAAAAGTGGTAGAGAAATAGGAATCATACACTCTCAACTAACGAATTGAAAAAAACTCGAAACTGTTCTGAAAACATATCCTTTGCTTTTTCCATTGTGTCCGTTTGTTGTGACGTTTTATATTTGAAATAAGCAAAAATGAGTGCTCGAGTCCGTTTAAAGGAGTGTCCGTATGAGAAATTCGAGAAAAAAGTTGGTTCGCAAACATATGTCCATTTAAGGGAATTTTCCGCTCATATCTATTTTGTAGCTATCCGCAAGTAGAGCTTTCACTGTATTTATGCCTTCCTGAAATTAGGTGAAGCGATAATTTTTTATTTGTTTACCATCATTTCACACTAAAAACAGCTAGATCTTTAAAAATACTCATTTCTCAAAGCCATTTTGCAACTTCAACCCTTCAAACACAAATATCAATTTTTAAATTCGGACTAAAAGTTTCTGAGATTAAAGAAAGCAAACATATTAGATACCTGACCCCGTTGCTATCGAAATTTTTGTACCTCTTAGACTAATCCCAGCACCAATCCCCGTTTAGCACCTGAGAACATAGTTTAAATTTTCTCATCAAGAGAAACTTTATATACATATTTACCTCTCATTACCAAAAGTCATTGGTCTTCAACTATAATAAATTATACCATTTCTGACTTCTTTTAGAAATTTTGCAAAATGCACTGAAATCACAACCCCCTAAAACCATCTTAGATAGTGAAAAATTCCTGTATCAACAGTTTATTCGCATGTTACCAAACCGATCGCATTTTCTTATGGTATAAGTAATGTTGGCCTCACTTTAAATTCTCGTTTTGAAAATCCGGTCCTCGATTAACTGAATTCCGGATAATGGAGACACGACCGTAGTATTAATTTTTTAAATTTTATTTTGTCGGACAAAAATTTCATAATAATTGATTGATTGATGTTTCAAACTCAAATTGATTTACATATTTATATTTTTTTATGTAAAACAGGCACTCAAAATGCATTTTTGCTCGTTGCTGGCAAACCGCAAGACCGGTTTAAGCCAAACTTCATTTAAACACCCACCGGTTTATACCAAACATTTCCTGAAAAGAATCATCGAAATCAGTTAAGCCGTTTTTGAGCTTTTGCAGGACTAACGCACAACGATTCATTTTTATATATAAGAATATCAAGTGTTCAAACTGTCCCCCATTCACTGTTATACAGGCTCTGCATCTTCTAATGAAGGACCTCTCAATAAAACGAGCATATTGGCGCTCATTTATTTTCATCACAGCGTCTTGAACACGACGACGCAGTTCCGTAATGGATGTAATTGGTTTAGTATAAACCATTTCTTTCAGACATCCCCAGTAGAAAAAGGTCAAAGGATTTAGGTCTGGCGAACGTGGTGACCACATAATTGGGCCCAGATGGCCTATCCACCTGTTGGGGTACGTTCGATTCAAGTACCTCCTTACATTTACAGCATAATGAGCAGGACATCCATCGTTTTGAAGTCACATTGAATTCCTTAGCTCCTAAGGCACTTCTTGCAATAGAGTTGGCAAATTAGTTTGCAAGAAATTAAGATAGGCCTCACCATCTAAGTTGCCTGGTAATTCAAAAGGGCCTATAATTTGTCCATTCAGGATACCTGCCCTGTAATTGATTTTGAATTGGTACTGCGATCTGTCCGAGCGCATTAAATTTGAATTTTCCAGTTGCCACCTATGTAAATTATGGATATTGAAAAATCCATCCCTTTTAAGAGACGACTCATCACTCCTCAATATTTTTTTTGAAGAACTCCGAATCTTCGTGAATTTTTTCCAACATTTTTTGACAAAAACTAACTCTTGCGGGGAAATCTCTTGGTAGCAGAGTCTGGACACGCGTGAAATGAAAAGGATGAAATTTATATTTTTGCAATAACTTATGAACTGATGATTTTTCGTCTCGCAATCACCCGTGTTGGAGTAGTTGAATCTGCTTCAATTTCATTCAGCACAATACCATCAATTTCTTCTCGCGTTAAACGTCCTCCGCTAGTGCTGCCCAGTCCATTACCAGGTATTCGTCCTTCTGAAAAACATTGGTGGATTCTGATGAACACTCGATAGTCCGGATGTCACGCGTTTGGATATCGCTCTCTAGAGTGTTTTAGCTGCGTTAGCGCTTCCTCTGCATTCCCCGTATATTAAATGCATATTTGCATACTCCAGCGGCGTATACTGTGACATTCTTAATCAGTATTAATTTAATCAAATTCAAAAATTCGTTTAATTGAGGAAACCAGTATAACAACGTTAGACGTTATGTAATGACAGAGAATTGACAATATTTGCAAATAATGCTTTTTTATGCATTTTAATGCCTATTTTACTACAAGTCAATTTTGATTTGAGGAAGTGTTAAAAATCTTCTCTAGTTAGATTAAAAGCCAATTTAATGTGTTATTGCTGAAGATAGAAGCTTGTGATTTACCATTTGGGAAAGTACATTAAAAGGAGATTTCTTTAAAAATAATATGCCACGAAAGTTTTCAGTTTTTTTTCTTTTTATTTACTTACAAACTTTGATGAAAATAAATATTTAATCATTTTTTTATTAAAAAATTAATTAAAAAAATTATTAAAAATAAATCCAACAACTAGTGTTAAATGTTACTGCCTTTATTTAAGAACGGTTATTTTTAAATGCAATAAAAATTAAAAAACAATATGAGTTATTCATTCGTCGTCGTAGTGTTTACTTAACTTTGTAACTTAATTTCAACTGATAAAATGTTAAAAAACTACTTTAGTAGATTAAATGCCAATTTTATTGGTTATGGTTGTAGACACAAACATGTGCTATACCATTTTGGAAAGTACATTAAACAGGCCAATTTTTAACAAATTTGCCACTTATGTTCTCATGCATTTTTTAACATTTTTCGAAAATAAATTATACCATGGAGACACAAGAGAAATATTTTTTTTATATTTTTTTTCTGAGCAGTCATAAGGCTATCACCAGTTGCAGTATTATCCACTCATTACGGGACACCCTGTATAAGGAAATTTCTGATTTTCTTTGCACAAGCAATGAAAAAGTCAACGTTATAGCCTATGCCCAGCGTTTGGGGGTCAAATTATCCAGAAGAACTTGCTGACGGGTTAATACAATTCTATCGTTATGTGATGCATAAAAATGGCAATAATTTTAAATTTTTCAATCAAGCTAATTTATAAAAGATTATGTGGGAAGATAAAATTACATCAGCGTTTCCGAACGTAGACACGGCATTAAGTTTATTTTTAAGTCTGATGGTGACAAATTGTTCTGCGGAAATACCATTTAGTCAATTAAAACGCTTAAAAAGTCCTTGTCGAACAGGCGCGGATCCAGGATTTCGTTCAGGGGGGGGGGCAATTTTCGTGAGTTTCCAAAATCTTGATAAGGTCTACAGAAAATTTGTGTACACTTCATACCGCTCTATAATTTGCAGAAAGCCATTAACTCTTTCATAACTGCCACAGTTCTCGAATAGGGTACTTTGAACTTTGTTATATGAATTTTTGCGGTTTGTAGCTATAGCATGGTGTCTTTACAGCGTTTTTGAGTTCCCTCTAGATCCGCGTAACTCCATAATTATGTTCGGAAAACATAATGGTACAGTGGTATTTTCCTATTCAGACACATGACGTTCGAGCTCGATCGAAATTTCCATCCTCTTCTGTAGCTGGCAACCTAACCTAACCTTGTTAGTAAGAGGCCGTTTTCGAGAACGTCATCAGCGTCAAAATGCGTTTTGCAGAATGTTCTCAAACGCAAAAGTCTGCTGTTAGAAAAGTCAAATTCAAGTTTTACTGCATAAGCATTGTGTTCGATAATGCAGTTGGCTTAAGTTACATGTTCATCATGTGTTGGAAACAAAAATATTGAGAAGCCGGAAAACGTGTTCATAAACGTCAAATGCATTTGCATTTTGCAAGAAAATTGAAGGACGTTGATAAAAAAGGTTTTTGCAAACCAAACAATTGCATTAATTTAACAATATCTGTATTTTAGCTATACTAAAATTATAGATCGAAACCGAGATGAACCGTATCAGATGCCTTATAGTCCATCGATACAAAACCAAACTTTCCGACATTGAAATAAAACCCAATGATTATAGTGGAAAATACAAAGAAAACACCACTCTTTATTAAACCTTTCCGTCTGACCTTCTCGATTGTGACTAACTTTCGTTATACATTTCATTAACAATATACTTAGCCTTCGTTTAGTTTTAATATAAATGTTTCATATAAGCTCAAAGCATCGACTACAGAGTTGCCAGACTCCAGTACTCTGATACAATAGCAATATTT
The DNA here is from genome assembly GCA_963921185.1 of Dasysyrphus tricinctus. NCBI lineage: Eukaryota > Metazoa > Arthropoda > Insecta > Diptera > Syrphidae > Dasysyrphus > Dasysyrphus tricinctus. The sequence continues at coordinate 15,329,313 of OY992530.1, forward strand.
GCATCGAAAAATGGAAAAATCATTTGACAATCGAATTGACGAAACAACTATCCTTTCCTTAGGTATAAAAGTTCCATGCAACTTCTATTCGGCAGTGACTGCTGTAGTCGTTTCCTGGTTTCTCTCCAATCTTTTTCATTGGATTCGCACTCTTCGGTAGTTTTATAATATGGAATACGGAAGTTCCTAAAACACATCCATAAAAGTGACAAAATTCTCACATCAAAAACGTTTGCACAGCGCCGAACTCGAAACACATGTGCGTATCCATTTCAGAGAAAATGAAGAAATTCTCAAGAGTAAAACTCGAAAGTGAACACAGACACAGTCATGAAATAAGCTCACCAGAGGGGAGGACAGATATCCAAAAGTCGCTGTCGAGAGTTTTCTAGTGAAAGTACTACTTCAATTGAAACGCACATTTTAATATTTATCTCAAAAAGAACTATATCACCTAACAGTATCTATGAAATTTTTTGGTATATCTCAATAACTTTTATACAAAAATGTAGTTTATTAACTTTAATTAGATATCTTTATCCTGTAGATCCGAGGAAGCAAAATTAGAAATTTTTGAATGTAATCACTCGTAAATCGACGTATTTTAAAGATTTAATTTTTTTTTTAATTTATTTTCAAATGTTCTTATTATTTTAAAATCAACTTCAAGGTTGAAAATTTAGATAAGTGCCCCTGTCACCTCTTCCGTTATATTTAACTATAAAAACCACTAACAAATTTGTAGAGGAGGGTTGGAGGTGGAGCAATCACTTTTAAATCATTATTTCTCAAATTGTGAAATTTTTTATTCACAGCATTTTGAAAAGTGAAAATCGAATCTATTTAAGGTTCAACCTGCTCCCTAGTATGAAATAAATTGACTTTTCTTATAAAATGTTATAAAGTAATGTAGCCGGACATTTATCTTTTAATTAAAGATCTTAATTTTGAAGATCGGACATCTAAGACCGAAGTTATAAGCTTTGCATTCAGTCGATTTCAAGGTTATTTGTGCATAGCGGATTTTTTCTTAACCAAACCTGGTCGGCCATCGGCCTACGCACAACCACTCATTGCTGCAACGTTGCGCTGCCAAGAAAAATTTTTATAAACGTATAACGAAATAACCTTTTTTTGATTACATTTTATTAAATTCATATTTTATACTTCGTTCATTCTTGCCCAGGGGGGGGCAATTGCACCCATTGCCCCCCCCCCCCTGTATCCGCGCATGTTGTCGAACAATGATAACGCAGGAAAGACTTGATGCTGCTCTGTATTGAGAGTGATTTGCTTCATGAAATAGATTTCGATAAACTTATAAAAGACTTCGCTGCTAAATAAACAAGTAAACAATATTTCAAAAATTAAGTAAAAAAATCTGTAAAAAAAAGTCGTATACATATGTACATATTCTTGTAACTACCATTATAAATAAAATCAATTTTTGTTTTAAAGAATTCGTTGTTATTTGTTTTCTTAAGTATTTAATTTTCTTTGTAGTAAACCACACAATATAAGAGAATATATGCAAACGGGGCACCATTTACTCTTCAGGGCTAGGGCCCAAAAAAGCTAAACCGGCGCTAACTATACCGCTGTTATTTTATATATGGTATCCATATTAAGTCAATTCACCCCACCGCAAAAAAGGGGAACAAATACACCCAGCATGTACAATTTTTACTTGCGATATAGTAGGTACTATAAGGCAAGTTTTGGATTTGTGCAGAAACAAAATTTTGAGATAGCAATCAAACATGATATTACGATGATAGAGAATACCAAAAAAAGTGGGTGGTACAATTCTGTCTGTCTGTTCGTCTACAGCCTAAACGGTTCGATCAATTTTTTCAAACTTGGTACATAGTGGTTTTTGGTGATTATGCCCTGAAATTTTTTTTCATTTTTTTTTAGAACCAAAAATAACGGTACCTACCATACAATTTTTTTAACAATTTTACATAATCGTATTTCCTGAAAAACGGCTCGACAACTTTTCTTAAAAAAAAATCAATAAATTTATTTTAGTAAATGCTTCCTTTGGGTGGAAAACCATTTTTTCAAAAATTGTTGTTAATGGTACCTCCCAAAGAAACATTTTTTTAATTTTTTGATTTTCTTCAAAACGGTTAGAGTAATTTAAATTATTTTTTTTTATACAGAAGCTTCCAAGATTTTTGAAAAAATATTTTTTTGATTTTTAAAAAATGTTTCAAATTCTTTTTTGGAAAATCAAATATTTTGAAAACGACATGATCGATATTTTTGAAACTCGATATTTAAGAGTTTTTTAGTACTCTCTTAAATTTTTTTAGAAAAAATTTTACATTTGTGAAAAAATATCGGTACCTTCCATACAAAAGCTAATAAACTGCAAAGGAAAATATTTTTTTGCTTAAATATGACTCCTACGATTTTGATTAAACTTTTTCATACACTAAAATTAGTACGATCTACTACTAAAAACTATAAAATTTTACACTTATCCACTATTAATAGTAAGTACCTGTCATAGAACGTATTTTTTATTTTGAATTTTCTCGTTATCGGCTAAACGGATTAGGATAAATTTTTATATAAAATTTCAGATAAGATTAAATAATATTGCATATCAAAATTTTCAAAAAAAAAGGTTTTGGATTTTTAAAAAAGTTTGAAAATTTTTTTTTGAAAATTCGATATCTCAAAAACGGATTGACAATTTTTTTTCAAATTTTGTTTTTATATACCTATGCATAAATATATACTTTAGATTTGCATACCAAAATTTGTTCTTAAAAATGTTTTAAGAATTTTATATATACCTAAAAACAGTAATCTTTTTTAAAAAACCGTTCCAACGATTTAAATTTTTTTTTCCCATACAATTATATTCAAATCAAGAATTAAGATGGCATTCTATTTTTTCACCTCAAACTGTCAAAAGAGTTGTTTTAGCCAATTTAAATTTCGTATTTCATGCTTCTCTACATTTTTCTCTCATAATTTCCATGTTTTTATATACAGTTTTCTTAAACCCGCAGTGTCTTGAACATAAGAACAAGTACGTGCGATCTAGTCGTGCACGTGCATGTTCATTTTTTCATAATCATTTTTCAAGGCATTGTTACTCAACTTGAAAACGCCCTGTATTAAAATTTAAAACAGATCAAAATTATTGAATATGTGTATCTGTAGTACCTAATTGGAATTTTCAAAGTATTTTCCATTGATCTATTGCAAACAACATGGAAAGAAATAACAATTATCGATTGACATGTGTCATTTTGATGAATTCATTAATTCAATATGTTTGTTTTTAGGAATGCTTGCAACTTAACGCCTTCATTGACTTTAATGTCATTTTAACGTTTATATATTTAGATATTTTTATCTTTTGCCACCACAACAAATCAATTTTATCTGACTCACATAATCAACACAGCTTAAATTGAAGTTTGTAAATGATTTTTTGATCTTAATTGATTTCATTGTTCGATGACAGATCAAGCTAATATTATTATAATAGCATTCTATATAGCCTCCAGCTATAAACATGTTGCGGGTGTGAAGAATAATAACATGTCCCAGAGAAGGCTATTAATCTTGTCAGCAAGTTTTTCTTGTTGGCTTCGTCACTGTGTGTTAAGAAAAAAAAATAAAAAACATTACAAATAATAATAATAGATTCAGATATTTTATTCCAAAAGAATTTTTCATTGAATCATTCGACTTAATAGACTGCCTTCCACCATCACCACCCGGTAACCAGCTCACTTGCAACATGTTTCCACACAAAAGTCAATACAAGAAAATGAGAGTATATTACAACAACAAACTCTGTGTCCATCAGCAGCATTTTTTTTGGCATTTTTCATGGATAAATTTATTGCTTGTGAATTTTCCGTATCACTTACTTTGTTTTCAATTACTGCTTGTTTTTTTGGTTCACCCTCTTTCACCCAATACGGAATACGGATGTCATCACACCTATATTGCGGGTGAAAATGGGGGTGGATCGTTTACGAAACAATTTATCCAAGGGGAATGGTTGTTTTGAATCTGGGAAGAGACAGTGAATTGAAGGAGGGTAAAGTCATTAATTTGCTGGTGGAAAAGTCTTTAAATGAGAGTCATAAAATCAAAATAAGAATAAGGCCCCCTTTTGCCAGAAGTGATGAAAAATTAATATGGCTTTCTCGGATAGATTTTGCCCTCAACTGAGTTTTGATTTTGTTCTGCTTCTGATGAATTTTCCGACTCAGTAGATAATTGTGTCTTTGTCTGCTAGTTATGTAGGTAATTATATTTGTTGTTCAATAAATTATTTTTTTTTTCGTGAAATAATGTCTAAGAAATATGACATTTTGCAGCTGGAACTGGGATGCCAAATATGGAGATATTATGATCACTGTTATTAACACATTTAAGATTTTTGTTTTCGAAAACAAAGAAAAGAAGGTGACTTAAGCGTGTGGACAGTTGCAGCATCATCAACCACATTTCAGCCATTTCCAATTATTGCCAACAGTTTTTTTGAGAAATAAAAGGCTGATGGATCGTTCTGCATAGGCGCGGATACGCAGGGAGAGCAATGAGTGCAGTTGACTGTGTCCACTGTTGAGAGCTTCTTCAGAGCTGCTCGCCTTCTTTTTAAGTGCTTTTTACCTGAGCTGGTGACCTGCATTTAATTTGGTTACGCAGTTTCAAGCACAAATATCAACAAATTCTTGTTTTAGCTTTTCGAAAAAAGTGAATAAATTATCCTATCTAAAATTTCAAAACGAAAACACGGCCTAAAATTTGTTTAAATTGTAAAATCTAACATTTTTATATTTTCTATGCGAACTGTCAAACACTGATTCGCAATCCCCAACATCATATTTTAACCTCAAATTTTTATTTGCACCGATTTTACTGGGTTATTTTTTATGATTATTCGCATCTTTCGGCGACCACTTTTGTGAAAGAAATGTCAAAATTCACGACCATTCGCAATTTCCAGTTCGCTGTTCGCTACCTTAAAAGTATGCACAAGCACATGTGTTTAAATTCTGGCGCCTTACGCAGCGTTGCGTGCAGGCATGCTGCACATCTATTAGCCATAAGATACGTTTCTGATGGTAGTATTCATGAGAATTTTGAAATTTTCGTGGATGCGTCCTTGTCCGTATTATTTAACGGGCGGCGAAGTGTACGAATCCGATGAAGAAGATTGAATGAAGATGATTGAAGAGCAATGAAAATTAGAACGACAGAGAGTGAAGAGCATATAAAGAGAAAAATAACAAAATTATAGATTTTTCATTCAGGGGGCGTGGCATCCACCCACTTTATCGAAATTGATACTTTTATATGGAGCAATTTCGGTTGTTGTAGGTATACAAAGTTATATCCTCCTGTACTGAATTTATTTTTTATTTTTCTTAGAAAGAAATCCAACATTGAACAGTGGTCAATAACAGCATTCTACCTGGACAAAATTATTTTTTGATTTTAAATCACATGTTTGGGTATATAAATGAAGGATAAATTAGGTTAAAGAAATCACAGAGCTTGAAGTCTTGTTTTCCAAGAAAAAGGTGGGAGAATATATAAAAACTTTTATTTCGTGTAAGATATAATTTTTATTTAATATCTGGGCAACAAAATACGTTTTTATTGTATAAAAACACTTAATCAATTCAAAAATAAATAAAACATTGTTATTATTCAACAAATCCAGAATGAAAATTGTTTAGTTTGTACTCATTCATCCTCATCTTCATCATAATTATTATCTTGAACCAGCATAACTTCAGGAATCAAAATAAAGCTTTTGACATCTGATGATTAAGCAGACACTTTCTTCTTGGGTGATTCTCTGTAAAATCTCACAACAGGAACTTATGACATAAGCAGCATATTCAATAAATCTTGCATGGTACTTACCCGACTTACTTTGCGGGTATTGTGCTCTAAATAGTATTTGCAGTCCTTATTTCTGGCTTTTTGAGCCTCCTCACTGGCTGAACAGAACGGAGACGGAGCTGTAAATGGAGCTGCAACTGGAATAGCTGTCAAAATTTTGAACACACACAAATTCAATGGTGCTTTTGTGAGCATTGAGAAGGAAGCCAAGAAGATGGGTCTAACGGTGAATTAAAGCAAAACGAAATATATGCTGTCAACAAGAAAGGACACCCAACACCGACGTCTCGGACAGAACGTCACTATAGACAGCTATAATTTTGAGGTGGTCAGAGACTTTGTCTACCTAGGATCCGCCGCTATAAACTCAGCGAACGACACCAGCGCTGAGATCAAACGAAGAATTACTCTTGCCAATCGCTGTTTCTTTGCGCTAAGAAGGGAATTGAGAAGCAAAGCCCTCTCTCGAGCAACTAAACTGTCCCTGTATAAGACGCTTATCATCCCGGTCCTGATGTATGGTGCAGAGGCATGGACACTGTTAACGGTGGATGAGAACGCATTAGGCTGTTTTGAGAGCAAAATTCTCCGGGTGATTTTCGGTCCCATCTGCATAGATGGGGAATGGAGAAGAAGATACAACAACGAACTGTATGGGCAGTGCAGAGACACCGACCTAGCCACAAAAGTGAAAAGCCAACGACTGAGATGGCTGGGTCATCTAGAGCGAATGGACCCCAATGCTCTGGCCCGGAAAGTCTTTGAATCCAACCCCGTGGGACAGCGCAGTAGAGGTGGACAGCGTAAAAGGTGGCGCACGCAAGTGGAAGAGAACCTCAACGAACTTGGCGTGCGAAACTGGAGACAGCTAGCTAGAAACCGAGCCGGCTGGAAGAAGCTTGTTGGTTGAGGCCCTGGTCCACCCCGGACTGCAGTGCCACCTTAAGTAAGTAAGTAAGTAATGATGCGAACAGAACACGACGCAGCTGGATGAGTTGGCCAACTTTTAACTTTTGCTTGCAGCTTTTTTGCGAGCAAAACGAAGTGTTTACATGTGGGTTAAAGTGATTTTTAGCTGTACAGCTACATTGTGGGCGCGTACAAAAAATCACGTACGACACTTTTTGACAGCTATTCCAGTTACAGCTGCAGCTCAAGTTGCAGCACTCTATTCTATTCAGCCAGTCAGTTAACTGTCCAATAACACCAAAAATGGCGAAAAAAGGGGTTTTTGGCACTTTCTGATATCTCGAAAACCAGAGCTGATAGCGAAAAACGGATAGCGGATTTGAGTTAAACGTAAAAAATAACCCTTCGAGTATTTCTTACTTTCAAGTGTCGAAAAGTTAACCGATATTTTATAAACCTGTGTTATTAGAACCTACGAAAATGTTTATGGACCTTTCAATTGTGAAATTTTAAAACAAAAAATATATTTTTTTGTAAGAATTTTGTGCTCAAAGGTTGTTAACAACAATTGACAGATCCTCTAGATAATTTTATTTTGCTTGTTTCTTGAAATTTGGAGGAACTGTGCTTTGATTAATAAATATTATTGAACTCCTTACCTCACGTCTGTATCTCGATTGCATTAATTTTAATGAGATTGTATGTATTATAACTTTGACAGTCAGAAGCGCGTTGTTATCATGGGTCTATTCAATTAAGCCAGTTAATTTAATTTGAAATTTTATTCTCTATAATCATTAGCAGCTCTTTCATGGCTGTTGGGAAACGTCCAAAACTAATGAATTCAAAGACACTAGGTCCAAATTAACTTTTGAAGTCTTATATTCCAATTCACAAATGATCCAAACCTCTGAAAATTGTGCCACTAGTTTTGCTCACAAAAATAGATAAACAAATCCAGGTTCAACATGGTCACGAGAACTTTCTTCACATGGGAATTTACTTCACCACTAGTAAGAATTAATTTCACCTTTTTTTTGTGAAGTAATTTCCCCCTTAAGGTGGGAAATAATTTCATCCGAAAATTGTGTGAAGTTATTTCCCACCTATGATATGATAGAAATTACAAAAATGTAAAATTGTGTTTCCTTAAATCCCGATTCTTTAAATGCAAAAGAAACTTGCATACAACCAGCCACGCACCTACCCCAAATCCTATAATGGGCCCAAACAGGGGGGTTGCAGGGGGGCAGCATGCCCCCCCATACATACCTCACTGTTTATTCGCCGTAAGCTTGCTGTTAGCATAAATACAGTGCATAAATACAGTGCTAGCAGGAAGCATTACGGCGAATAAAGAGTGTGGTATGTATGCAACCCCCCTGCTTGGGCCCATTATAGGATTTGGGGTAGGTGCGAGGCTGGGTGTATGCAAAGTTTCTTTGGCATTTAAAGAATCTGGATTTAAAGAAACGCACATTAAAGTGAAATTATTTCCCACAAAAAAGTGAAATTATTACTCACTTTCAGTGGGAAGTAATTTCACTTCAAAAAAGTGAAATTAATTCCCACTAGTGGTGAAGTTAATTCCCATGTGAAGGTAGTTCCCGTGAAGTTAATTCCCTGCACCGTTCAACATCATCCCTTGCTATTCGGAACTTGAAACCCTGTAATGGTTCATATAGAATCGTAACTCGGAACGTAGTTCAAACAAATGGCCTTTTCAATTGGGGGCAGAATGACACTTCTTGTTCTGAAAAGAACAAAAAATGCTTCTGGATTTGATTTCAGAATCGAAGCCAGAAGCGTCCACACGTATCGAATCAGTGTTCAGGATTGTCAATAGCTCCATAGAATAAACAAGAAACTCCAAAGAAAATATATAAAGAGATAAATTATTGAGCTTTTCTCTTTCTTTGAAAAAAATTTTGCGAATTATATGAACTAGTGAACTAAGTGTGTGAACTAAGTTCACTAGATCACTTAAGTGAACTAGTTCATTGAACTAGTTCGTTTTCGAACTACACAAGCCTATTTCGCATCAATTGATACGAATGTTTGGATTGTTTTGCATCCACCATAAATTCCAGTGCTTCCACAGGACGAAAAGGTTTTGATTCGGTAGCAGTTGTGTTTGTTAAACGCTTAATTTTTGTAAGCCCTTCCGGGAGAACCTAAAGATGTTATATTTATAAGGTTTGCAGCATCCTTTTTGCCCGCAGCACGTAAACTAGCTTCAGCTACAAACACCAATTTAGAAGAATCAGCTGAATCGATTAAGTGTTTCACTCTGCGTTCCTTTTTTTGGTACCAGTATCTAAAAACTGTCTTTGAGGTCTATTTATAGGCCTTATATTTGATGGAAGAGGCTCAAATTCTGTAGCTTAAACACTATCAGGCAGTAAAAGCAACTCAATGAATTCAGTTAGCCATAATTCGATTTTTTTTTTTTTTAACTGAGTTTCTACAACATTCCTTCCATGTTTTCCCTACAAACCCATCAAAACTTTTTAAATTGAATACAATTTAGTGTTATTTGTTGAAGAAAGCTCCTCAATATTAATTTTTTGTACTACATAATTAATCAACGATGCCATCTTGTCTCCGTAAGCACTCTTCCATTCTTAAAATTATTCGGTTCTGGAAATCCGGCTTCTATCTAAAAAAATACGTCATAACTTTGCCATTAGCAGAAAGTAGCAAGAAATTTTTCACAGTCAGTTAGCTTATGAGTAAAGATAAACAAAAACGTCAAACTCAAATGCACGACCCTGGACGATAACACTGAGGCTCTACTACACTCACCCCTTTTATTTGGTTTCATGAAGTACAGAAGAGCTAGTTTGAATATTTATCAACAAATGCTAAAACAAATAATTTCAAAAAAAAAATTTCAACCATATAAATTACTAACCTTCAGTATAAGACTCCATACTAAAATTCAGTTTTAATCACTAAACTTCACTTAATAATTGCATTTACTTTGTCGGCTGAATTTTGTTTAAATTTTTCTCTATGCTCAGGCCTATCAAAGCTGTCACTTTGACCACGCCATGTGCTTTTATTTTACCAGGGCTGTTAAAAATATTGTTAAGTATTGTGAATTGTCTATTTTACAACCTATATGTGACACTTTAAATTAATTTTGAAAACAATTTTTCTTTTAATTTTGTCCACCTAGATCGGCTTTTTTGACCACAGTGCATTGGTTTGAATTTAATTAGAAAAACGATAGGTAATGGTTCATAAAATATTTCATCCATCCTGAATATTCTAATATCTTTATAATGACAGTTTGTTCATAAATTTTATATAAAGCTAATCTAGTGGTATAAATTTAATTAAGTTTCACACCTAAAAAACATAAAAACAAAACAAAAAAACAGGTTAATTGCACACGTTTACTTTTCCAATAGCATTCAGTAGGAGGTAGAAATCGTAAATTTTCCTTAACTCTTTGAATATCATTTAACGACGCCGCCATCGTCAACCGCCATCGACTCAGAAATCTGCATTTTGAAATAAAATGCCTTTAACTTTTCGAATTTGTGACTTGGATGCATTTTAATTTGTAAAAAGTTGCAAGCGGGTTTAATTATTTAACGACCAAAATGATGGTTAACAACACTTTTAAGCAAACTTTTTGAATTTTATTACGGTGTGACAATTTTTGCGCTCGAGTAGTTCAATATAAATAGGGACACCATCACTGTGTATAATGAGAGTATATTATCGTTGCTGCTGCTGCTTCTGCAGCTGATCGTATCGTACCACTTATTTCATGCGCAGATTAAAAAAACATATAAAGCTTAAACTCAACTAAGACGCTTTCATTGGATTGGTTTTAATATGAAAATCATGTTTTTGTAGTTGATGCAATGGCATCACACTATACATTTCTTCTTTGTTGCAAGTTTAATTGGATTTAGAATGTGGTTTTATTGGATCTTCTTTAAAATCGATTAATTGATTGTGATTTACAAACTTTATAGCTCATTTGTCGTTGGGTTCCACGAGAATCATATAAAACGAGGTTAATTTGAATGTAAGTATAGGAAATCATTAAAGACAATGTTGCATTTAATTCTTGGGGTTATTTTATGAGGATTTGAGTTCTGTTAAACAAATTTAAAGAGACATAAATTCAAGTTTACAATTTTATTATTAACCAGAATCGGAAACTAATTCCATTATGTGAATGTTGAATGATTTTTAAAATGAATTAGATTAATTTAAACCTACATATGTTGGTGATTGTTCATATGTTTGATGTTCGGTAGAAACATGATTACTCCATTAAACAATTTGAGTCTTAACGTTAACCTTATACAATAGGCGCCTAAACGAGTTGACCAATTTTCTTCAAATTTGGAACAACACTGGGTCGTAAGACTGTTATTTTCTTAAACATGACACTTATAACAAATAAATCACCTGGGGTATATCCGGATGGTAAATCTGAATCAGTGTTTTAAACAGCGGGTTCTTTGGAACTTTATGTAATGAAGTTATGCAGTTTGTGGTTCTAGCATGGTGTCCTTACAGCGATTTTTTAAATTCCCCCTGGGTCTGCCTAATTTAATACCACCTCGAATTTCGGAAAGCATAATGGCACATCGGTATGTTCCTATTCCCACACATGACATTCGATTTCGAGTGAAAGGAAAAGATTATTTTGCACCAATGGCCTTGCAAGTTAAAAGACGTTCTCGAAAACATCATCTGCGTCAAAAATGCATTTGCAGAATGTTTTCAAATGCAAACTACAAAAGCCTTCTGTTTGAAAAAACAAATATGTATAAGTTTTGTGGCATAAGCATTGAGATCGATACAGTGATGTTTGCTAAAGTCACATGTTTGAAAACATCATCATTTTGAACAAACAAAACCATTGCATATATTTGACAAGAGCAATCACTTGACAATCGAATTGACGTGCTGACTAGATGTTTTCAAAAACGGCCAAAAACAACTTTTTTTTTTTATTTATTTATTTCGTCTATAAGTACAAACTACTTTCTTAGACATACGTAGGTACATAATATGTATAAAAGGAATTCTAATGCTTAAAACTAATAATATAAAAATTAACTAACCAATTTAATCAATTACAATAGAATTCATAATAGTTTTTTTGAATACATCTTTTGAACATTCAAGTTCGATTATATCAGCTTTTGTAACCGGTTCATTGATTCCGTAATTAGTCGAGTGTTGTGCAGTGAAGAAAAAATGATTCTAGTCCAGTCAAATTAGTATTTTATATCTACAAAAAATACTGCGTCGAATTTTTTTCTTGTTTCTTAAAGAGTACCTATTGGAGAGTGTAAATCCAAAAAGTTCGAACAAAAAGCGCCCATGCGTTGTCGGCCATTTTGAAAAAGGCTTTGGAAAGTCTGAACTCGATTTTCTCGGCTCCTATCATATAAAGAGCTGTATTTTTTTTTAGGTTTGTACGTTAAAATATCTTCTTTAACTTTTGTTAAGAAAAAAATTTGAAACCTCTTTCCAAAAAAAAGTTATCGACGAAAAACTGTCGAGATTTTGAAGTAAAAAATGGTTTTTAACGTTTATCTCGCCTCATGTTCATCTGATCGAAAAAATACTTAAGTTGTTTTTTATAGATCACTTTATTTCCTACATTTTGGTATTTTTAACGCATGTGAAGACTTTTCCTCACCTGAAAAGATTGAAAAACTACCAATGACGATCCCAGCAGTACTAACAACGTTGATATGATCATTGATGTTCGCACGCCTATCCCAAAAAAAAAGGAGAACGACATGAAAAAACTATGCCACATTGAGCTATCGATAGGCTGATATAGAAACGAAAACGATTGAATCGTGGATTATACCTCCTGGGGATACCAAATTAAAAAAATGCGCCGTAACTCTACCCCGGTGGTGGTGTGGAAAAGAGTTTGAACTGTTTCTTTAAATTTCGTAATGAACATAATCAAATTTGAGAATTTTCAAACGTGAGTAAATTTCTTTTTTTTTTAGTTTTCGCAGGATATTGGCCATTTTGACAGGTTATATTTCCTACAGTTTTTGTCGCATATAAAATTTAAATATACCAAAATGTAGGAAATAAAGTGATCTATAAAAAACAACTTAAGTATTTTTTCGATCAGATGAACATGAGGCGAGATAAACGTTAAAAAACCATTTTTTACTTCAAAATCTCGACAGTTTTTCGTCGATAACTTTTTTTTGGAAAGAGGTTTCAAATTTTTTTCTTAACAAAAGTTAAAGAAGATATTTTAACGTACAAACCTAAAAAAAAAATACAGCTCTATATATGATAGGAGCGGAGAAAATCGAGTTCAGACTTTCCAAAGCCTTTTTCAAAATGGCGGACAACGCATGGGCGCTTTTTGTTCGAACTTTTTGGAATAACACTCTCCAATAGGTACTCTTTAAGAAACAAGAAAAAAATTCGACGCAGTATTTTTTGTAGATATTTCGAATTAATTAATTTAATTTTACTGGACTATTAACCCTTGGTCTCAAACAACGTGTTGGAGTGTACTTGATAAATAATTCGCATAATGAACCACAATCAATATGGCCTATTAGAACGTCTCTTGCAAGAGAAATTAAGAAATAAATTCTCCTGGTTTCGAGGAGTTTTATATCCATCAACGCGCACCGAGATTGATATGACGGTAAGGGCTGGGTCCAATTTAATTTTTGAAGCGAGTATCTTGTGAATCTTTTCTGAATTCTTTCGATTCTGTTGGAGGCGTTTTTGTAATGTGGTGACCAAACTACACAACAGTATTCCAAAATAGGACGTACAAAACTGACAAAAAGAGATTTGACTGTGTAAGGACATTGAATTCCTAAACAAAAATCCAAGCATAGAATTACCTCTAGATACGACATAGTCTACATGCATTCTAAAGTCTAGTTTGGAATCAAATATAACTCCAGGGCCGGTCCGAGCGAAATAAGCGCCCTGCGCATTTTTCATCATTACCGCCCATCAATTGCGGTCAATGGTGGAAGAAATCATATCCTCATTTTTCCCAAGGATTAGACTTTGCAATGCTTTTTTTTATTTAACACTTTTTTGTGTCTACCTACTTTCTTAACTATGTTGGTACCTATATGTTGTAGATGGATACGACACTTTTGTAAATACATAATAAAAACTGAATTTGTTCGAACTATGTAAGAACCACTTTAATGTTCATTAAAATATACAAAAAGATTTTATACTTCAGAATTATATTCAGCCTTTAACAAAAATGTAAACACGCTAGACGTTATATAAACTAATGACTACTGGACTCTGACTCTGCGCATAGCAGATCTACATAATCAATATAGATTCTTTTTCTTTTCTTTTGTTTTGAGTTTTTTAGTTTGACCACAATAAGAACACTGGCCAGTGCTGCCATATCGTTCACAATGAATTATCATACAATTCGCTGATTTCTATCATACCAGAGTAAAAATTATCATACGCAAAATAAAACAAATGTCCAAAAAAAAAAAATTTTAAAAAAATTATTAATCCAAAATAAAAAATAATTATTAAATTTATAACATTTATGTAAGTACATATGAAGATCGCATTTTTTTATCTAAAATAAAAATATACCGAGTAGCAATTATGATGTTTGCTATGCTTTGATTGTTTAATGAATTCCTCATAGCCTATTAGTAGGGGCGTTAGTGCACGATATGAGGGCAAACCTTTCTATCGAGTTCATTCTGATTTTGTAAGATTGGATATTAAAGAATACCCTTAAGACATGTGTCTTATGCTTATATTATACCAAGATGAATATTTAAGTTTGTTAATCTTTAATATCCCCCCTCCCCAGCACTTTGAAAGTGGCTTTTGAAAAAAAACAAAGAAGGTTTTCAATCAACTCTGGACGTAATGTAGTAGATTGTGAAATTCTGCGTCGACACCATCTTTAGATTTTATTAATTAGAATATTTTTCTTACTTTTCTTGGCTTTTCAAATTTTCTTTCCCGAAACGACTTTTCCACCCCTTCGTACAAGGGAAGGGGTGGGAGAATAACAATTATGTGGTCCTATGGGTTCAAGAGTGCTGAAACCAACGGGAATTCTGGTAAGTGGCAACCCTTCTCTTGTCCTTCTGACAGTGTCGACACCCTCCCAACACTTCTTTAAAGTAAAGTTAGGATATGAACTCTTTGTATACTAGAGCTCAGCCCGTCAGATAAAAATGAAAGATTGGTGTCCTTAACAGCTCCACTTTATTAAATAGACCTTTTAAAAAGGAACAATTACGTGCAAGAGTATTTATTATTCAATGTTTGTTTGGCCTTTATTATTATGTATGTAATGGTCACACTGGCCACTTTGCAATATTTTTGATATAACTCGAAAACTAAGCCAAATTTGGCAATTTTACACTTAAAACTTTTTGTTCAAAATTAAATTTTCTATCGAAATGGATAGTTTGGAAAATTTCTTAAAAAATCTAAGCAGGTAAAGAAAACAAAAACCAACATACAAAATATCGAAAAATCAAAGATTTTTAAATTTGTTTCTAAATTGCGCATAACTTTTTTCGGAGCGAAGATACGTTCAAGACATGTTTAAACAAAGAAAGTAGAGTTTTAAGGCCTTAATATGAAATGTTAAAGCAACATGCTATTTGAAAGCTGTCAGAGATATAGTCATTCAAACTTCAGCCAAATATAACAATTATCATACATTTTGCGTATGATAGCGAATTTCAAACATACATACATCATGTAGCATAATTATTCTACGGTTCTCATCACTGACAACGACACAGGCTGCGGCAAACGGCACATTTATTTAAACGATGCCATACAAGATACAAAAATGCTCTTCTATTCTATTCTAAGGTAAATTAGTTTGGAGTAAGAGAGTCGGCTATATATTCTATGAGGAGAAAAAATTGTAACAAAAAATAATAGCCGTTTTTCTTTGGAGGTGGCGAAGTACTTGCGAGTAGATGAAAACCCTAATCTAGTACTACCAACTGCACATGCTCTCATGCGCGAGTAGATACATTTTACATGGGAAAGCAGTTTGATGTGTTCCATTGAAAAAAGCTGGCAAAGTACTTGCAAGTACTTCGCCACCTCCAAAGGAAAACGCCTAATGTCTTGTTGAAAAGACTTCAATGAACAACGAAAATGAAAGCGTCTACACGAGTTAAGAAGTGCCGAAAATGTAGTAGAAGGCTGATGGCTGCATTCAGAAGAGTTTAAGAAAAAGAGTAGATTTATGTTTAGACTTAATCAGCTGATTTATTAGATTTTCTTAAGATGGCTCTTAGAGGTCATTTAGTTAAGTTTGCTTAAATATTTAAGTTTCCTTTAAATTACGTTACTTAAATTCTCATCTATAATCAATTTTCTATTGCTACTTAACTAAACGATTGAAATGTAACGTAACGTGAGAAAACTCACAAATACATGTACATTTCAGCTGTTTTTTAACAGTTTGCAAACAAAAACGAGTGCATACTTATAAGACAGAAAGAGAAGCAACTGGATGTAGCATCTTGGCATAGTCCAATGCAAAAGAAATGAAACATGGCTCCATTTTGGTTTGTGATACTTTTATTTTTGTGTCCAGAAATTCTTTTATTTAATTTATTAATTCACACTTTGGTCTTTTGATGGAAAAATATGTTGATAAATCAATAAAACAATTTAATTTCAACTTAATTTACTAAAGGAAATCACAAATCTTAAAACTTCAATACCTACAACATTCAATATGGAAACTATACCTACATAAATACATACATACAAATACCTATATTTTTTTAGTAAAAATAATTCTTCTCGAATGTCAAAATATGATTAAGATGGTTTTGAGTAGCCTTTAAACGCGGTGGATGGCGTTTAAGTTGAGATGCATTTAAGTAACGTTGCTTAAATATGAAAATTGATTAAAGATACCAATTTTGCACTTAAGAGCAATTTAAAGGCATCTTAAAGTTAAGATGCCTTTAAGTTTTCTTAATAAATACGGCTGAATGTCTTTTCAATTTGGATAGCGAAATTTTGTATTTAAATCAAATATCACAATTATCATACATTTTGCGTATGATAATGAATTTCAATCATACATCATACAGGACCACAAATTATGCTACATGTAGCATAATTATTCTACGGTTAGCAGCACTGACACTGGCACACAAATAATGTAATTAAGTCAAAAAATCTTCTTTTCTTAATGAAAATAATGCCAGGCAACAACAAAAAAATAGAGAAAAAGAGAAATTGAATAAACAAGATTCCCTCATTAACGACAAACATCATCATAATCATAAATCATCATCATTCATTATTTCCATATTTCAATCCCTTGTCTCAACACACAATAACACAGTGCTACAATTTCATATTTCGCTCAACCGGAAGAGTTTAATTCATAGACGCAAATTTTTAATTTGTGCGCTGTTATGTCAATGAGTATGACTTTTTCACCTTAGATTTTCTGTTAAATTAACATTTCTGACTTCGATTTCATATAGAAGAACTGTTATCGCGCGCATGTTATTACCATGCTGGCTGTTAATTGTCTGTATTTGCAGGTAAAGAATTTTGTTTTATGTTGCACAGCATAGGGGTAGGTTTAGGTTATGAAAATAAAATAAATGCCTTCACTCACACACTTGATGGTGAGTGAGCTGAGAATAACGTCGACAGTTTGAAAAAGAGAAAAATGGCAAATAGGTAAGTATCTGTTGGTAAAGGCGAACAAAATCGTGCACTTTTCAAAGTTTTTGTGATGTAGTTTTTTGTTACTGTGGGTAAGAATAGGAAGATAGACATCGACTTATTTTTGGAATAGTAGATAGATGTACATATGTATATTATAACTGTGTTTAAATTCAGAATAAACTGGTAGTTATATACTGGATATCACTTTTGGTGTGAGAAATAAAAATTTAAAAAGTAGGTAGGTATAGGTAGTGGTTACGAGAAGTGGCTTTGTTAATGCCTGCTCAAGGCGCCCCTTAGGTTCAGCGCCCTGTGCATTTGCACAGCTTGCACGTATAGCTTGTCCGGCCCTGTATAACTCCCAAGTCTTTATGATTAAATACTCTTTGGAGGGTACTTCCAGACAAACTGTACTCAAAGACAATTGGATTTATAGCTCTTGCAGACGTGAGGACAGCATTTTTTGATATTAAAAAAAAAATCATTCAAAATGCACCATTCTGATAGTTGTTTTAAATCATTTTGGAGTTGAAAACAGTCTGAAATTGAATTGATTTGTCTGTATATCTTAACATCATCAGCAAATATTAAACAACGTGAATCGAGAATAAAGTTTGGTAAGTCATTAACAAAGAGTAAGAACAATAGGGGGCCCAGGTGACTACCTTGAGGAACACCTGAGCTGTTTGAGATATGCACTGATTTCATTGAACCAATTTTTACTATTTGAATTCTATTCCATAAATAGCTCTTGATCCAGCTTAACATCTGAGAATGAAATCCAAGAGATTTAAGTTTATTCAATAGTAATTCATGGCTAACTCTATCAAATGCCTTTGAAAAATCAGTATAAATGACATCAACTTGGCTTCTATTTTCGATCGCATTAATACAATAATTTGTAAACAGCGTAAGGTTAGTTGCAGTGGATTTTCCACTTACAAATCCTTGTTGAAAGGGTGAGATATGGGTTTTAACTGTGTCATACATTTTACTTCTTACCAAAGATTCGAATACTTTTGGAATCAATTGAAGTTTGGCGATCGGTCTGTAGTTTTCAATAGATTGTTTTGAGCCTGATTTATGAATTGGTGTAATGTATGAGCATTTCCAGATATCTAGAAATACACCGTTGTTGAGAGATAAATTGAAAATTGTATGAAGTGGTTTAGAAAGGCTTGAACTGCATTTTCTTAGAAATACTGCAGGAATATTATCAGGAGGCAAACTCAAGTCATTATCTAATTTGTTAAGTGCAGCAAGAATTTCCTCTTCAGATAAGGATATGTTACCAATATTAGTAATAGCAGTAATATCGTAGCTTATCTCAGTTTGAACTGGATTTGTTAAAAAATTAGACTGAAAGAATGATGCGAACAAGTCACATATCTGTTTGATATCTTTACTTCCAACACCTTTGTAAGTCATGTAGGCAGGAATTCCTAAAGATTTGCGCTTAGAATTTATATACTGCCAAAAACACTTTGAATCGGTCTTAATATTTGCTTCTAATGACCACACACACAACTATCCATAGGTGTAGAAGTTCCATCCAACTTCTCTTCGGCGGTGACTGCCGTAGTCGTTTCCTGATGATTCCTATCAAAGCTTTGCTAAATTGATATCAAACACCCCAAAAATCAGAGAAAACATTGAACGACAAGTTCGAAATTATCAGAACTAGTTTACGGCAAATTATCCACCATCTCATTTTTCGATTCGTCAAAGTTGCTTTGCTAGCTTGAAACTCATGATATAATTCTCACGAATACTACCATCAGAAACATGGCTCAAACAGATGTGCAGCACGTCTGCACGCATCAAATAGCGCAGGAAACAGTACAACTTTAATTTTTTACAAAATTTGAAAAATTTTCATCTGTAAAATTTGCAAATTTGCAAAATTTTTTAAAAATATTTACGGCACAAGGTAGCACAAGTTGAGCACAATACAGCCGACTTTTTTTTTTGAAAATCGCAACTGGCGGTGCTAACTTCACGCTACGCGAAACTGTTTTTTGACCGTAAAAGTTACAAATATGCGATTTCTTAATCTTTTTGCAATTGAGTACAAGACAGCACAACTTTCACTTTTTAGTAATTACGAAATTTCGCAAAAATTTTATTCGTAAAATTTCCAAGTTTGCGATTTTTTTTTAAATATTTACGGCACAAGGCAGCACAAGCTGAGCACAATGAAGCACAACTTTTTTTTTGAAAATTTAAAATGGCGGTGCTAACTTCACGCTATAGCTCTTCGCAAGGTTAAGTTTTGGCCATAATAGATGCAATTATGCGAATTTTGGTTTTTTTCTTTTTGGTCCTTAGTAGCATTTTTTAAGCACAATGCGGTACAACTTTTTTTTTGAGCAATTTTGAAATTTCGCAAAAATTTCAGTCGTAAAGTTTGCAAGTTTGTGATTTTTTTTAAATATTTACGGCACAAGGCAGCACAAGTTGAGCACAATGCAGCACAACTTTTTTTTTGGCAAATCAAAAATGGCGGTGCTAACTTCACGCTAAAAAAAAGGGGTACCCTCTAAAAACCAAACCCTTGTACGATAAAAAAAAAAAATACGGCACATATGTAGCAGCACATGTTGGGCACATTACAGCACAACCTTTTGTTTTTGAAAATCAAAAATGGCGGTCCTAACCCACACCTTCGGCATGCCGAGGTACTACTTCAATGCTGAAGTCAGAAAGGAAAACATCTTAGTTGGATAAGTGACCAGAGCTAATATGAAACGAGAACAGATAACGTCAGCATTCCTTGGCGCTTATTCTGTAGCTTTTTTTTGCGAGTCTTAGCTTCAATTTGCATCACTTTTTTAGTATGTTCGACATAGCAAAACCTATTGATGGTATGACACAAGGATAATTTTTAACAGATTGTTACTAAACATAGGTTTATTAATAAAAAACACATTTTCAGTGCAATACAGCTTCCTGCAAAAACGTTGAAGAAGAGCAAACAAACCAGCTTAATTTTCTAACTACTAAATCAGTCCTTAAAACTGCAGTAGGTATTCTTATATTAAGGTATGAAAACTCATTACAACTATTTCCCACACGAACCAGTATAGAAAATCCCTTTTTATGTCGAGTCAAATATCAAATATGCCATTTAGTGTCCCCATTTTTTTCTGCAGGTACACAATAATAACAAACCGACAAAGTCAAGCAACTCCCATCTATCAGGTTTAACGTATTTATTTTTATTTTAACTCAAAGAACGTTGACACTGTCCTTTCTCATGTAAACTTTAACAACCGTCCGTCAACTACCCAGCGTCATAGTTGACGAGGTCCACATTTTTGCGTGCTGACCCGCAGCTATATGCTAAAAAACACATATAAGTCAAACCTTTATAGAGTTACACTATACCTACATTTACATAGGTATATATTTACATAATATAGATAGCTTTGGGTATATGTGTGTATATGCGGCTTTGCTAAAAGAATTCTCTTGTATAATTAATTGCGAATTTTCCTGTCAATCGTGCAGGTAATTTCCTGATAAGTACCTGTGAGTGAGTGCAACATGCACCTTAACTAACTCTTTGACTGATTTCATTTTCCCCACATTTCTTCGTCTTCATCGCACACAACACACCATTGCCATCGCATCGTTCAAGTTATAGTTGCACCAGTCCTCGCGCTTCTTCGGGTCCTCGGAACCACGAAGCCCGACCAAGACGAAACGAATTCACTTAAAAAATATAAGATGAGGTAGGTCGAAGGAAGGAAGGAAGTGCAGCACTGATGTGTGGCGGTCGCGATGTAATCGCCAACATTTCGGTGTTAAACAAAATGCCAAAGGCTATATAAACCTACTCACTATAAAAAGGGCACCTCTAAACCTTCTTTTTCTTCTTCTTTTCCTTTATATTCATGTTCTACTAATCCTGTTAAGATGGTCTTCATGGCTGAGAGGTAGTCTTCGAACTCTATACGGTGGTGGTTGCGGAATCCACTGAACTTGCCTACGCTTCTTCGGTCATCTTTGTTTTTGATAAAAAGGGAAATGGAACTTGTCAACGTTATTGTTGACATTTCGTTGGTGCTGCGCATTAGCTCTAAGAAGTCATCATTTATGCAGGTTGCGTTTAGTGTTTTATTTTGCCAAAAAATTTGAAAATATGGTGTCATTTTGCTAAAAATGCAATTTGTTTTTGAGATTCTGGGTGTTTGAAATTGCAATTTTTTTTTGATTCTGTTTTCCTTTGGCAGGCGAAGAAATGCGTTATCTATGCGCTGTAGGGATGTTCTTT
This sequence comes from Dasysyrphus tricinctus, assembly GCA_963921185.1. Lineage (NCBI taxonomy): Eukaryota > Metazoa > Arthropoda > Insecta > Diptera > Syrphidae > Dasysyrphus > Dasysyrphus tricinctus. The sequence continues at coordinate 15,351,091 of OY992530.1, forward strand.
TGATGTTGACAGTCCCCTTCACGGTATGCCCTTCTTACAAGGCAAACAAGACTAGAACTCCCCTTTTTTTGACCCACCTTCCCAGGACCCTTTTTGCTGCCACTGTGAGTCGTGATTTCTCCATAAGTTTACCCGGGGTGTTCAGCATGCCTCTTCTTTGTCTTTCCTGATCGTGTTGAAGACGGTTTCCCCGAAGCAGCTGTTTTACTGTAAAGTATACTTGTGCAGCACGCTAATAGGACATGTTTTGGCAGTGACATTCACTACCCTTCTGTGTGGATTGCTTTATTGAATTTAATCGAAAACCATCAACAAGTTATCAAAACCTGCTCAAACGACTCATAGGTAGGTAGGTAGAAATGGTGGCATGGGCGTCACACTCTTTAGGTTCCCAATCAGTTCTGAACTGCGCCGTTTTTATACCGTAACTTTATTGACCTCTGGATGAAAGTGGATTAATGTGAGGATTTGTGGACGTCCTCTGAGGATCATCTTCAATGCCTAGAAGTTGACAACAGAGGAACTCGGGGAGGTGGGTTCTTTGTTTGTTAAAATAGACAGTCGTGATTCCTCAGGGGTCTTCCAGGTACATGTTTGGATTCAAAATTGCTTCCTGGGCGTACGTCTGCTCGCGCCGAATAACGGGAGGTTTTCAGTGAAGATCAGTATCCTCCATGATCCCTGGTATAAGAATGGATTTGGGGTATGGTTGTATATTGTGAGCCAGCACAAACGACAGGAGGGTGGATATAAGACACTCACTCGATGGGATCGCATTTCCCCCAAGGCCAGCAGCGATATGCCAAGCTTGGCAGATAGCAGAAAGGCACCAAAGCGTGAATGATCCAACCGTATGATCATCGTTGTCATTGAGGATCATGAAACCAGCAGGGGCCCGTATTCCGTATTATTCTATGGGGTTTGGGGGGAAACATGATACGGAATCAACAGGCTTTTGTCTTAGATGCATTTCGTCACGTTAAAAAGGATATAAAACCTTTGATTTACAATTCGGAACGTTCGTTGAGGTCGACAAAAAATGCCACTCCACACGATGGTGCTCTCATTTTGGCCAGAGCAGGGGATTTTCAAAGAAAATGAAATACTGTTTCCTTTTCTTGCTGGTTCTCACAGCTACGACATGTGAGTAAGGAATATCCCTCCTCGCCGCATGTTCCCTTACTGGCGAGTGTCCAGTACAGGTTGAAACAACCCTGGCTATGTCTCACCTGGGTTAACATATCAGATCAATTGTTCGGGATTTACTATAGACGGGCCAGATCTTTCTGGATATTTTGCATTTGGTTAAGCTGTTTCACCTACGACTGGATTCACTTAGGAAGATTGACAGTAAATTCCAAGGGAAATGTTGACTGAACAATAGCAAGCTTGTGTGTGTTAATAAAAATGCTAGTCGCTGTTGCAGTTGATAAACAACGAAACCTGCATTGGGATAGAGCTAACCATGTGGCTTCAGTGGCGCGGTGTGTAGTGCATCGGCCTCTGAATCGCAAGGTTCATGGTTCGCTCCCATATGACGGCAAAGAGTTTTTCAATTAATACGAGCATAACCAGACTAAGCAGCACAGAGGAGTCTGATGATCGAGGTGGCTCTCGTGAAATAGCTATAACTCCAGCCAATATACTGGGTTGTAACACACACAAGTTGTTGTTGTTCATTCAAAAATTATTCAATGTTGACTCCTTCCGCAAGTTATCTGTGAAGGGCTGGTCCTTGCCAGGCCATTTCCACGGCCTCTGATGCCCGTTCATTTCCCTCAATGACTCTGTGGCCAGGCACCCAGATAAGGGTAACCCTGAGGTTAATATCTAGGCTTGCGAGCTCATCCAGGCATTGCTGGACCAATTTAGAGGAGGCGGTAGCCGAATCAATGGCCTTAACAGAAGCCTGACTGTCTGTGAGGACAGCTATATTAAGATATTGGTTTGGATCTAGTTTAAGTGTGCTGCATGCCTCTCTTTAACGCAATCAATTCTGCTTGAAACACACTAGCATAATTGGGTAAACGAAAGGACCTTTAGATGTTAAGAGACTCAGAAAACATTCCTGAAATAACAAATCACTCCATATTGGAGCCGTCCATATAGATAGTTGTGTCGTAATCTGTCGTCATGACATCATCATCCCATTCCTTTCTGGATGGGAATAAAACCTTTAAACCTTTGCTGAGGCTCATTGTGGGAGTGCGGTAGTCAGTGGGAGTCGAAAAAATTTCAGTGGGAATCTAGTTTGTGATATTGCTGTGACCATAAAGCTGGACATACAAGACAGAGCCAAATGGTTTCATGCCGATCTAAAATCGGTTGTGTGAGGGGTGGATCGGCCGCCGATCCATTTGGATTTTCAGCCAATCTGAAATCCAGGCGTTTATGGCCACCTTAAGGTTTGGCAATCTAACAACTTGATTCTTTGAGTTTTAATGTACTGCAAGATACTAGATATTTTATCTGTAGATCAAGTGGTGAAAGGTGGAAAAAAACACTTAACACATCATTTGGCCAAGATCGAAGAGACCCTGTGCTAGCTGTTTTTTGAACCTTTTTAAGTTTGTAATAATTGAATATGAAGAAAATTTGAAAAGAAATTCTTCTGTTTAATTGCGAAACGCAATTATGGAGTTGAGCTCACTTGAACTTTTAACTTTTTAAGATTGTCGATGTTGTATGGTTTGTTGTGCGGGCCACCAGACAATCAATCCACAAGTAAGAATCGGTCGTACCACGGCTGTATACGTCCACAAGATCAGGTGACTCATAAAACTTAAAGACTTATGTGACTTCTGCATTTTTCTTCTATTTTGCATACTTTCGCCTACCAAATTATCATAAATCAAATTATCTACTTAAATTGGCACCAGCTGTTGCTGTGACCTTTTATTGCTTGTTGTTTTTGACACAATATTTTGCAAAATAAAACAACTCTCATCATAATGGTTGTCATTTGCAATTTAAAAAAACAAAAGTGAATTTTATATCAAAATCAATGAAATGTTGCTATTGGGGTTCGGTGGTACATAAATATGCCGCTCTTAATGTGGTTTGTCTGTATGATGATATTTGATTACAAAAGTTAATCGAACAGAGAGCTGTCAAGTTGTATATTTTCAAACCAAACACTCATGTTGTTTTAATCCACCTGCTCCGGAACGAATGATCACATTCATGGCATATTTTCCGAACTCTCAAATGCAATGGTAAAAAAAAGAACAACTTTGTGGCCCATCAAACTAACGATTTGAACGCTTTAATTTGGTTCATTCATCAACACATACCTACGGCATAAAATGTGTGATGAATTTGTTCCACATTATGTTAATTTCTCTATGACGGTATGTTGTGTTTCATTGAATCTAACTACGAGTCTTTCTTTGATCGATAGGGGTGGTTTCAGTTAAAGATCATTAAATGTTTTAAATATATGAAGGGGGGATATAAACGATATATGTATAACATTTTCCGCATCTTCCAAAGGATTTCTGAAGACGACATGTCAAATGACACAATATTAAATTGTGACTTAATAACATATAAAAAATGATTTAAGATAAAATTTACTCAATAATATATTTAAATAACCACTTATACATAAGGTTCCTTATAAGGACCGGTCGAAGTTGACAGTCATGCGATGTTGTTTTTGGCGTCTTGTGTCAAATCAGTTTTTTTTTATCATTTTAGAAAGCCCTAGAAAACTCCTGCTCGAAAAAGTGAGCAATCTCGAAACAGTGAACAGGCCTGGTTTTTATTACTTTACTATATCGATCGTCTACTGTATTATCAAATGTGGCAATAGTGCGCTAGTCGGGTGTTCAACGTTTGGTGCCCGATCTTAAGTTGACCGGTTCAGTGACTAAGGTAACACCAGTCACTCCAGAAGAGATGTCCAAATTCTCACCGGATTCTAGTTCTTAACAAATTTCCACCATTTTTGAGCTGGAGAGAAAGCCACCATACCTTTTCTACTATAACTACAAAAAATAAAATGCACGATAAGGTCGCAAGCACTTGCCCTTATGTTCAAGAGGCTGAAGGTTTGAGGAAATTTTAATTAAAGACATGGAAATTAAAGAGAACATTTTTAAAGCATGAAATACGATATTTAAAATAGCTACGCCAACTCCTGTGACAGTTTGAGATGGGAAAAGAACGTCATTTTAATTTTAAATCGTTGCAACGCTTTTAAAAAAAATTATTTTTTAAATTCTTAAAACGGAATCGTCATGATGGGTTTGGAGGGTTCTACTATTACTTTGGCTGCTACAAAAAAAACAGTTATGTTTTTTTTTGTCAATGCTCTTACATAAACAACAGCAGAGTAAGCTTCGTCGCTGGCAAAGCATTATAGTTCGACAATCGGACCATCTAAGTAGGAGCTAGAGTAACATCTTGGGATTTGCACGCAGTGGCTTTGTTGAAGGTTCTTTAACCACTCTTTCCACTCAGCATCCAGTTCAGCATTTAGCTCGTCATCTCAGTCAATCGATTTCTTCCAAATTTTTTGAAGGATGATTTTCCCAACAATTAATTAAACCAAGTGGGTCAAAAACTGACATTATGATTTTTAATACCTCACGTTTCGTCGCTGTTCTTTCACCAATTAAAAGAGTTGTGTCAACTTTTGAAAAATTCGTATTGAAAGTGAAAACGTATTTTGCTTGACTTAGCTGCGTACTTTTGTCAATGTTTATTTTTTCATTCTTGTTTGCTGGTAGGAGATGCTGAGGAATAGTTTGATTTACTTTCACTGACGTAGAGTACCTGTTTCTTAACTCAAAGTCTCCGCAGCCATGAACCTTGATGATATCTTTGATGATTTAAAAAAATAGCCTCTTCTTCATTTATTGCAGTTCCTAGGTTCCATATAATGGTGTCTCTTTATGGCGCTTACTGCGTTAGGATAATCAGCAACGAATTCTACTGCATTCTTGCCTTATAAACATACAAAGATGGTGGTGCATGGGGAACTAGTTGCTCCAAAAGCCATTGCAGTCATTTTGTATACCTTCGGTTCGCCTTGCCTCTTGAGTCTACGATAAGGAATCAGCTGGCTGTAGCAATCATCATCTTGAATCTGAACACGGTGAAACATTTCTTTGATATCAGCTGTGAATCCGATTGTTCCTTGTCGAAATCTTAAAATCACTCCAGGTATAGTACGGTCAAGTAAGTTTTCATTATATGGAGCGCTGGGAACTAAATCCAAGGTCACGTTTGACTTCACTATTCGATAAGGTATTCGTTCACGGGTCTAAAACCACATTTCTCACAACTGTACCTAGAGTCATTTGGCCGCCATTTTGTTTTTTATGTGTATTTTTGATCGAAAAAAATTGTACAACAAACTTGTAGAAAATTAAATTTTCTACAAACTATGTTAGATAACTTTTTTCGCTAAACACTCTTGTTTGAAAGTTACAGCCCATTAACAAAAAAAAAAATTAAATGTTTTTTTTTTTCTAATTGCCATACATTTTTTTTTTAATTCGAATCAAAAAAACACCATAATAAAAGTTTTTAGATCTTTTTGCCTTTACAGTTTTTTAATTGGAATAACGGTTCTCGCTTTTGAGCGAATATACGCTCGAGAAAACCGCACGGAATAAGTTTTTTTTTATGTATTTTTTTTTTTAATTTTAATACAATACTCGTAATACCGAGTCTTATTTAAGCTTCGAGTTTCGAAATGGTGTTTATGTTTTTTTTTACCACAAAAACGAGTGTTGTGACACGCGCATCACATTCGTTTTTTAGCCTTGGTGCGTTATTTGTTTGTGCCGTTTCTCCAGGAGATAAGTCATTCAAAATATTCTAGATATTGTGATACTTCGACATTTTTCTTCTCTTTTTGGAATGTCCTATGGTGGTCATCATCATCACCTACAACAAATTTATCACACTGATGAATGAGTCATTTTGTTTATGTAATTGTTAGCCATAGAGCATCGAAACCACATGGGCCAGCATCGCTTGATGGAAATGGAACAAGTAATTCTTTTAAAATCCATACAACATTGGCTGTCAAGCGGTTGTTTCTTGCGTTCAAATGATCAAATCAAGCCATGTTGTCAAGCAATGTTGGTCCATGTGAACCCCCCTATATAAGAGAAACCAGAAAACCAGTCTCACGGTATCCCGAATGCACCGAGAATTTAGCTCTTTCATCACACAGCAAGTAACAAGGACGAAAAGCTACGGTATATTCCAGCGGTGAGACAAGCGTCGTGAGCGTTTGCTGTTTTTTTATCAGCAAATTATTCCGTGCGGTTTTCTCGAGCGTATATTCGCTCCAAAGCGAGAACCGTTATTCCAATTAAAAAACTGTAAGGGCAAACAATATACATAGATAAATAAAAGATCTATAACTTTTACTATGGTGTTTTTTTGATTTGAGTTACAAAAAAAAAATATGGCCATTAGAAAAAAAATCAATTTTTTTTTTGATAATGGGCTGTAACTTTTAAACAAGAGTGTTTAGTGAAAAAAGCTATTTTACATTTTGTAGAAAATTTATTTCTCTTCTACAAGTTTGTTATACAATTTTTTTCCTAAGATCAAAAATGCGCAAGTTATAAACAAAAATAAAAATGAACATAAAAAACAAAATGGCGGCTAAATGACTCTAGGTACAGTTGTGAAAAATGTGGTTTTAGATTCGTGAACCAATACCCTATCGAATAGTGAAGTCAAACCTGACCTCGGATTTAGTTCAAAGTGAAAGTCTAACTTGACCGTACTAGTTATGACTTGAGCATATCCGGTCCTTGTAGAAGCATGCGTTTAACGATGAACCATTGCACTTAGCAGCTGCGTCAAAAGCCATTCTGACTTTCCCTGGTTTGTTAGAGTTAACGAAGGGAAAGTGTGGCGGATACCATTGTCTGTCTTCTAGGCTTTTCAGCATTGTGATTTCTTGAAGGTAGCCTTTTTGGATATACTCAATGAAGTTAAATTGGTATGCTGCTTGGCGTTAGGTCTTATCGCCCAAAACCATAAGGCCCAAATCCTAAAATGTCATAACCCCTAAAAATGGTCGTATTGCCCAAAAACTAATAAAATAATATGTCACAAGACCTAAAAGAAATGCCAAAACGCCCAAAATTTAATTAAAATGCCATAGCGCCCAAAACGAGAAATGTCATTTCGCCCAAAATTTCTTTTGTTTTCTAGTTTGGGCATTATGGCATTACATTTGGGCGTTGTGACATACATATGTATAGGGTGCTATGACGTTTTCGATTTTAGATCTTTGAAATCAAATCTATGACGCTGACATCAGAAAATTGTCACTACCCCCAAAATCGGACACATCGCCCAAAACCTCAAGATGAAAAGTGTCAAAAAGCCCAAAAGGAAGTAGTAGTAGTAATCTGATTATTACAGAAAGCAACAATAAATTAATATTCAAAAGGAACAACGAACGCACCGGCGGGAGGGGGGCGCGGTGGCCAGCGGCGGCGCGGTAGCGTGCACGCAACCGCATCCACACGTCGTTCCACCACGACGGGTAGGCACCGCACACGCGCACACACCAGCGGCGCGCGCTGCCAGCCGCCCCCCGCGCCAGAGCATTTTTTGATAGTTATTTTATGACCTAAAATGAAAAATTTCATAAGGCCCAATATAAAAATCAATCAATTATTTTGCCGTTAAGACATTTTTACATTTGGGCGATATGACGCCAAAAATATTTTTTGGATGTTCCTATGACAATCCGTTTGGGGCTTCTGACTCTTATGTTCTTGAAAATTTGGGTGATATTTCGGTTGTTGGGTCTTAGAACATTTCTAGATTTGGGCGTTTTCGATTTTGGCTATAAAATTTAAAATGTCATAAACACCGAAAATATAAGTCAGAGCACTCAAATTCATTGTCATATCCCCCAAACTCAACGTTAAAATTCAACAACAAATTATTCAGGAATTATTTGGGCGTTATGGTTTTGGGCGATAAGACCTAGCACCGTATTTTGTTTACTGGTTCTAGGGATAAGCTTTTCAGATGTCCAATATGATCTTGACGTCTCACTACATAATAAATTGCAGTTAAAATCGCCAAACACAAAAATTTCCCCGTACAATGATGAGTACCTACTCTTCTAAAACGTTATAAATTAGTATAAATATCAGGCCGATAGACGCAACCTAGTAACCTCTTTACTTGACCATTATACATTTCAATAAAACCAAATTCTATGGGATTATTTCCAGGTGATTCAACCATAACTTGACAATTTATACATATATGTGTGCTGGAGAAAATTTAACTGAAGTACAAAATGTATTGCAACATTTCCTTTAAATTCTCATTGGGGTTTTTTGGAACTCCACGTATAATACAGCATCGGCACAAATCTTTTCGCGTTGCAGGGAATCAATTTGCTGGTGTAGGTCTTTGAGTTGATTGATGAGCTGGTTTTCAGGTGGTGGTGGTGGGGCTTCTTTTCAACACTCACTTCTTCACCGATTTTAATCAATCAATTGTTAAAATCTTTAACAAAATCATCCAATTTAGTTAAAAGTTTTAAATTTTCAACTTTTTTTTTTAAAATTTGATAAGGACAACAAACGTTTGCACTATATTTACTCAAGTTTTTAAACACTTTTTATTAATTTGGTAAAGTTTTTATGGGAAAGTATTAAAATTTAAGCTGCGATATCTAAGGCTCACGTCTAGCTTGTCAGATTCATGACGTCTGTGTGTAGTGTTTATAGCAAGTCAAAATAGCTTCGTCGACAAATTGACCTAGTTTTTTTTTTAATACAATTTTAATGAAATCGTATTCACGACTCCACTCATAATTAAGCTAAGTAGGTATGTAATATTTCACGATTTTCATTTTCCCCAATAACCATTAGCTTGAGCTTCAATAGAATGATCTCTGTTGGTATAATTAAAACTTTTCTGACTTTTCTGAAAAATAAAACTATACACAGTACCATACCTTAATTTTTGATGAACATTAAATTTCCACCAAATGAGCGCAAAATATATTTTTGTTTTTATTTTGTATTAATCTTCTCGTTCATTTTTCATCGCAACACTTACACTGACTTCAAGACAAGCAAAACAGAAAAACAAAACAAGATAAGACCACGATCAAGATTCAAAAGCCATAACCAATGTAAGGACCGATTCTACATGAGTTCCATGCAGATAGTGTATTGTAGCTCCGTCCAACACAACAAACTCCAGCTCCGTTTCCACCACGCAAATGGCAAACAGCAACAACAAGCCTCAGTGGCCAGTATTCGGTGAATGCGCTCCCTTCCTTCGGCCTCCCATATCGATGATGATAGAGTTATTACAAAATTGTTACCCTGTTCTTAATTTGTTGGCGGCTGCTTTGATGGGGTCTTCCAATTAGCTTGGCCGACACCTCAGGCGGCGGCGGTATCTTTGTGCGATTGTATGAAGAGTGGTGGACCACCACCATGTTTAATATTTGTCGTATTTTTCTTTCTCTCTCTCTTCTCTTTTGATATTGTTTTGTTGTTATTGTAAAATTTTTGTGTTATCCTTTTTGTGTTGAATATTATAGCGTTGTCGTCGATTGAAGTAAGCATTTGGCTTTTATGTGAATCCTTTTTTCACCATTCTGTGTGAACCATGATTTGTATTGTTTAATTTTTTTTTTGATAAGTTTAAGAAATAAAAATTAAAGCAAGGCGTTAAGCAAAAAACACATGATGAGCAATGCTCTTCTAATGAGCTTAAACTTGACCCGTAGGCTAGCCACGGTATGTAACCATCGAACAGAAATTTTTAAACCAATGGTTACACAGCATTGATATCTAGTTATTTTAGTTTCAAAAAGATCTACCCAACCAGGGCAGATCATGTGAGAAATTTGGTCAAGAGGGGGTAGCTAAGTAAATCAAAAGTATACAAATTGATTAAAAATTGTACTTTAATATAATAAAAATAAATATATAAAAATCATAAACCTTTTAGCCCTCAACACATGAATATCTGTTGTATAATCAGTGTTAGGAGTAAGGCCCCGGAAGCGCCCATTAAAAAAAATCAATTTCATTGCGGTTCAACATTTCACAAATAACCAATGTCCGGAACTCGATGTCGGACTATTCTGAAAATGACTGTAACCCTATTGAAAATATTAGTCAGGCACCAGCCAGTATTAATATTTTTTTTGACAGAAGTACCTTTGGGAAGCCCAAACTTCCTGAATTTAAAGAATTTTATTTCCTCGTGGGTCCTCTGTCCCCCTAAAGCAACTTTATTTATCTGCTGAGGGTATTTATAGTCACCAGACAAGCACCCATTTCTACAATTTTCCTAGACAACAGAACATTGAGTGACCCCTTCAGCATGTGGCTCTTTTTAATTCTTAAAAAAAGCAAAAACTTAAACAAAGTGGCCTGTAAAAAAATAATCTTTATTGACGGGGGTTTCTCTCCAACCTCCAATTACTCTTCCTTATATGAAGCTTGATTTTTTATATTCATTTTAAGATCTTAATCATTTATATAGTGTATTTCGAACATTTTATTTTTCGAATAAACAAAAAAGGTTCACTGTGGCGTATGGGGATTTTTTTTTTCAAATAATAAATAGTATAGCTAACTTATTGGGTGATATGAATAAAACGGAGCACATGCTCAGGGCAGGTGCTAAATGAAAATCAGAGGAGTTGCTCAATAAAAGAGCACCTGCTCCCTTTTCGTATGAATAAAATTATATGTATATCAATCAACGATGACCTCCTGCTTCAAACGGAGTAACCCCTCTCATACCTTTAAACAACTTCTATGGTTTTTGGCATTTAGTAGAACTACTTTTGTTGATTTATATAAAAAGATGCCAACATGGGCTTTTATTTCAATCGTTGTTTTTATTTGAAGTTAACTATTTTAAAATGAATTGTGCAGACAATACGCGTGTTCAGGAAAATGAGATCTCAGATGGCTCCAATATCCAATATTTTCTTTCTTCAATCATTTGAAAGCAAAATTTCTTAGGAATCCTGTTCACATGCGAGGCGATTCAAATCCTGCAATTGTTTGTTTAAAAGGTATGTACATTGTACAATGTACATAATAATTGTACTGCTTATATTCAAAGTAATGTAAGTTCATAATTGCTTCATTGCATGGTTTTTAATAGGATTAGTTTCACTGGAGTCCCTGAGAAAGAAATGGACTTAGGATGAGTATGAAGATGACATCAAACGAGTATTAAACTGTTAACCTTCCTCAAACTTCAGAAACTCTGAAAAGAAAAAATGAAAATTAACAGAAACTTATGAAAATAAAAACCTGACAACTTCTGAGCTACAACGCTTAGAAAAGAAAGAGAAAAAAAAAGAAAGAAGAAGGTGTAATGCGATAAGTACTTCAGAAGTTATGAATAATTAATGTTAAAAATAAGTCACATTGAATTTTGCATTGGAAAGATAAAATGTCTTACCCCCAGTTTTACAGTGCAAGTTTAAACTCTACTTTTGGTTTAAACTTCAGTTCAACAACTTATTCGGTTTCACAGTGTTCTTTTAAACCTTGAACTGAGTTCATTCTGTAGTTTAAATTAAACGACAGTATTCTGCCGTTTAAACTTGAGTTTAACGTGGATAGCACTGAAATTCAAGCATTCTCATATTCGCAAGTCTCAATTGACAACTACCATAACGTAATGATGTTCATTTTCGACCGTGTGCGTTGCGTGCATGTATCAAAATGAGTATTCGCTCGTTCCTAGTGTGTGTGTAGGTACCTACAACTTTGTGAGAGTGAAAAGAGAAAAATACACGTTCGATGGAAAACAAATCACACTATCTTCTAAAATGCTGCCAAGTTGCATATATAATCTTCTTAAACTTTGAACTGAAGTTCATTTTGCATTGTAAAACCGAATGAGTTTAAATTAAAATTTGAACTGAAGTTCAGGTTCAGCTGAACTTAGGTAAGTTTAAACATCCACTGTGAAACTGGGGTTACAAAATGTATTTATCGGAAACGCAAACGGTTAAAAGAAACCAACCACATTGAGGGATCGAAAAAAAAGGAAAAAAGGCGCACAACAAAGTGTAAACAGTTTTGAAAAATTCAGAAAAAATTCAGTGGATTTTCAACTAAATGTGTTCGAAAAAAATTTAAATGTTCTTCAACCTAGAACTACACAGGAATTTGTATATGGAAGGTGTAAATCAAAGGGCACGGTCCCAGCCAAGCTCGCGGCACTGCACCCTTTTTACAGGAACAAACTCAGGCGATTTTCAACCCCCATCTAACTTCAGTACCAATAAAGTCAGAAACTTCAAATTCGGAGTATTTGCTGAACTGATCAAACACAGGTGGCTCACCTAATTTCAACTCTATAGCATTAGTAGTTCCCAAGATATAGGACTTCAAAAATCGCAAAAACCGTAACTGACTGACTCACTGACTGACTGACTCACTGACTCACTGACTCACTGACTCACTGACTCACTGACTCACTGACTCACTGACTCACTGACTCACTGACTGACTCACTCACTGACAGATCATCAAAATTATGGAGCTTTTCCCGACATCGTAGAAACTTGAAATTTCGTACAACGGTAGGCCTTGTGGTACATACAAAGAAAAAAATCGATTCAGGGAGCGTGGCATCCACCCACTTTCCTAAAAATTCTTATAAATTATATGGAGCACTTCCGATTGTTGTAGAACGATGAAAATTGGTAGGTCGGTAGGGCTTAAGTTACTTAGAAATAAAAAAAATTGAAAAATTGGAATTTTGCATTAAGGGGCGTGGTATCCACCCACATTCTTAAAAATTCTTATAAATTATATGGAGCACTTCCGATTGCTGTAGAACAATGAAAATTGGTAGGTCGGTAGGTCTTGAAGTACTTAAAAGAAAAAAAAATCGAAAAATTGGAAGTTTCAGTTCAGGGGGCGTGGCATCCACCCACATTCTCAAAAATTCTTATAAATTATGTGAAGCACTTCCGATTGTTGTAGAACGATGAAAATTGGTAGGTCGGTATGCCTTGAACTACTGAGCAGGAACAAATCGAAAAATTGGGAGTTTCAGTTCAGGGCGCGTGGCATCGACCCATATTCTTAAAAATTCTTATAAACTATATGAAGCACTTCCGATTGTTGTAGAACGATGAAAATTGGTAAGTCGGTATTACTTAAAGTACTTAGAAAGAACAAATTGGAAATTGGAATTTTGCATTCAGGGGGCGTGGCATCCACCCACATTCTTAAAAATTCTTATAAATTATATGGAGCACTTCCGATTGTTGTAGAACGATGAAGATTGGTAGGTCGGTAGGACTTGAAGTACTTAGAAAGAAACAAATCGATAATTTGGAATCGTCCATTCAGGGGGGGCAAGTTTTCTTTTAAATACTTACTTAATCACAAACTACAAATGTATGAAAACTTGACCAGTGAACCCACCAAATTTTAATCAGTAATCATTAATTACCAAATTTCTGTCATGATTTGGAATTGTTTCGATATTACTCTACTTAAGATATTTGATATTAAACTTCATGAACTTAAAACTTGGCATATATTTTAGATCTCATTACTTTTTTTGACTGACTTTTTACGCACAGGTTTCTTGTACACAAGAACTTAGCTCCTTTGTTAACATTTATGTTTTTGTTGTGATTATTTTTACAGCATTAGAAAGACAATTATTTAAGCTTTCTTATGATACCTAATGCTTACCAATCCGCTGCATAGAATATGCCTATCACTCTCACGCAGAAATAACTGAAATACGACAGAATTCCGAACCAAGATTTGGTAGCAATTTTTCTGCAGCTAAGGACATTGCTGAAAAATTGGGACTGCAGTTGGTAGTCCTACGGAATGTCAAAAAAAAAAAGGAATCGAGATAATTCAGAAGGTGGTCCAGAAGAATATTTTCGTAGGGATATCTATGTTCCTTTTTTGGGCCATTTATTAATGCTGTTAAAAAATAGAATTCTTGACCATCGTGAACTGCTTTCCAAAATTCATGCATTTCGTTCCAATTTTCATCGTTTCTTGACCAATTTTATCGATGCGAGAGTTATATAGAACGTAGGCACAGATTTCCCTACAAAAGTCCTCAAGCCAGCTATTAAAATGTTTCACATCAAAAAATTTAATTGAATTCAGATATAATAAACAAATTTATTTAACATTTTTTGATTCCATATTAATATCAATTAATAAAATTTATTTGATCGTATGTTTCTTATGTATTCTTTTTTAAACTGATGATAAATATCAAACGCAATTATTGCAATTAAATTGACTCCCATATAAAAATATACCAAAACCACACCAAGTCATAGTAACTATAGCAGTGATGTAAATTACTGCGTTGTCTTATTTCAAATCGATGTCACTATACAAAGTCAGTCAACTGTTGTAAGCTGATTTACAAACTTTTAATGTCACCACATTACAAACTAACTACTTCAGGTGCAGCCCACCTACTTATAAAAAAAAGAAACTCCATAACAACCTACTAACAACAACAACAACTCTACAAGCAAATTGTGAAGGAAACCAAAGTTGATTGGTAACATCGATAACATGAGTCGCTCACAGAGTCACAATTATTATACATAAGTTGACTTGACTTCACAATGGAATCACATAATTAACTGGCTTTAGTTTTCTAGAGTTTCCACTTTTTCTGCGATTCTTTGTTAAAAATATGTAGCTACGAGTATACGAATATCTTATACAAACTTATAGATAACACTATTTGCAAAGTTGATGGTAAGTAGTTCGCTGGGTATGCATCCCTAATTACAATATAATTACCGAAGATTTCCTTTCGTCTTTCCTATACCAATTTGTATTGTTTGTGAAGTTCGGTGGTATTTAAGCAGGTGCGTTACATATATGTATGTACGTAAACGTGACGTGTGAGCGCGGAAGTATGATGATCTTCATTTACTCCCATTTTTAAAAATTCATTAAGAAGCTCTGCTGTTGAAAGAATTAGTAGGTGCCTTTCTTATTACAGCTCGGTTCACTTGGTTAGATACACAATTAAAAAATTATATATTAATTTGTAGTCTATAGTTATACAAGATATTTATGTTTATAATAAAATTTATTTTATTTTTATTTTGAAATTAATATCCCCATACAGGGTGGTCCAAATACAATTTCTCAACTTTAAAAAAAATGCATATAATTGAAGGTACAGCATATTTCCTTCTATTTACCTACCTTAACAACAAGGTTCCAAGCTATTTAAGGTGTTTATACTTTTTAAGTTGGTCATATCTTACAGCAAAGATAAAAAGGTACAATACTTAACATTCGAAAAGAATTAAAATAACAAAAACCTAGAAGAAAATAAGCTTTCGAGAGGATAAGAAACAAAATAGAAGAAATACCAACCAACATACAACGGAAATAAGTCGTTTATTACCGGATACGCATTGAGTTTGTAATGAATAGCTAATTACGAGTAAATGATGCACTTCTGTGGAACTATAAGTACTTATGATTTTTATTTACCCATAGGTACTAGATAAAGGGTTTTTTTAATCGGTAAAACTAAAAAAAAAGAGGATATTATGTTCTCATGCATCATAAAGGACATGACGAACAAGATTGGGAAAATATGTTTTTGTTTAATTTCTGATTAATGACTTTAATGAACCATAGCACATTATCCATCATTGTAGAGTGTAGATAAAAAAACAAGCTTACTGTATAGTATATTGTGTATTGGTTACAAAAATATGAAGTTAACTCAGTTGGAAAAGGTCGAAACATCATCTTACTCGATTAATGGATCAAAAGATAGAATGTCAATTTCGCAAAAGATAATTGGCCATATTAATTAGTTGCTATTTAGTTATTATTATATGTAATAATGTTAAGAGACTTAAGGTAAAATGTCATAACATTATAACGAGTAGTTTTTCATGCCATTTATTTAGCAAGTTTTAGGCAGGGGCAGGAGGGAGATTATAGGTGCCCTTGTGTAATTTTTATTGAATATTTTGAAAACTAAGCGTGTTAGCGGAAAAGTGTACACCAAAAAATTAAATAATATTAGTTTTCCTACGAAAAAAGTTCTATTCATTTTTCCAGTAGGACACAAAGGTTAATAAAGTTACTAGTCCAGTAACTATATACATTAGACCTTGCGCCAGGTCCGGTAGTTCTGATTTTTTGCTGATTTGTTTATGATGTTGGCCTAGTATTAAATCTGATTTTTCGACCTCGAGCGCCGAACGCAACATTGGTAAAAATCCAAAAAACCGCGAATTTTTCGCGGTTTTTTCACTTATTGGCTATTTTAACCATTACGCCTTAACTTCCAAATAAAACATTGCTCTACGATTTCAACCTTACTAAATTTGCTTCAATTTGAGTCCAAAGCCGGTTCTGTAGACATAACGGTTTCCAAGGGACGGCATTTCAAAATATTTGCAATACAAAATTTAAGACAACAAGTAGTATATAAAACAGTATAATAACAAAAACATGGTCTTTGACATATGCTGCATTAAAGCAATAGAGCGTGTAGATTGGGCCAAAAGAAGAAAACAATAGTACCGGATGGGGGGTATATATCCCCCCGTTTAGGCGGGAGGGGCAATTTTAAGAAAAGTTGACTTCAAATAGAAAAATAACCATAAAAATACAATGGTAATATCTGGTCGAAAATCCATTCCTCATCTCATAGCCAGAAATCCATTCTTTAATTTCTTTTTAAATAAAGTTTTTTTAGCTGATAGTTTTTGAAAAATTTACTTTCAAACTCAAAATTTTGAGAAAAAGACGATTTTTTTTTGTTAATCAATTTTTTTTTTTATTTTATGTTATTAAGTACTATTTTTGATTTTGGTTTTCAATGCCCTTATTAATTTTTAGTTAAAAACTGAAAACCAAATTCTAAAATGACTTCTAGTTTTTGAGAAAACTGAAATTAACATGATCAACTTCACTGTTTTCAGTCTAGTATCCTTTTTCTTCGGGGTGGGAGGGCTCTGCCTCAGGTGCGGTAGTTCTGATTTTTAGATGAGTTGTTTATGATGTTGGCCTTCGCAATAATCCAAGTTTTCGACCTCGAGCGCCGAACGAAACTTTGTGAAATACGCAAAAAACCGAGAAATTTTCGCGGTTTTTTCAGTTATTGGTTATTTTATCCTTTAAGGCCTGGTTTTCGATTATAACTTTGCTTTACCATTTCAAAATAATTAAATGGGCTTCAATTTGAGCTAAAAATCAATTCAAATTGTGAATTTTTTCATCAACTTTTGAATTTAGAATGCTGAACATCGGATGAGTAGAAACGGAGTTATGATTTTTTAAAGTCAACCATATGAAACTCGAACTAAAACATTCGCTTCAGATAACTCACTGGTGGGTACTGAACTGAGTACTGTTTTAGTTCGAGTTTTATATGGTTGACTTTAAAAAATCATAACTCCGTTTCTACTCATCCGATCTTCATGATTAAGATCTTAAAATAAAGCCAACATGACACGCTACACAGTATACAAAAATCATTGAAAAGGGGCAAACGATTTCACACAAGGGGTGAATAAGCCCCCTTCAATTCGATTTGCAGCATTCTAAATTCAAAAGTTGATGAAAAAATTCACAATTTGAATTGATTTTTAGCTCAAATTGAAGCCCATTTAATTATTTTGAAATGGTAGAGCAAAGTTATAATCGAAAACCAGGCCTTAAAGGTTAAAATAGCCAATAACTGAAAAAACCGCGAAAATTTCTCGGTTTTTTTGCGTATTTCACAAAGTTGCGTTCGGCGCTCGAGGTCGAAAACTTGGATTATTGCGAAGGCCAACATCATAAACAACTCATCTAAAAATCAGAACTACCGCACCTGAGGCAGAGCCCTCCCACCCCGAAGAAAAAGGATACTAGACTGAAAACAGTGAAGTTGATCATGCTAATTTCAGTTTTCTCAAAACTAGAAGTCATTTTAGCATTTGGTTTTCAGTTTTTAACCAAGAATTAATAAGGGCATTGAAAATCAAAATCAGAAATAGTAGAGTACTTATTTCCATAAAATAAAAAAAAAAATAGATTAACAAAAAAAAATCGTCTTTTTCTCAAAATTTTGGGTTTGAAAGTAAATTTTTCAAAAACTATCAGCTAAAAAAACTTTATTTAAAAAAAAATTAAAGAATGGATTTCTGGCTTTGAGATGAGCAATGGATTTTCATCCAGATATTACCTTTGTATTTTTATGGTTATTTTTCTATTTGAAGTCAACTTTTCTTAAAATTGCCCCTCCCGCCGAAACGGGGGGATATATACCCCCCATCCGGTACTATTGTTTTCTTCTTTTGGCCCAATCTACACGCTCTATTGCTTTGATGCAGCATATGTCAAAGACCATGTTTTTGTTATTATACTGTTTTATATACTACTTGTTGTTTTAAATTTTTGATTGCTATATTTTGAAATGCCGTCCCTTGGAAATCGTTATGTCTACAGAACCGGCTTTGGACTCAAATTGAAGCAAATTTAGTAAGGTTGAAATCGTAGAGCAATGTTTAATTCGGAAGTTAAGGCGTAATGGTTAAAATAGCCAATAAGTGAAAAAACCGCGAAAAATTCGCGGTTTTTTGGATTTTTACCAATGTTGCGTTCGGCGCTCGAGGTCGAAAAATCAGATTTAATACTAGGCCAACATCATAAACAACTCAGCAAAAAATCAGAACTACCGGACCTGACGCAAGGTCTAATGTATACAGTTACTGGATTAAAGTACATTTCTGCTATTCTTACATTTAACTTTGTTATCCAGATTTCTCAAAAGAAATTTATGGTTTTTGAGATATAAAAAGAACTTTAAAAAGAGTGTTTTTCCCCTTTTTTGGCCCCTTTTCTAAGGTGATGGCTACATTTTTCAAAGCCCCTTCTATTTTTTCCTTAATCTTTATTAAGAACTTTATGAAATACAATAGAACATATATGATTTATCCTGCATCTATATTCAAGACAAGTGTGTTTTGCTCCTTTTTGACCCCTTTTTTAAGGTGATGTCTACATTTTTCAAAGTATACGTTCATTTTTTTCGTTAATCTAGATATATCTAAGACTCTATGAAATACAACAAGACATTTAACTTGCAGATTTCTGCCCAAAAACAATTTATATATTAAAAAACCTGTTACAAAGTGTGATTTGCCCGTTTTTGATCCCATTTTTAGAATGATTTTTACATTTTCCAAAGTCTACCCTGAAGTACAATCAAAAAATGTATCCTGCCTCCAGTTTTCTGCCCAAAAGTAATTTATGTGTTAGAAAATCTCTAAAAATTGTGATTTGCCCTTTTCGATCCATCTTTTAAAATTATGCCTACATTTTTCAAAGACTATTCTATTCTTACCTTAATTTATATCCAGAACTCTGATGAAAGGTACAACTTATATATAAAAAAAAATCTTTGAAAAAGTTAGTCCTTGACGCGCGACGACGCGGAAGTAAGTCTCAGGCAAGGTTATACTACTACTTTATAATGTTTAACTAACGATCCAAACACATTTTAGCTCCAAACTTATCTGACATTTCGTGGGCTTTTTTTTCTGCAACTTTGGGTCGGCAGAAGGAGTAATTTGCCCCACTGTACAGGTGACAGGCATTGTTTTTTTTCTCGGTACAATTATAGTAAACAGATTTCTTGGAAGCCAATACGGAACATTTTCTTAAGAAAAACATTTTCAAAGTTCATGTGATTATAGCTCCTTCAACAAAGTTACTTCAAAGGTTTTGCAAATCTGATTTTTCGCGGGACTTTTCGGGACCGTTCTAAAAATGCGGGACACTTTGCGGGACAATTGATGATGTGGGGCAAGCCTATAAAATGCGGGACGGTCCCGCAAAATGCAGGACGTTTGGTCATTATAAGTACATTACCAACACACGTCCTAATAGCCAGGTTTCCGGACTAAGCAATTAACTGTAATAAAGCTCTTCATGAGTGCACCTGCGATCATCGATTTAATGTTTTACCAGCGCAGTATTAATACACTAATACGGCTTTTTCGAGAGAACGTCCAATTCGAAGACAAAAATAAGCAAGGATAATAGTGCATATGAAGTAAGAGCCAGGTACTTATATGAGTTGGGGACTGATGTTGAAATATCAAAAGGATAATTGTTGACAATTTTTCATAAGCGACATTGATGAAGCTCAGATCAATCAATGTGTTGCTTCAGTTGCATTGACATCGATATAGGTATTATACGGTGGCGTACACAAGATTTTGATCAGGAGGGGACAAATTCATTAAAAAAAAATAGCTTTGGTACAAGAATCTAGCTTTGATATGAACTCACTTCATTTCGATCTCGTCGGGGACGGTGTCCTCGTCCATAAACCCATCTAGAAATTAATTTTGTTGGTATGAAAGAAACCTCATAAAAAAATGTATCTATTTTTGGTTTGATCTTTCGAAATTAAATTGCATACAATCTAAAATTACTTGGTAGGTATCTCCTTGCAACTTATGAAATCGATCATTAAATATTTGATTTATTCAACCAACAGTTTATTTGGTAAGTGAAAGCTATTTTTAACTGTATTTTGCCTTAACAACATAGATTTCCATTATTATTATCAATTGAAAACATGTAAATAATAGCTTGTTAAGAGAATAATGATGTAGCTATTACTGATCGTTTACATATACATATTTGGAAGAAAAACAAAATGAAAATCAACATGGATTCACAAGTTGTCTGTTAGCTGATGGTTCTGTCGTGTGACTTAGTTGTTATCGTTTTACTTAATTAACGACTCATTAGCACGCAGCACTAACAAAATAATGATGTCAAAGGTTTGTTTTTTTTTATTTTGTTTAAAGAAAAGTATACCCAGTCAAGTAAGTGCTTATACCCACCTAACCTATTTAAGGCTAATGAGACCGAGTAACTAGTTTAATCTTTCAATCTGTTTAAATTGGTTTTATAATTATACCTAAGTGGATGGCTATATAATTTAGAAGTATTAACCTTTGGTAATTAGATCAAAGAGATCAAAATGTATACTCAAGCTTATTTAAGTAGGTACCTACCTGCACAGCCATTATAGGCGGATTTAGGAAGTAAAAAAGAAAATAAGACATTTTAATTACGGAAAGCAGGTGTGTCGCCATTTTGATTTGAAAGTGGCTTGATAGTAAAAACAAAAAAACGGAAATTTGATAGAAACGGCTCCTTGTCTCTCCTGTGGTGCTTTAGAGAGAATGGCTAAGAGACCACTTTTCGTTAACGATGCGTACATGTCTTTGTCAGTTTTAACCAACATCCCAGGTTTGCAATAGATAAAGCTTTTGGATATGAAGTAAATAAAATTTAAATTTAAACTATTCACTCGTTAGGTAGGCTATTAAGTACACCGGAAGTTGAAGGGAAAAACTTTCTAAGTCCAATTTTTATGGGATATTAAAATCAGTTCGAGTTAGAGAGAGTTTTGTTAAAATTCGAATTAGATAGAGGTATATATGGGTAAATGCAAGTATTTATATATGAGAGGGGTACAAAAATATGGCAAACAAATTTTTTCAACTAGAGGGAAATTTGACTTAGAGGGAGTTCGATTCCCTCTACTATATATTTGTTTGAGGCATACTTACTTACTTCAATGGATCCTTATCCATGAAGGGTCTGAGACATGGCAGCCTTCCATTCTCTACGATCCCGAGCACGCTGCTTCCAATCATCTAGATCAAACCTTCTGGCATCCGCCACGGCTTAGTCTTTTAACCACACTAGAGGCTTGTTCTTGTTCTTCCTCTCGCACATCCTTGCACATCCGTCGAATAATTTTTCTTTCGAAAGGGCCCAGAATTTGCCGTCCCTTTCTGCTTATCGCACAAAACTCAGTGCCATAAAGCAGAACTAGCAGTATTTAAGAGTTTAATAGAGCCTGCACTTCGTCTTTCCTGTGAAGAATTTTTAACCCATCTGTTGGGCCAAACTGAAGTAGCTCCGGTTTTCAAGGGTTATTCTTCTTTGGATCTCCACTAAGATATCGTTCGTGGGATTAATGATTACTCCAAGGTGTAGGAACTACTTAATTACTTTAAAGTTGTTGCTATATAATTCTATCAACAATGACGTTTCGTCATAGCCAGTTCACAGCATGTATTTAGTCTTGTCCTCGCTTACTTGAAGACCAACAAGTTTCACCTGTTCTACAATTGTCGCGAATGCCCTATATAACGGCCTGTCCAGAGTGGTCGATGATCGATGGCTTACACTAGAAGTTGGACAGATCTATTGAAAATAGTGCCTTCAGTGCTAACACCTGCCCTGGAGTACTATTTTTTCCAGAGCAGGATTGAAAAATCACATGACAGGGCATCTGCTTGCCAAAACCCTGTGCATGTTTGGGATAATTCAGAAGAGCTCTTCCCTGCTTGGACACTGCATCGCGTATTTTCAATGTCACGTGACACAACTGGACCAGTGTTTCTGAGATCCCAAAGTATAGACATTGCTCCTGACGATGAATAGATGGTATGGGTCTTGACTTGAAATTCGTTGGTGGTTTGTTTCCAGGATTTGCCGGATATAAAATATTTGGTCTATCGTCAATCTGCCTGTTGGCCAGGGGCTACATTGGTACTTGCCGATTATGGTATTGCACAGTACGTTGGATATACTCATTTACAAGGAATAGTTTTTGCAGCATAGGATAATTTTTTGTAAATGGGACACGTAGTTGATAGACCAGGGCCTGCTTTTTCGAAAAAAACTTGGTTGTTTGTTGACTGCATTTTTTTGGTCTTTGACTCGGTTACTTGAAGGCCGACCAAATGCACCTGTTCCTAGTATCTTCAGTGTTAACGCCTGCACACAATTTCTCCAGAACGAGATTGAAGAAATCACATAGTCCTTGGTCGATCTGTCTGGCTGGAAACCAAACTGGTACTTGCCGATTATGGCTTAGCACGCTTACACAGTACATTGGATAGGATATTGTATGCTACGTTCATCAGGGATATGCCTCGATTGTTATTGCGGTAAATAGTATGGTCTTTTTTGTAGATGGGACATATGGAGCTAATACACAAGTCAGCGAGCATGCTTTCCAACCGTTCCGTGTTTGAAGTACTCCGCTTTTAAACCTCTTGAGCTTCTTATATTTTTATAGCTTAGCCTTCATATCTTTTACTGGGAACTGGCGGTCTTCATTGACTGAAGTTGGGTTCGCTTATCGTCCTTTTTGCCACTCTACTTGATGCACATTTAGCGACATTTAGCGGATGCTAAAAATGCTACTTGAATACATCTAGGTACTATTCCTTGTGATTTGGTGATTCGCTATTTCGAGGAGCCTGCATTTCAGTTTTAAAGCCAGCAACAAGTTTCCTGTTTTTTTTTTATAAATCGCGAGTTCCTTTGATCACCTTCACCTGGGAGGCTGTATACGCCTTCATCATTCTACACACGGTCTTCTTCTCTTTGCTCGACACTTCTCTCTGACTTTTCTTGTTTTACGCTGCAGCATATTCGCAAGTGGCATTATGGTTAGTGCGTTGGACCGTCGCGTCATGCCGAAGTCTGGGTTCGATTCTCATCAACCGATAAAACCTAAGAAAAAAAATGTTTTTTCCGATGTACTATACCTCTTGCGAAAAATTGAAAAATCCTCCAAGAGTATCTGTTGTCATGAATAAGTGCTTCTCATCTATAGCTATTCGGACTCAGCCAAAATTGTAGGCCCCCTCCATTCCTACCAACGCACCCGGGAATGTTTGAGAGTAATAAGCCATTAAGCCCTGGTTCTCAACGACCTGTCGTCCCAAAAAAAAGTATTTATTAATATTCGCATGTTCATTTTCTGTCACCTTTTTTGTTGTAGGCATTCATCATTATGCCACGGGTTATTTTCGGGAGTGGTTGGAAGCCAGTTGTGGTTTCGGCTGACTCTTTGTTGATATCGTCATACTGGGATCACTGGTTATTGATGTTTATGGCTGGTGAATGCACAGCAGAGAGAAGATTCTAGCTACTCCAGGTATGCGTAGGCGACCAAAGTCAAATTTATTCAGGTTGCGAGCGGTTCGTAATTTCTTTTCAATTGACAGTGGACTTCTGAGCCTTGCCGCACCGAGAAAATGGTCAGAGTCAACGTATTCCTTCGAAAAGTTCACCCGTAAGAGGCGTGTCTTCCGTCGATTACCTATAGCACATAGTCGATTTTGTCGGTTGATTGGCCTTGAGGGGAGCACCAGATTGTTTTGTGGATCCGTAGCCATGTGGAGACCTTTTGCTAGTTATCACCGTATCACGGACTTCCAAAAAGTCTATTAGTCGGAGGCTGTAATAATTTTTCTCTTTGTGGAGTCTAACAAAACTAATCCTCCGCAGGTGTCCTCCTTTCTATTTTGGGGATTGAGGTTACCGAATCAGGACACCATAAAACTTATTCTTTAAAGAGCTTTCAATCAACTCTATTGTGAGAGGCGTGTGCACAGTGCACTTATATAAGATTTAGATTTTAGAAAGTCGATATTATGCGGATCACAGCCAGGCTACCACTTTTATCGGTTCAAAGTCGATAACTTCGCTTCTTAACAGATTTACCACGACAAATGCGCATCCTGACATGTGCTGTTTTTGATCACCGCTGAAAAAAATATTGCAATATTTTCTCTTGATCATATCTGGTCTTATCCATTGCATCTCCTGGATTGCGATAATGTCTGCCTTATACCGCGTGAGGACAGAATCAAGTATTTGAATTGCACTTGGGGTGTAAAGGGTTCTCAAGTTCCAAGTACATATTCTTAGTTCAAAGCAACAAAATCTAAGTTTACAACTTTTATCAAAGTTCCTCAGATAGCATGTACAAGTCGCAGTGAGTTTTCTCACTAAATTGAATCACTATATGTATGGTAACCATCGACTAAAGAATGCGTCTTAGATTGGGTATGGTGGCATCTAACTGATGAGCCCACCACCATACCTGGGCGAAACACATCCTGGAGTAAAGGCCGCAATAATCTTTTTCAAATTGAATTTTATTCTTAATTCTTTATCCGTTGACTTGCCGGGTCTTGTTGCTATTAGAGGGATATGATTATCCGAGGTTCCTCGTTCGTGGCGAGGTTATTTTACCCGACGACACAACCCCCAAACCTGAAGGATCAGGTTCTTGTTAGACCTCAGGATAGAAAGCCAGATAATCTCATGTCAGTAGCCCATCACTACGGAGATATGAGCGCTGCCATTGGCCCGTAGTGTTCATCCGCCATCATCTCTTTTTCAGCATCCTGGCAAAGGTCTCTGTTGGTGACACCCATTGGCGTAGGAAGGAATTTTTTCTAAGGTGGGCAACCAGTCCAAATTAAACCCAATCATTAAACAATTTTTCGGTGCAAATTATTCCTTGCATTTAATTAGTTCCCGAATTTGTTCAAAAGAGATCTAATGAATGAAGACGACAACGACGTCAACAGTAAGGCAAATTAACAGTCATTAGAAGTTCTACCAAATCAACTCTGCAACAATGCCTTACGATGCATCTATATTAAAAATGAATGGTTTTGGGTAAAATAAGTTCTCAACCAAGTTTTTATCCGCCGCACTGCCGATAAACTTCTTTCACATTTGGTGCAACTAACCAGAAGCGGTAATGCGGCCTCTTGCAGTTTGTATATACATGGGTCAATATTTCAAAATATTAATATTTCAGTCTCCTTCATTTTTGAACCGAAGTACAAAATTTTATTATAAGTTTGTTAATTGGATGGCTTGAAACAAACGGGTTCTAATATTCGCTCTAGAGAAAAAAAAGTTAAAAAAAATATCATACCCGCTATCTCCATTTAAACACCCAAAATGTCATTCCCCTGACGTGTCCCCAGGCCTACTTATCACACTGCCTGAATTTTAACAACGAAACTAAAAACGATAAAAAAAATGTAATGATGCAGTCTTTTTAATAACATATGCCTCCTAATTAAAAAATAGTTAAATGATTTTAAGCTGCTTTATTTTTTTAAATAGGAGCTTTTAAGTAAGTGTCCCCCATAAATTGATCATTTCTATCCCACCAAGGAAATTTAAAAAAAAAAATATATAGGCTCAAAATAGAAAACTGATTTTTTGTTGTTTATAATGGTACAGAATTGCTCTTTATGAAAATTGAAGTAAGAGTTTCAAAAAAACTTAGTTGTCTTTTTTGTTTCAAGTTAAGGCAACGATTTTGTTTTTTTTTAAACTGTCATTCCTCTATCGCGTGTTTTTTACTAAACCGTCTGGTATAAAAATTACAAAATTTTACTCGTCTGTGTCTCTTACAAGGCCTTTCGTGAAAAATAATATAAAAGATCTAATTTTCAAATAACCTCCTTTTAATTCTCATAAAACACCCTTCGGAGTCATTCCCCTAACATCATTTTTTGTGTCATTCCCCTGACTTTCAAGTTTTCATTATAATGATTGATTGCGATTTGGTAACTCTAGAAGAATCAATAATATAGCATTTAAACATAATTACAGTATTTTTAGTTGTTTTGAATTTTTTCACATTTTCTCGGTCAAAATATCATACAAAAATACGATTATTACTATAAAATGTTAAGTCACACAAAATCCTTGAATCACGAGAGCAAGTTCGTGCAACATAGTTGTGGATGCTATTTTTCATGTTAATATTTGTTCTCTCTTTTCTTTACACTCCTGAAACCATTCGCAAAATTAAATATCCATCTAATCAACGAAGTAAATATAAATTTGTGTCATTCCCCTGATACAAGTATCATTTCCCTGACTTAAAAAACCGTTAGATTTGATCAAATGTTATGACTCCTTCTTTTAAAGTGGTTATTAAAGAGTTATTAAGAGATATAATTGTTCGTCTACCAAAATAGGTTCTTTTGAGCGAGGGTCCACTTTGGAGTGAAAAATATTAATATTTTGAAATATTTGTTTGTTTGTTTTAAATTGTCAAGGTTTATTTCATAGCTCTTTAATTCCAAAATATTTTTTCATAATCTAGACTTCGGCACTCAGTACTATATTGAATTCATTTTAAAACATCTTTAAAGTTATTGATAAAATTTGTCTGCAGTACTCATATATAATTTGACGAAGGCGACTAATGAATGGGCCAATAGAATATTTTCAAACCGCCTTTTGAAGTTGACATAATATGAGGGCGTGAGAGCCATAGTGGCCTAACTGCATGTTTCATTATTTTCAGTAGATCAAAAATAAGGAACAAATTATTTTCAAATAATTGTGGTTTAAAAAAAATGTCAAATATTTGCCGTTTTAAAATAAAGAAATATTGATTTGATTTTTTTTCGCAATATGATCAAAAATAGATGGTTTTTGATTTTGTATTAATTATTTTTCAAAATAAATCATATTTTTCCGGAACGGTAAAAAAACTAATAATTTCTGATTTTGTTGAGGTTTTTTAATTCATCCACATTTTACTGTTTCGCAGGCAATAAGTAGAATCAAATACTACGTTAATAGGATTTTCACACCAAACCCCAAAACAGGTTTTCGGCGAAAACTTTTCAAAAACGCGAAAACCATTCACACTGAACATTACACGTTTTCTTTTGACATTCCAGTTGTTTTTAAACAAACCACGCACAATTTTTTTTATTTTCTTCCATTTTTTTAAAATAAAAACGGTGATTTATTTTATAAACAGGATACATATGAACAATTTGACTTGCCACACACAATTATTTATCAATTTTAAATGAAATTATTTATTTTGAAATTCGAATTTTATATTTGATATGACAGAATTCCGTCAGCTGCTTTCAATTTCTTTTGAAAGCATCCCATCAGTTTCTTTTTTGACACTTCAATAGGCGCTGAACTTATTTAAAGGTATGTATGTTTGTTTTGTTCATCTCTGAATTCCAACATGTTTTCGACTGGTTTTATATAAAACTTGTGTTTTACGAAAACCTGAAGCTACAAAAATGTATGATAAAACTTGTGTTTTCGATTAGGTTTTTCTCCAAAACCGATATTTTCGCGAAAACCGCGTTTTGGGTTCGGTGTGAAAAGGCTATAAGTCTGAGTCGATGACAAACGAGTTGATACATACCGAAAAAGAAC
The DNA here is from genome assembly GCA_963921185.1 of Dasysyrphus tricinctus. Taxonomy (NCBI): domain Eukaryota; kingdom Metazoa; phylum Arthropoda; class Insecta; order Diptera; family Syrphidae; genus Dasysyrphus; species Dasysyrphus tricinctus. The sequence continues at coordinate 15,379,173 of OY992530.1, forward strand.
CGTAAGCTTTAATTTTAAACAAACCAAATCGAATTGCGTTTCGGTTCATGTTCCAAATTTGTCAGATGTTGCGATTTATCGCCAAACAGACGATTTGAAATTTCATTGGTGGCATGAAAATCGATTTGGTGACGTACACAAAACAAGCAATATTATTAGCTTTTGGTGATATTAATTTTTTGAGTTCAAATCTTTTTACGTTTTTACTTAAACCTAACATTCGTTTTATAATTTAATATTTTGCTAGATGGAGCCATCGTATTACTAAATCTGAACGCACTCCAAATATCTTACATTTGGTGATTCCGCTTTTTAAACCTCAAAACCTACTCATCTTCAAGGTTCAAGCTAACTCGGTTTGAGACAAATTTTAACCGGTTCAACTAGGTTTGTGCGTGTTGAGGCTTCCCGGACAGTGATACAATGTGTAAACACAAGCAAAATTAAGGTGGGCAAAAATTGCTTTTATGTGACGGCCAACTGGAACTGTAGGCAAAATTTTAGTTTTCGTGTCTGAAATTTCATTCACAGTTGTTCAATCTCGCTTCTTGGGTGGGTTGTAGAACCAGAAAGGTTTAAATGTCGATTTTTCTAAGGTGGGCAGTTCATTTTTTAAGGTGGGCACTGCCCACCTCCGCTCCCCCCTTCCTACGCCTATGGTGACACCTTTGATCTTTGTGTTGAAATCATTATGGTTCCCGCTATTTTTCTGATAATTTCGTTCAAGATTTCAGCTGAATTATACAGCCAGTCATCACCTACAGAAGTTTTTTTGTGTCTTTTTGTTCAATATTCGCGGCTATAAGTTTAGCAAGTCAAGTCCAGATAGACAAGACCCAGTATCTGATGGTTACCACGTGCGGAGGTAAAATAGATAATCACAATTGACTTGTGGAATTCGCTGCATCACTGGACATCGCAAATCAGTGACTACCTGCTACAACAAGGAAATGTTCAACCTAGGTGTTTTTTTTTATCTAAACATTAACATTTACGACGAACCATAAAATATAAATTTTTGGAGTTTTGCAAGTTTACGTCATTTTATCAGAGTAATTTTTTTCGTTAAAAAATTCGTAACGTCACAATTATTCAGTGCTACGCTCCCACAAATGAAGCGACAGAGGAAGACAAAACCACGTTCTACATTCATCTTAACTCAGTAAACAGTAGTGTTCCGAGAGCCGACATCATTAGTCGCTATGGGAGACCTTAATGTCCAAGTCGGTTCAGACAATTACGGACTGGAACGCGTGATGAGAAAAAATGGCTTGGGGTCACGGAATGAAAATGGTGACTTGCTTGTCGACTTTTGTAACGCGAATCGTCTTGTGATAGGTGGGACTGTATTCAAGCATAATACGTGTAACAAAATTACCTGGGTGCATCCGGATGGTCAAACCGAAATCCAAATTGATCATATCATGATTCAGCAGCGATAGAGGAAGTCTATGTGTGATGTCCGAAGCATAAGAAATGCCGATTTGGGAAGCGACCACCATTTGGTTCTTAGAGGAGGTAGCAGAGATCATCGGCAATTCAAAGCCAAAAAAATCATCTGGACCAGATGGTGTTTCCAATTACATCTTGAAGAGGTTTCCACAAGCAGTAATGATCTTCCTCACAATCATCCTTAACAACTGCATCAACAACTGCTACTTCCCCCAGACGTGGAAAACAGGGAAGATTGTGGCAATCCCGAAGAAAGGTGCTTCCAACCTAATATCCAACTACAGGCCAATATCACTTCTCAACAATATCAGCAAATTACTGGAAGAAGTAATCCTCCGGAGGCTGAAGAAATTCTGCAAGAAAACTCAATCATCCCTGACATGCAGTTTGGCTTTCGAGAAAAGCACTCAACGCTGCATCCGCTGCTGAAGTTCCAACACGATATCACCACCTCCCTCAACAGTCATCGTGTCTCCGTCGGATGCTTTCTGGATGTCGAGAAAGCATTTGATAGCGTTTGGATAGAAGCCCTAATACATAAACTTCATCTATTACAGGTACCACCGCCACTAACAAAAATTCTTTTTTCTTTTCTTTCTTTCAGGAAATTTTTCGTACAACTAGACAATTGTAAGTCAAAAATGAAGAATATCAGAGCCGGAGTCGCCCAAGGTTCAAAACTTGGCCCCTTCCTCTACAGCCTGATGACATCCGACCAACCTGCCCCAATTGGATGCGAGAACCTGCTATACGCCGACGACTCGCTCACCTATGCATCATCAATGTCACCGTTTATTGCCGTCCGACAAGTAGAGGCCCACATCAACAGACTCTTCAATTTCTACACGAAATGGGGCATCCGAATCAACACTTCCAAGTCGGAACTTGTCTGCTTCAGGAGGCCTTCAACTGGTAGAGGTCTTCGCACCGCAGCCAACTGCAGAAATCTGGTCTTGAGACCTCCCTGACGGATCCACCATAGCTGCCAAAAAGAATGTGAAATACCTGGGAGTCCAGTTCAATGAGTTGCTAAGGTTCAACCCGCACTCAAGAAATGTACTCAAAAAAGCCAGCTGGGCCTTTCACCGTCTACATCCATTGATGAAGAAAAGAAAAGGACTAAGCCAACCAACGAAGTTACTGATCTACAAGCAGCTCTTACGACCTGTCATCAGCTACTCCTTCCCAATCTGGTTTTCAATCTCCAAGACAGCCATGAAGGAGCTTCAAGTATTCGAAGGGAAGATTCTCAGAATTTGCACCGGACTATACTTCGACCGGCAGCGGCGGAAACACTACAGGAATGAACATCTCTACTCCGAAGCCAACATAATCCCGCTGGACAAATACCTAGTCCTTTCAGCGAAGAGACTAGTACGGAACATCAACGACCACCCGAATCAGCTAGTGAGAAGGATGACCACTGAACAACGACATCCGGAGCCAAGGTACCTCAGTGTAATGGAAACACTTGATGACAACATAATCATGGACAACGAGGAAGCAGTCTCGTTCTACGCTGACATTGGGGCAGCCTTCTACCGTGGCTAAACGCCAAAACTTCCCCCAACCTACACCAAAAACACCATTGACAACCGGGAATGAACACCCTGAGGACGATTAAGTCAGCTGACTTTTAATTTAAATTTTTTGACATGTAATTTATATATCTATAATTTGTTAAACTTAAGACACTGTGTAACGTTAGGCCCCCTATGTGCCAACAAATGTAAATTTATCATAGTATCATATTAGTTATAAGCCAGATTGTATATATTATGTTCAATAAAAGAAATTGAATTGAATTGACCATTTGGTTCTGATGAGTCTCAAACTACGAACCGCTGCCGTACAAAAACCATCAGCGCAGGACGCAGCAAGGAGCTCAAAATTCATTACTAATGCTTTAAATGAACCCAACATATGTCGAAACTACATATGTTACCACCCTTAACGACAGAGCCTCGTCATTAAACGGAATCCAGCATTCAACAATTGATGAGATGAGATGATGAGCTGGATCCAAAACTGTACCCAAACGAACGAGACGTAGAGACTCTTGGATATCCCAAAACACCTGGGATAAGATCGAACTTCGCAAATCGTTGAAAATTCAAATAAATGCCGAAGCAGATATTCAACGAAAGGCTGACTTGCGAAGAGAGTACCGCATTGCACATAAGATGGTCTATCGTTGTGCGAGGCGTGACAAGAGGGTGAGGTTAGATGGACTCGCAGATAATGCGGAAATCGCTGCCAGAAGAGGAGATATCCGGGAATTGTACCAAATAGCCAAAGATGTGATCGGGAAAAAAGCAACACCAATCATCCTGTAATGGATGTGGATGGCACACTTTTGGTATCAATTGAGGATCAGCTTCGTAGATGGAAGGACCATTTTTGTGCCCTGCTAAATGATGATTCAGTTGAGCAGAGTCCTGAAGTGCCCCAACTAAACGAGATGCGCAGGTATTGACATCGAACCCCCGTCAGAATCGGAAATCCTTACATCAAAAAATCTGGACTGGACGGAATACCAGCTGAATTCCTGAAAGCCGATCCCGTAACAGTGGCTAGTATTTTACATCCGTTGATACAAAGCATTTGGGAAAACGAAAGCTATCCCAGGGATTGGAAGGATGGTGTGATTGTTAAGTTGCCAAAAAAAAGGTGACTTAAAGAATTGCAACAATTGGCGTGGTATCACCGTTTTGTCCGTTTTCCCAAAACTAATGGCAACCATCATTCTCGAGCGAATAAAGGATATAATCGAGTCTAAACTCAAGAGGCATCAAGCTGGCTTCCGCAGTGGTCGATCGTGTGTCGACCATATCAACACCCTGCGTATCGTCCTCGAGCAGTCGATGGAATTTCAATCACCGCTTTACCTCATGTTCGTGGATTTTCAGAAGGCCTTTGATCGAGTCAACCGAGAATGTATATGGAGATCGTTGCTTGGTAGAGGAATTCCACCAAAAATTGTTGCCATTATAAAAGAGTCCTACAACAACGCAAGGTGTTTTGTTTTGCACAATGGGCAGCTATCCGACTCCTTCGTAGTGCAACCGGGTGTGTGACAAGGGGATGTTCTATCGCCAATTCTCTTCCTGCTGGCGATGGATGACGTATTGACGGCCAGTGTTGGTATGGTACAGCTGAGAGACAGGGCATTCAATGGAGACCGTTCGAAAGGCTCAGTCACTTAGACTATGCCGATGACATATGTCTACTGGCAAATAACATCAGTGGGCTGAACGGGATGTGCCAAGCACTGCAAGTGAAGGGAGAGTCGAGTGGTCTAAGAATAAACAGCAAAAAGACAAAAATAATGCTCACAGGCCGCTCCACACAGCAGCGTATTTTTCTACAGGAGACGCCAGTTGAAGTAGTGGAACAGTTTAACTACCTTGGCAGTATTGTCTCTGCAAACGGTGGTACGGATCTGGACGTTAAAAGTAGAATAAATAAAGCTCGTGCTGCCTTTTTTTTATTTTATTTTTTTATTTATTATGAATTTGCCTGTTGAGAGAATTCTCATAATAGGCTATACAGGTAAATTTTACAAAACAATATAAAGTGTAATCATTATTCAAGTTTTAGAAGAAGTGTAACAAAAATGGCAAAGCAAAAAATATCTAGAAAGGTAGAAGATATAACAAGATATTAAAAGGGCAAAACATAAAGAGAGTGAAAAAAGAAAAATTTAAATTAAAAAAAGAAAATTTAAATTTAAATTTAAAGCTTACAAAATCAATAATCAAGAAAAAAACAAGAATTGGCAAAAAAAATAAAAATGTCTCTACATTTAACATTAAAATCATTCATATTTACTAAGAAGCTTATTTTTGACGTAAGTTTTAAAATCTTTAACATCGTAACATTTAATTTCATTTGGATATTTGTTAAAAAGTTTAATGGATCTATTCAATATTGAGCTCGTTCCATATACTGTAGTGCGGGTCCGTTGTAAATGTAAGTTGTTCCTGGTTCTAGTGTTGTAAGAATGATGGGTACTTCTGGTTGTAAGACTTGTATTAGTATGTACTGTTGATTTTGTAATTTTGTGTATGTGGGTAACCATATTAATCTCGATAGCATCACTGACCATAAGAATACTTAATTTGTTGTATATAAAGTGAGTATTTGTATATTTCCCAAAAGAATATAAATTTTTAAGTGCTTTGTTTTGAACAACTTGTAAGGATTGAATAAGGTACTGGAAAGACGTCCCCCAAACATTGATACCGTAATTTAAGTGGCTATGAAAAAGCCCAAAGTATAATTGTTTTTTTAATTCTGCTGGAACTAAACCGCTTATACGCCAAAAGACTCCTGCTATAGATGACAGTTTCTTACAAAGTTTGTTTATATGATGTTTCCAGTTAAGTGATGAGTCAACCCATAAGCCGAGGTATTTGAATTGTTCCACCTGCTCAACTAAAGTGTTCTTGTGTTTAACTTTTATTTGGTCAGGAACTTTGTTGTTACCAAACACGATAAATTTGGTTTTCTTTACGTTCAAAAACAACTTTTGAGAATTGAGCCAATTTTCGATAGACTGAAGGTCACTATTCATTTTGTTTTCTAGTTCTCTTTTCGTTTGAACGGAGTACAAGAGACTTATATCGTCGGCAAAGAGAATAAGATGTGAGCTGAGATCCAATTGTACAATATCATTAATATAAATGCAGAAAAGTGTTGGTCCAAGAACACTCCCTTGTGGCACTCCATATTCGATAGGCTCATTATTGCTTTTGAAACCGTCAACCTCAATGTATTGGCAGGGGGTTTTAAGATATGACTCAAACCAATGGTATGAAGTTCCTCTTATTCCAATTGAAAAAAGTTTTCTTAACAGAATTTTGTGGTTGACTGTATCAAAAGCCTTCGACAAGTCAATAAATAGGGCTCCTACTGTACTTCCTTCATCCTTTTTCTGCTGAAGATACGAGATCATGTCAACTAAGGCGGTGTTTGTACCAGATTTTTTCCGAAAACCATATTGATAAGGATTGGAAAGATAGTGACGATCAATATGTTGAAGAAGCTGTTGACTTACAACGGTTTCAATTATTTTTGATATTATGGGTAATATTGATATTGGTCGATAATTATTGAAATCGGAATCATCTCCATTTTTAAAAAGTGGTATTACTTTGGCTACCTTCATCCTTCTTGGCACATATCCTTCCTGCATCGACTTATTAATCAACATAGAAATTGGAGTACAAAGTTCTTCGTTGCACTCTTTCAAAAGAGATGGAAATAGATCATCTACGTCCTTGGCTTTTGAGGAATTGAGCTTTAAGATAATTCTTTTTATTTCGTTAGGTGTCGTCCTGTTGAAGGCCAGGTAACATTTGTGATCAGATGTAGGGATTGTTAATGTGTCAGAAGTACACCTTGAGGCTATTGTTTTACCTATTGTTAAAAAAAATTTATTTAGTTCATTGATTTTTGTAGGTTTATCCTCAGGTGAGCAGTTCTTGAGCAACGGACAATCTTTCAACTTTCGATCCTTGTTATAAATTAAACTGTTTATAGATTCCCAAGTTTTTCTGGTATTATTTTTTTCTTTTTCAAATAATTTTCCGAAATATTCACTTTTTGTTTTTCGTTTTTTGTCGTAACTTGATTACGAAGATACAAATATTGCCTTTCTAGGTGGATGTTATTTGGGTCTTTGCGCAATTTGCCATACCATACATTTTTTTGCTTGATTAAATCCAGCATCTCCTTATTCAACCATGATTTGCTGTGGTTTTTGTTTATGGTTTTTATTTTTTTTTATGTATTTTGGATTAAAGAGGTCAATTTTTCCATAAATTCATTGTACATATCTTCGCAGTTCATGAAATTGCATAGTAGTATTGGATTCAATCTTAGCTCCGCCTTCAGTTTAGTTGCATCTGGGATGTAAATATGTTGCGTTAAAGGTTTTTGAGTATGATGGATACCATCTCTAAAAACTTCAACAGCGATTAAATTGTGATCAATGAGATCGATTTTTGTGTGGTGAGCAACGACTTCAATGCTTGGATCATTAATAAAAAGATGGTCGAGATTTGCATTCTCCCTAGTTGGTATTTGTTCGTTTATGACAAAAAATCCTGACATATATATTAAGTTGAGGTAGGTCTGAACAAAGTTTTCATTTAACAATATATCAATATTAAAGTCTCCTATAACCATAGCTGTGCCTTTGGACAATCGTAAAATGCAACTTTCTAATAGATCCAAGAATTTTTTTTTCTGTTTAATTATTTTATAAGGAGATCTGTATACACACAAGATGTTAACAGAGAAATTGTTTAATTTAGTTTTGATTGCACAAATACTATCAGAATCATCGGTTACAGAGAACAAGTGAGTATACGAATGTTCTGCAGCAATAAATATTACAACTCCACCACCCTGTAAATTTGGCCTACAGGTGGCAATTTTAGAGTAAGTCTTTAAGTTAAAGAATTTTTCGTCATGTTCCGTGAGCCAACTCTCAGTGACGCATATAACATCAATACGTACATTTAGTTGTTGTAAAATTTCTTCTATGTCATCGATTTTATTTCTTACAGATCTGGCATTTAGGTACAATATCTTAGCTGTACTATTTGTAGAAAGTTTAATGTCATTCATGTTATTGTAGAGAGTATTTCGTGGGGAGAAGGGAATCGAATTCGCCTCACAATTCATTGAAGAAGTCAATGCTGCGAATTTCTTTTACTGGGCCTGTGTCTGTGAGACGTACCAATACCCTTCCATTTTGAACCCACGCAAATGCAATTTTTTTTTGCCGTTTATGATCTCTAGCCTTCTTGAAGAGATAACTGTTATACTTTGTGAGAATTTCTTCCAAGTAAATTGGTTGTGTTGTGTTATCATTGAAAGCTGAACCGGTGGTCAAGTAACGTTTTTCTTTATTATTTCTTTTGTATGCATTAATGATATTATCGCGAGTACTCTTCTCAAAGAACTCTACAAAAATTTTTGGTGGATTAGTTTGACTATTGTTTTCGTCCGGTGACGTTTTTCGATAAATTTCTTTGATACAGTCTCCTGCTATGTTAATATTAAGGTTTTTGCAAATTGTTATGGCTATTGTTTTAAGATTTTCGTCTTTTTTAATCGGAATTCCAGATAAGCCTAAGTGAATTTTGTTTCTGTTTTTCTATTTTTTGTTTATAAGTGTTAAATTGATCTTTGAGTATGTGTAATTCGTTTTGAATAGTGGTATTTTCATCCTTCAAAGTGTTGGTAATTGCTTTGTAGTCTTCAACAACTTTTCGGAGAAAATTTATTTCATTTTCTAAAGATTTTTGGATACTTAGAACTTTATCAAGCTTATCGGAAAGTGTTTTATTTGAAATGTTTTCTGTTTTATTATCGGTACTAAAAGATAGTGAAACTTGATTTAGACTAGTATTACCTATCGCCGATACTGAATCTTGCCGTTGGTGTTGTTGTTGTGCCGAGAACAGACTGCTGCGACGTCGATCACGGGACAATTTGCAGGATGGACAAAACCATAAGATTTCCTTTAGAGTTTCAGCTAGCTTCTGCTTTGATAATCCTGAACATCCTGGAGTTGAATGGTAAGCTTTCCTGCAATCTCCATCACAGATAATGACGTTTCTTCCGGTTAAATTTATATTTTTGTTGCACTTGCTACACAAATTGACTACACTTGTCGCCATCTTGGCTATTATTCCCTTCGGTACTCTGTCCCCAATCTGGAAATCAAGTCAAATCTCCTTACGCACTAAGTTGAGATTCTTCGAACCCAATGTTAAATCCGTGCTGTTATATGCTTGTGAAACCTGAAAGTCACGTCTATCATTTCAAAGAAATTGCAGGCTTTTGTGAATCGCTGTCTTCGCCACATCCTAAAGATTCGCTGGCCACAAATAATATCAAATGAGGAATTGTGGCGCAGGACAAGTCAAGAGTGGCTGGGCGTCGACATAAGAAAGCGTAAATGGCGTTGGATTGGTCACACACTGAGGAAACTAAGCGATGAAATTGCAAAGCAGTCCTTTGAATGGAATTCTCAGGGTGCACGGCGGGTTGGAAGACCAAGAACAACATGGAAACCAACTGTCTTAGCGGAAGCAGAATCCCAGAGAAAGACGTGGCCACAGCTAAAGTACCTTGCAGCAGACCGTGAAGGATGGAGACGTTTTGTTGACGCCCTATGCCCCAGCCGGGGCTACAGGACACGATGATGATGAATTTTTTTTTATATATTTAGAAGGATGGTGTCATGAGTTATTGACACTTATTTACCTACCTACAGTGTAGCCTAAACTACCAGCAAAATACCTTTAATCTACCAGTAGATACACCTATACAAATAAAATGTTGCGGCTAAATGAAACCCGACTCGATTTTAAACAAAAATCCCTTAGCTTCGTGTCTTAATAGCAAAACTTATATCCAGGCTCATAACAAAACTAATGCTATTAAGAATGTTTTTAAAGCTTATTCATGCATGCTCAACAAGCTTTGTAAATTTCTATATACCTATACATAAATCAACAAAATATATACCTAATCATGAACTTATTAATTAGACAACATTTTCGCGCTCTTTGTTATTTTAAACCACCTCTATCGCTAGTTAGAAACATCCTCGTTTTACAATCTCAGGAAATCCATCTTAAGCACATTGTTGGTATTGTACCTATATATTTGTGACGATAAGCCAAATGGACTAACATGACATATAGCGTGACCAATTTTGAATCAATGATGATGATCATCATCATTTTGAGCGTGTTTTTGTAGTTTTTTTTATCATCCTGAAGTCACTGTCCGAATAAAAGATACAAAAAAAAAAACATATAAATAAAAAAATATAAAAATAAACTCACTCAAACCCCCAAAACAAGCAAATATCTAATACAAAAAAAAAAAAAAGAGAAAAAAGTCATTAACCAAACCATTGGCGTGGATGAGGTGCGCGTTTAGAGTTAACCACCAAGCAATTTAGCCCAGTCAACCATCAAGTCAAATAGACACGATATCCGAAAGCAAAATAACATTTAAAGATTCATAGAAACATGAATAGATATTCACTACAAATACAAATACACTCTCTCACTACAAACAGCCGATTGGAAATTTATTTGTTTATTTATGGCTAATAAATTACGCAAAATTATGATTACTTTTAATATTTTTTCTTTCATTTCATTTATATCGATGGATATAGTCTGGGGTGGAGAGTTGTGTTCTTATCAAACTGAAATGACGCTGACAAAATAATAAAAATGTCAGTATTCGACCAATTTGAATTCTAGTTTCTAGATTTGTACTTATTGAATGTTTAATTAACAACAATGATAGAGTATTCCAAAAATAGTGGTTTGAGTCATATTCCTGTCGGCTGTGCATCATCAAACGTCCACTGCTGCACATTGAGCTAAAAGCTAAAGCAGTAAGACCGACTTGCTTCAAATATGTAATTTATATTTGGTTCTCTAGAATTTTTTTTATTTGAGTTCGATTATTTGTCAAAGCTCTTTTGTTTTTTTTTCGAAAACTTTCCCAAAAACTTATTTCAATATGATGTCGTTAATATTTCATCCAATTTTGTTCAAACTCTTCAACAATTTTGTGTTTGCGGACTATTTTTAATTTTTAAATGCAATAAAAAAAACCGAAATGAAGGAGTCTATAGAACCCCCCATTTATTGCATGATCTTAGTGGTTATTTCTCGGTGACACCACCTCGTCGCTAAATGTATGTTTTTTTTAGCGTTTCTCGAAATTCGGTTTTTTGCACACGATTTTCAAAGCTGTGACATTTATTTTCTTAGCAACATGGCCACTTTAACCGATCAAATTTTGAGCATCCCCATTGAAACACCCTTTATTTTGGAGTAGTTATCCTACCCACTGTGACTTGTACCAAAATAACCATCACTTATACAGTTCTCATGAAATATTATGTTAAAGTCAATGTGCGTAAACGAATCAAAATATAAAAAAAATTTTCCACATACGCCACCCCACCCCTATGTTTTCTTCAAAAGTATTAGCGTTTAGTAACCTCATCATCTAATGAAATTTATACACTTCTGAACAATAAACATGACAGACTATACAAGTGAGAAATTAACAAGTTAGGTCTAAAAAAGTTACAAAATCTTGTAGTAAGTTTAATAGAAATATATCGTAGTGTTTTTTTCTGAATTACAATATATGCATACAATTTTATGAATATCATACATGAAGCAAAAACACATTGTTTAAATTAAAAATTTTCAGTTTACGATACAATTATGGTGCTGATTTAATTAATTTTATTAGCTAATTAAATACTTTAGCGAAGAATTTTAGATCTACCTGTGGATTTTATTTGAAAATAAGACACTATTAATTTCAAGGTCAAAAATAAAAATAGTACTTAAAATTTTATTAGCTATTTAAACTGCAATTTTTTAAATATATAAATATTATCAATAAAAGGTCGTTTATTTTACGATTTGCATTTGAGAGCATTTTAATTTTATTTATGAATATCAAACAACTTTTTAAAAATTCTTTGCAAAACGATCAAACGGTCGTTATAACTTTTATGTTAATACACTTCTGGCAATAAAACAGATTCTTGAAAAGCATTCATACATTATACAATATACAAACATATCTTTCTTGTAGTTGTAGCAGTGTATACTGTATAGGGTTGATCAGATTGGAAAACACTTTAATCAAGTCCTTTCGCTGCATTCGAAGAAGAAGTAGTACATTTAGAACACTGCCGAGTCACACTGCTACTGCCTACTGCCACACGGAAAGAATTGAAAAATCACGAATTGCTAAATTTGCAAATCATGTTTTATTTGTAAATCATGGCATTTTATCCCGAATTCACACAAAAACTGGTAATTTAACATTCTAAACGTGTCTCTTCGTGATTTGCAAATTAAAATCCATAATTCAAGCTTGAATTGTTCATAGTAAAATACAACTTTTTTGGTGTCATTTACTCTCCAAAAGAATAAATTCAACAGCATTTAAAAGTATTGATTTGCGATAATTATTTAGAAATTTATATTGCACAGCCACTGGCTTACGTTTTTTTTTCGCAATTTGCAACTCCATGAGAATAGTTGCAAGCAGGGTTCGGAAAATATCGTTCGCGAATGATAAAATACGGATCTTTATCATTCCTTATCGATCTTCTCATCAACCATATAAAAAATATAGTTCGCGAACGATAAAATTTTCGATCTATAAAAATGTATAGTTCTCTCACGAACAAACTCAATACTTTTTACTTGCGATATATAGGTACTATAACGCAAGCTATCTCAAGTTGAGATAACAATCAAACATGACATTAGGATGATAGAACACCAAAAAAGTGGTCTGTTCGTCTACAACCTAAACGGATGGATCAATTTTCTTCAAACTTGGTACATAGTGGTTTTTGGTGATTATGCCTACATATTTTTTTCATTTTTTAGAACTAAAACTGGCCGTACAATTTTTCTTTGCAATTTTACATAGTCGTATTTTTCTCAAAAATGACTCGATAACTTAAAAAAAATCAATAAATTTTAGTGAATGCTTCCTTTAGGTGGAAAACCATTTTTCAAAAAATGGTTATTAATAACCATTTTTTTTTATTTTAGATTTTCTTTGAAAAAATATAAATAGTTTTGTGTACTAAAATTGAAAAAAAAATTTTTTTGGATTTTTAAAAAATGTTTCGAATTTTTTTTTGAAAATCAAATACCTATGTACATATTTCGAAAACGATATGATCGATTTATTTGAAACTCCATATTTAAGAGTATTTTAGTAGATACTCTCTTAAATATTTTTACAAAAAATTCTATTGTTATGAAAAAATAATGGTACCTTCCATACAAAAGTTAAAAATCCGTTAATCAAAATATTTTTTTTTCTCAAAAACGGTTTCTACGATTTTGATTAAACTTTTTCTTAATACTAAAATTATTACCATCCACTACCAAAAATTATATAATTTTGCATCTAGCAAATAGAAGGTTGGATATCAAAATTTAAAAAAAAATGTTTTTGAATTTTTAAAAAAGTATCAATTTTTTTTTTTGAAAATTCGATATTTCAAAAACGGGTTGACAATTTTGTTTTGAAATTTTGTTTTTATCGGCACATAAATATATACTTTAGATTTGCTTTTCAAAATTTATCCTTAAAAATATTTTAAGAATTTTTGTTCATCTCGAAATGTCAAAAGAGTTGTTTTAGCTAATTTAAATGTCGTATTTCATGCTTCTCATAATTTTTTCTCTCATGTGTTTATATACAATTTTCTTAAACCTGCTGTGTCTGGAAAATAAGAGCAAGTACGTGCGACCCAGTCGTACATTTTATTTTGACTGTATCTCTCGTTCGTGAGAGATCGGAAAAATAAAATTCAGATAAAATAAAGTTCTCTCACGATAACAATCTGAAAAGATCCTTAAAAAGAATCATTCATCATCAAGTATCCATTCACTTTGTGAAGTGATTTAATTTCCAAATGGGGAAATGGGGAAAATAAAATCATTTGAGTAAGTTAAATATTCGCCTTATGATGAAAAAGCGGGTAAATTGTCAAAATAAATTTCGCACAAAAAAGAAAAAAATTATTTCAAAACAGGGTGTTTAAAAAAACTGTCAACATATTGCAACTTCGTTAATCCTTGAGTGTTTTCAATGAAATTGGCATAGGTGATAGCTGAGATAGAATTATAACAGAACAAAATATTTTCAAAATAGGGTGTTTAAAAAAATTACTAGATAGATAGATATATAGATGAATTCTTTATTTCATCAACAATTTTACAATAAGTTTTCTTAAGAATAATGACATGGCAATCTTGCTGTCCGCCTGATTTGACATTCCATGTAAATTAAAGAAAAAAGTAGATTAAAAGAAAGATGTAAAAATATAACAGATTGTATATAGAAAAATAAAAAAATTACTACATTTTGCAACTTCGTTATTCCTTGGGCGGTTTCAATGAAATTGGTAACTGAAACAGAATAAAATAAAATGCACGACTGGGTCGCACGTACTTGCTCTTATGTTCAAGACACTGCGAGTTTAAGAAAATTGTATATACAAACATGGAAATTATGAGAGAAAAATGTAGAGAAGCATGAAATACGACATTTAAATTAGCTAAAACAGCTCTTTTGACAGTTTGAGGTGAAAAAAAGTATGCCATCTTAATTCATGATAGAATATGATTGTATGGGAAAAATAAATTTAAAATCGTTGGAGCGGTTTTTTTTTAAATTAATTTTTTATATATAAAATTCTCAAAACATTTTTAAGAACAAATTTCGGTATGCAGATTTAAACTATATATTTATGTATATGGGTCAATATTTCAAAACATTAATATTTTCCACTCCAAAGTGGACCCTCGCTCAAAAGAACCTATTTTGGCAGACGAACAATTATGTCTCTTAATAACTCTATAATAACCACTTTAAAACAAGGAGTCATAACATTTTATCAAATCTAACGGTTCTTTAAGTCAGGGAAATGATACTTGTATCAGGGGAATGACAAAAAATTATATTTACTCCGTTGATTAGATGGATATTTAATTTTGCGAATGGTTTCAGGAGTGTAAAGAAAAAAGAGAACAAATACTAACATAAAAAAAGCATCCACGACTATGTTGCACGAACTTGCTCTCATGATTCAAGGATTTTGCGAGACTAAACATTTTATAGTAATAATCGCATTTTTTTAAAGATATTTTGACAGAGAAAATGTGCAAAAAATTCAAAACTACTAAAAATACTGTAAATATGTTCAAATGTAATATTATTGATTCCTCTAGACCTAGAGTTACCAAAACGCAATCAATCATTATAATGAAAACTTGAAAGTCAGGGGAATGACACAAAAAATGATGTTAGGGGAATGACTCCGAAGGGTGTTTTATGAGAATTAAATGGAGGTTATTAGAAAATTGAATGTTTTATATTATTTTTCACGTAAGCCCTTGTAAAAGACACAGACGAGTAAAACTTTTCAATTTTTATACCACACGGTTTAGTAAAAAACACGCGTTAGAGGAATGACAATTTCGCTTGACGAAAAACAAAATCATTGCCTTAACTTGAAATAAAAAATACAACAAAGTTTTTTTGAAACCCTTACTTCAATTTTCATAAAGAGCTATTCTGTACCGCTAAACAACAAAAAAATCAGTTTTCTATTTTGAGCCTATATATATTTTTTTTCAATTTCCATTGGTGGGATAGAAAGGACCAATTTATGGGGGACACCTACTTAATAGCTCCTATTTAAAAAAATAAAGCAACTAAAAATCATTTAACTATTTTTTAGTTAGGATGCATATATTATTAATAAGACTGCATCATTAGATTTCTTGTATCGTTTTTAGTTTCGTTGCTAATATTCAGACAGTGTGGTAAGTAGGCCTGGGAACACGTCAGGGGAATGACATTTTGGGTGTTTAAATGGAGATAGCGGGTATGATATTTTTTTTAACTTTTTTTTCTCTAGAGCGAATATTAGAACCCGTTTGTTTCAAGCCATCCAATTAACAAACTTATAATAAAATTTTGTACTTCGATTCAAAAATGAAGGAGACTGAAATATTAATATTTTGAAATATTGACCCATATATCAAAAAAAATTTGAAAAAAAATTTTCGACCCGTTTTTGAGATATCGAATTTTCAAAAAAAAAGTTTGAAACTTTTTTTAAAAATCCAAAAACTTTTTTCTTGAAAATTTTGATATGCAATATTATTTGATCTTATCTGAAATTTGTATATAAAAAAATCATTTAAATCCGTTAAGCTGATAACGAGAAAACTCAAAATAAAAAAATACGTTCTATGACAGGTACTACTAATAGTTTCTATATGTAAAATTTTATAATTTTTGATGGTAGATCGTACTAATTTTAGTATACGAAAAAAGTTTAATCAAAATCGTAGGAGTTGTTTTCAAGCAAAAAAATATTTTCCTTTGCGGTTTTTTCACTTTTGTATGGAAGGTACCGTTATTTTTTCATAAATGTAAAATTTTTTCTAAAAATATTTTAGAGAGTACTAAAAAAGTCTTAAATATCGAGTTTCAAAAAAATCTATCATGCCGTTTTCGAAATATTTGATTTTCCAAAAAAAATTTTGAAATTTTTTTTAAAAATCCAAAAAATATTTTTTCAAAAATATTGGTACACAAAACTATTAACATTTTTTGGAAGCTTCTGTATAAACAAAATAATTGAAATCGGTCATACCATTTTGAAGAAAATCAAAAATTAAGAAAATGGTTCCTTGGGAGGTACCATTAATAACCATTTTTGAAAAATGGTTTTCCACCCAAAGAAAGCCTTTACTATACACTTACATTTTACATTTTTGAGAAAAATACGATAGTGTAAATTTGCCAAAAAAAAAAATGTATGGCAGGTACCGTTATTTTTGGTTCTAAGAAAAAATAAAAAAACGTGTCGGCAGAATCACCAAAAACCACTATGTACAAAGTTTGAAGAAAATCGATAGAGCCGTTTAGGCTGTAGACGAACAGACAGACAGACAGACAGACAGACAGAATTGTGCCACCCACTTTTTTGGTGTTCTCTACCATCGTAATATCATGTTTGATTGTTATCTCAAATTTTTTTTTTTGCACGAATCAAAAATTTGCCTTATAGTACCTATAATCGCAAGTAAAAAAAATGAGTTAAACACGGTCTTTCAAAAAAATTTCAACATTATGAGGGATTTCAATGAAATTGCAACAGGTGATAAGCGAGGCAGAATAAAAAAAAATATTTCAAAACAGGGCGTTACAAAAAAAATTTCAACATTCTGTAACTTATTATTTTAATACCGGGAAAAGAGATTCGACTTTATTATTATTTTTTATTTTATTTTGTTAAAAAAAACATTAAAATTGATTTATTTGCTTTCAAAATCAATTGATTTAGATTTGTTCTATATTAAACGGGTATACTAAGGGAGCATTGTTCCATCTTAAGCTGGTAGACTGATTTTGACCAAACTTCACTGAATCATTTACCGGCCAATACCTAACAATTTTTTTCATAAGAAATTTCACACCAATAATTTCGGAACAATACCGAATGCTGCCTGAAACTGTTAAAAATATTTTTTTTTGTGAAAATAAGAATACCCAAATGTAAAATGTTCATTTGTCAAAAACTATGTATACCTACTTCATTTAATTAAAACGTTTTTGCCTTTTGTTAAAAATTTTGCAAATGTATAGTTCAGTTTTCGCAGATTTTCAACGAGTTAATTGAAAACCAGTTAATCGTGATTCGACTGTATTATTATTTTTTTAAATTTTATTTTGTCAAAAGAAATTTCATAATATTTGTTTTCGAACTCAAACGATTTATTTATTTTTGTACATAAACAGGCACTCTGATTGCCTTTTGTTGATTCGAAATAGTATCAAAAAGTATTACAATTCGGGATTCAATCCCGAATATTTTTGGGATTATTTGCCATTCGGGTTTTTGTCCATTCTGGATTATGGCCTTTGGGATTTCATCCATTGGGGATTTTGGCATTGAGGCTATTGATTATGTCCTAAAAAACAGGGCAATAAGGAAGTAAGACGTTTATTGTAAAAATCTTCAAAGGGATAATTGAAGATGAGGAAACCGCGGAGTGCTATTCAATTGGAGGGTGCATTTTAGAGAGGGGTTGCAAAAACACCCTTTTTGGTTTTTTGCATATAACTCGTAAGCGAAGCAAAATTTCGAGATAATTCTCATAACCTTTTTTGTAGAGAATACAATTTACCATCGAATGAAAAATCGCATTTTTTGTTTTTTTTTTTATAACGTATTCGCTTATAACAGCAGAGATAGGTATAGGCATTCCTTCATATAAAAGAAAGATAATTAAATTTTCTTTAAAATAAATAAAAAAAAAAACGGTTTGGATAAAAATCGACCGAGAAATAGTCGTTCAAACTAGTCTGATTTTAAGTTTTTAAAGCTATATGAATTGCATTTTTGGCTATTTTGATGGACTTGTTAGATTATACGCCCAAACTGAGTGTGTTAGGGAGTCATGACTAGTTGAGTCAAAAACAAAAGTCAAGTTAAAAATTTTTCGCGGTTTTAGGGTTGCCATCTAATTTTTTTCAAAATTTAAAATAATTGTCAAAATCAACACACTTGTATTTACAAAGCCGGATTTTGAGCACATGTTAACGTATACCTTCTCGAACATGAAAAAAAAAATGGTGTTAGACCAGTTTTACGGTTGCAGGTCCTTGCCAGACAAGCTCAACATTTTAAAGTAGGTATTAGAGAAATAATTTTTTTTATTTTGGAATACCTAACTCGTCTGGCATTATTTTGTCTCTATTTAAGGCTTTGCAAGACAAGAATTTCTTTTCAAATTTTCTTCATATTCAATTACTCCATGGTTTTCTCATCTTCAATTACCCCTTTCATGATTTTTACAATAAAATCCCATGAACGTCTTAGTTCCTTATTATATGACATTATCAATAGCCTAATTTAGGATTTCGGGATTATGGCATTCGGGATTCTCATTTCTTGCCATTCTGGATTTTGTACCATTTCCATTTAAAACAAAATATTCTACCAAAACTAATCGAAATTTACAGTAGAGATTATTTATTTTTTTATTTATTTTAATAAATTCATATGAAAAATTTCTTACAACCTATTACATTGAAATTTTATTTGATGAATAATTTGTCTTTAGTAAGCCACTGATTACATGTGACAGTTATAATTAGGTCAAATATAAAATGAAGTAATTTCGTTGAAAAATACATAGAAAACATCGCATGAAAAAATTGAATTTTTTCACGCCTTATAAACGGCAAATTATTAAGCAATAAATTGTTAAGTTTTTGAAGTTTTTACCTTTTTTTCGAAAAAATCATAAAAAATATAGAACGACAAATTCAAAACTGTCCGAACTTCTTAACGACTAACTAATAATGAATTATTTAACCATAAACCACCTGGTTAAAGCAGTTCTTACCCCTTTTGAAGGAAGTTCAATGCTTATTTGATGTCAAGTTATCAAAGAACCCACCAGAACGTAGAAGACATTGCACGACAAATTCGACAAATTATAAAGCAGTTAACCACTTAGCATCCGCAGTTCTTACCCCTTTTTGAGGTTGTGCTTTGCTTACTTGATATCAAGCTAGCAAATTACCCAAAAACATAGAAAAAACTGCACGATCAAATTAAATTTGTCCCCAACTAATTGATGACTTACTTACGACAAATTATTAAGCCATAAATTATTAAGTATAAGAAGATTCTACTGCTTTTCGAGTTATATCAAGTTAGCATAGCACCCAAAAACAAAGAAAACATTGAACGAAAAATTCGAAGCTGTCATAGCTTATGAATGGGAAATTATCCACCTACACATTTTCGATTCGTCAAATTTGCTTTGATAACTAGGGACTTATAGAAAACAAATCACCCAAAAAGATATAAAAATCATCGCACAACAAAATTGAATGTGTCACTCACAACTAATTAAGGTCTAGTTAATCGCAAATTATTAAGCACTAAAGTATTAAATTTTAGAAGTTTTTATCGCCTTAAACAAAACATAGAACGAAAAATTCGGAATTGATATTAAGTTTGCAAAGCACCCAAAAAACATAGAAAACGTTAAACGACACATTTGAATTTGTTACAAATAATTAACGACTAATTAATCAAATTTGGTTTTTCAAATAACTATAGCTAAATATAAAAAGACTACAACTAAAAAACTCAAATATAATTCAAAATTTAGCTTAAAAGTTTTTGAATGAGCTTTCCATCAACTACCTACTTAAGAACATTACACAATCAATACCGGAAACTAGTTCTTAGAGAGCTTCTTCAGTAAACAAATCAAGATCCTAACTGTTATCCTATTACCATCATTAAATCTTAGAAAACAGTAGGCCTCTATGTACATATGCACATGAACATGGATAGCAGTATACTCGAATATGATGGAACGCAATGACTCTTGTTTAACAAGAAAGAAAAGACCCTCCCAATAAAAGAGTTCCATAAATAAATTATGCCATTTCCCATGATGGAATGGAATTCAATCCCAGTAGCTGATCGTGGGGCATTGCTTCATCATAATCATTATGGATTATGGTGGTATACATCTTCAACAACAACAACTGATTACTGCAGCCACAAAATGATAAATTCCTTTGCGGAATTCCCTCTGCAAAGGTGATGTGCTTCTGCTTCCATTACGGACACGACCATCGCGCGGCAATATTGTACACACAGAAGCAAAACTGAATTCAGATTCAAAGCTTCAGCTTCTCTGAATCGAATCGATAGCCAGACGGATGGACGTCAGTTGAATGAAATTGAAGCCACCTCTGATTATGGACCGATTTGTGCGTACGTGCCTCGCGCAAATTCAATTTACCCAGAGGTGCACCAAAGACTACCTATATATACGACGAAAATGACGCTGACGGTAAACCACAGCGGCGAAGCAGTAGCAAAATAGCCATCAGCCCGCAGTAGCCACTTGTTTGACCATAATTTGAGGTCTCCACTATAGGAGCTTAACAAGCTGGCAAAGATACTGCTATACCCCTTGTTGTCCGTCCACCGTGGACTATCTCGAAGCGGATTGATTAAACCACCTTCCAGGTGACCTTACTACTGTTCTTACGCTTGGCCGCATGAATATGATTATGCGCCATGACATCACGTGATTGCATCAATCCGTAGAGATTGAATCGCATTGAGGCGATGCGATGTGTGTGCAGCTAATCAGTAGCGATCCCGACTTTGATTGATTTTTGCTCAGTATTTATGTTTTTGTGCTGCGTAGCTCACAGTCGTCGCAGTGGCTGGTGGAATCGTGAGCCATAAAGGTATAGACATAGAAATAAGAACAGGAAATTACCGGAAGACCGCGATGCGGCTGCGTAGACGTGGAGCGGCCACATATGCGCACCATCGAACTGTGTGTGCTGCTGCTCCAAAAAAGCATTGACTTTCAGATAATCGTTATTGGTGCGCGCTCATTTCGGCCGAAAGATGATGCACCATCGCCCATCATCGGTGCAGCGATCCTGATGGTTGTATGGTGGCCGAATGATCTCAAGCTAAGCGGATGTGTGTGTGCCAGTGGTAACAAGAATATCGTTTTCCTGATGACTACGAGTTTATTAGCCGCATGTGAAGGTTATGATGGTATAATTGGGCTTGGGAGAGGATTCAATTTTCATTTTACAGGCAGGCAGTTCATATGCATATCGATGGTGTAAGGAATCAGCGGAAGCAATGTCACGTAGGGCAGTCAAATTATATAAAACTTTGTGGTATCGCATGGACCTGTTGCTGTTAGTAGGTATTGAAATGGTATCTATAGAGATTGCGGGGATGTTCATCAAATTAAGGGTTATGTTATTAGATTGCAATTTTTTGGCGCCTATAATATTTTTTTTCGTTAAGAAAAGAAAAGCTTGGTAGAACGTAGAATTTCAAATGATGCAGGAAGATAAAAAATGATCTTTTTGTTTTTTGTTATCTAATTATATGAATTAATGTTTCGAAAGGTATACTGGCTATTGAAGGAATTTGTAGAAAACCCTTGTCCCTACTCCAGCACGCAACCAAGGGAACGAAATGATAGTAATTTGTATTCTTTAATTAGAGATAAAAAAAACCCTAATGCTTATCTAACACAAGACTTTAATAACAAAACGTTCAGAACCATTAAACGGGAAGCTTAAGCCAGTAAGCTGGTTCTTGATGAGGAGCTTAGAAACAAAACGCAGTTGAACAGGGCATGTACAAAAAAGGTGAATAATTGTTTCTTCCCGGTTAAGACATCTTTTACGCAACAAATGTGCAATCCGCTAAAAGACCATATCAAACACTCAGAACTGTTTTGTCTCCACCCAAAGTTTGTGCTCTCTATGGCACCCAGCCTTCTAATTTTCTGGAATTTCCGTATGGTCCAGGAACTGGTAAAAGTGAATGCTGAACAGCTGCACTATACCTACGGGAGATGATCAGCAGCTTTTGTAGAGACAAAATCAAGAGAATTAATAGTGGCTTGGCAGTATGTCTGAGAAGATGCACCTATTTCTACAAATCACGTCTTCAAATGAATTGATTCATCTTTCAGAAATGTCACGTGCACCCATTTTTTTTTAATAAGGTGGATCTGAAAGGCATGGTAACTTTATTTGTTATCAGATGTTCTTGATGATTATTTTGAAACACTGCTACATATATCAATTAGCACTTCTCCTTTCATCAAGGCGGCAAACGAAGAATTCCCAAGATGATATCAACGATTGCATCTACAGTTTCAGTTTGGTTGAACTACTTAGTGAACACCTAATACGGGCTTCTACGATATATTCGGAGCTCAGACCTATATGTAACAGTTAATCAGGCTTCCCACCCTTGGAGTCATACTAGGGGTCTGGTCCTCCAGGTTGGGGGTCCTGCCGTTGGGATGATTTCCCGGCCATGTTAATCTATTTAGTTGTGAAGTTACAACAAGCCTCGGGTACGGACGGGCTTACTGTTGACGAACCAAAAAAACGAAATAAGGACACCGAATTTCGGATCTGCACGTGGAATGCTCGGTCTCTCTTTAGACCACGTGCAGTAGAACATTAAGCGGAGGCCCTAGACTGCCACAAAGCAGACATCACCGAAATGCAAGAAGTGCGTTGAGATGGGCTGGGCAAAATAAAAATGAAAGACTACGATATATCTACTTCAGCGCCTGCTACCGACAAAAACGGCAGTGTCTTTTAGGGTGTGGGTTTGTCAGATCTACGAAAGAAGTCTTGAGTTTCAACTATGAAAGCGATCACCTCACGGACCACGACAGTTCGAATCAAAGCTTAATTCGCCAAAATTAACCTCATAATCAGCGCATGTCCCCACAGAGAAGAAAGATGAAGACACCAAGGACGAGTTCTACGACCACTTGCACAAGGCACATGAGCAATATCCTAGCTATGACTTACGTCTTTGGTGACATTCGCAAAATATAGCCTGCACGGCACTGCCTCCGACCACGTTCGACAAAGAATTTGGCAAGTACATGCAGCCAAACAAAAGGCATACAATTGGGGCACTGATGCATAGAAAGACCATCAGAGCTACTCGCGAGCTCTACGAGCAGAAGAGGAGAGAGGAACACCGGCTTCTTCCTCAGAAGGAAAAAAAAAAGAGCATGAGAAACTCGTGATCGAGGAAATAGAGGGGATGGGAAGTTCACCATTCAGACTGAAATCAATGATGAACTGCGAAGGATCAATTATTTAGGATTGAAATGTTTGGTTTTCTTGTAAAAAAAAGCTTTTGTTTTCATCAGCGAGCTGAAAATTAATCCGCAGTTATCTATGCATATCCAATCAATATGTTTTTTACTTGCGATATAGGTACTATAGGGCAAGTTTTGGATTCGTGCAAAAAAAAATTTCGAGATAACAATCAAACATGATATTACGATGATAGAGAACACGAAAAAAGTGGGTGGCAAAATTCTGTCTGTCTGTCTGTCTGTCTGTCTGTCCGTACCTCAACCTACAGCCTAAACTACTGAAGCGATTTTCTTCAAATTTTGAACTTAAGGTTTTTTTTTAACTCTCCAGAGGAGAAATTGAAATTTTTTTTTTAGCTCGAAAAATAACGGTACTTGCCATACAACCATTAAGGAAAAGCTTATTTATCTCAAAAACGGCTCCAACGATTTTGATAAAAAAAAATCAGTGTATTATTGTAGATATGATGTACCTTTAAGTACGAAAAAAAATTACCAAAAACATTTATTAACGGTACCTGCCATATAACGGTTTTTTTGATTTTTGATTTTCTCATTAACCGCTTATCCGATTTCAATGAAATTTTTTGCACAAAAGCTTTGTTGGAATATAAATAATACTGCATACCAAAATTTTTGAAAAAATAAATTTAGGATTTTTAAAAAAAGATTCAAAGTTTTTTTTTGAAAATTCAATATTTCAAAAATAGGTTAATGAATTGTTTTGAAATTTCAGTTTTAAATGTATATAAATATATACTCAAAATTGGCAAACCAAATTTTTTTTTGAAAAATGTTACAAAAATTTTATATATAAAAAATTAATTTTTAAGAAAACGGCTCCAACGATTTTAATTTTTTTTTTTTGCATATATTCATATTTTTTCAAGTAATCAGATGGCATACTTTTTTTGAGCTCTAAGTTATTTATCAGGCTGTTTATACAATTAAAAGAACGATTTAAATGCTTTTTATACTTTTTCTATAATTACTTGAATATTTTTTAAAGTTCTTAAGCCCCACACAACTTGAGCATAAGAGCAAGTACGTGCGATCCAGTCATGCGTTTTATTTTTGTTGAAGCCCGCTTAGTGCGGAACTAAATATTATGTAGGTATACAAAGTTAGCAGGACACTTTTGGTAATTCAGGCTAAAAACTATCCTATCATTAGTTGCTACTTAACTGTGAATTAGTTGCGCAAAATAAAATTTAATTGCATTTTTGGTTTGCGAAAAAATAGGTGTCCTGCTAACTTCATATGAACCTAGCAGGCCAACTTTCTCAAAAACCTAGAAAAACGATCCGAAAAAAGTTGGTTGTTGAGAACTAATTAATTGCAAATTAGACGCATACAAAAATTAATTTTTTGTGCGTTTGCGAAAAAAAGGCGTATTGCGATCTTCGCGTGAACTTAGCAGGATAACTTTCCCAAAAATGGAGATTAATGATTTGAAAAAAAAAACAAATTTAGTGCAGTTTTTCGCAAACCAAAAATGCAATTAATTTTTTTTTTGCGTAACTAATTCGCAGTTAAGTAGCAACTTATGATAGGATAGTTTTTAACCTGAATTTCCAAAAGTGTCCTGCTAACTTAATAACCCGCTAACTCAATAACCAACTTTTTTCAGCTCGATTATCTTAATTTTTGAGAAAGTTGTCATTCTAAGTTCATATGAAGGTAGCAGGACACCCATTTTTTCGCAAACCAAAAATGTCATTCCTTTTTTTTTGCCTACCTAATTCGCAGTTAAGTAGCAGCTAATAATAGGATACTTTTTACCTGAATTTCTAAAAGTGTCTTGCTAACTTTATGTACATCTAAATATTCCCTAAGGCCATTATCACAGTATCCACCATAGGTATGTCTGTTCGCGTACCTTCCAAAACTAAGAATTTCTACGAATTTAGCCCAAAGTTCTGTCAAAGCTCGTATAAAAAAAAATAAAATTTGTAGAAATTCGTTGTTTTGGGACACAGTACATACATTAAAGGTATTATACTGCGCACGTTGTCAAAACTGAAAGTGTCGACAAAAACACACGTAAAACAACAACAAATATTAACACAAATTTTAATATATGTGCAGAACTGATGAACAAAAATTAAAACTCTAATGATATTACCTTTAATATATGTACTGTGGTTTTGGGAAGTCGGTACACGAACAGACATTTTGAAAAAAATCACAATTTTTTTCCAAAGCAATTGACTATAAAATTTAATCTCTCAAAAACTTTTTTGTGAAAACAGCTTGATTTTAAAAAATCAGACAAGAGAATGAAATATTAGCTCTAAAAAAATATTTCTATTATAATCGTACGATGCACGGTTCACGAAATATTTTATAAAACAAGTTATCCAAAATGGCGGCTAACGCTTTCGCTCCCCAGTCCCGCAAACTTGGATTTACATACGGAGGACACCCCTGAACATATTCCATCAAGAAAATTACTTCGGTAATCAATTGCATTTAGTGCTGGCCACGATACCAGAAAAGTCTCCGTATCTTTCGGTATCGGTATCAGAAGCCCAAACGATACCACCCGAAACGATACTGAGATGATACCAAACCGATACCATACTTTTGGGACCGAAATATGCCGAGACTCTCGGTAGTTTTGTTTGGTATCGACAGAAAAAAATAGATTTTTGAATATTATTATTTATTATTACAAGTAAACAATCCTGGAAACGGCTCTAACGATTTGGATGAAATTTTCAGATTTTTTTTTTTAAGCAAAGAGGTCTAGAAAATGATTTTTAGTGAAAACCACCTAGTGGCACGCCCATTTTTATCATGCTTTATTTTTTCGGATACAAATTTACCTGGGTGAAGTAACTTTGGTAAAAGCCACCTACGAGTCACGCTTGTGGGTTCCAACCTAATAATTTTACCCAAACCCTTTTTTAGCAACCAGTACCACCAATAGAACTTTTTTTTTTTTATTTTTCATTAATTGCTTAACTGATGTGGATCAATCTTTTTAAACGGCTAAGGCTTATTATACAATAGGCGTGTTTTTTATCATCGGGATCTGGATCTGGATTAACTTTTACATGTAGAACAAAAACAAAATAATGGGAAATTTTCAAATTGTTTTTGTAACACGTGTTAAAAGTTAATCCAGATCCAGATCCCGATGATAAAAAATACGCCTAATATCTGAGATAAGTTATGATTAGTTATTTAATATATTGTATACATTTTAAGGTAGTCACTTCAAAAAAAAAAAAAAAAATACTTCTGGGATTTACAACCCATTCAAATGGGCCATAAAACAGTTTGTGAATTGTTTTCCTTTTAACTTATGGCCTTACGTCAATATTTTGTGTGGGATCATATTTGGGACTCTACTTAGACATTGTGAAATAACCCCTCAAAAATTATTAAGTCATAAGAAAATTAAGTTAAAAATAAATCTCTTCTATTCATTATGCATAAATACTTATAGTGATTTTTTATGAAATCTTAAAAATACCAAGCGTTTTAAACTATGTATAAGACCTAGGACATGTAACCAAGTCGTTAATTTTTTTTCGACTGACACCAGACCGAAACCAGACTAGACCGATACCGATACCGAGACGAGACCTTGTTATACGAGACCGAGACCAAGACGATACGATACTGAAATTTATCGATTTTAACGATACCGAGACGATACTTATAAAAGTATCGTTTGGTTTGGTATCGTGGCCAGCCCTGATTGCATTATGAACCTACGCTTTTCGCTATGGCTCTTGGAGTATTACGGCTACGAGCATAATCTTCCTTCAGCCTAATGAATAAATCTTAAGACGCAAAGGTTTATGACTGTATGAGTATGGTCCATCACTATTTGCATCAGATTTGCAAATTACCTTATAAGCAGGCAATATATTTATCATCCGCTGACGAAATCAGAACGTGGCCCCCACTCCTTGCCTCTTATATCTTTCAACCAAGGACGCTTGAAATAAATCAAGCTATCTATTGCATCATAATTTGCGTCTGAAAACCAACTATAAGTACCTACACGAGGTAACATGAAAATGAGAGCCTTCAAACAAGTACTAAATTATTCAAATTAACAAAATAAACTTTGCACATTTAAATGACACACCTAAGCGTACAATTTTTGTTTACCACTTAAGATGCAAAAAAAATATAAATATTTGTTTGAGCTGCATGAATTTACCTAACTTTGTATTCCTTAAAGATGTATGAAAAGGTGTAGTTACCTCATCTTAATATTCATACAAAACCATTTAATCTTTCCTTAAAAGGTTCCAATTAGTGTTTATTAGAAGACAACTATGGCAGATGGCAACAAAAAGTCTGAGGCTTATTCCACACTATTTGGCTCTATACAGTTGTATTCACTCAATTTTTTTTTATTTTTAATCTACATTTAACTACAACTGCAACACCTTCTTTTGCATTAAAAAGGTATTAACTTATGATAAGTATCTTTGAAAACGCTCCCGGTGCGTTTGGGATCAATTAAACAAAACTTACCATTGACATCGTCAAAATTCTTATTGGTCAATTGAAAAAGTGCATCTAGCGGTGTTCCATTTGACTTTGCTTTATCCCGGAAGTTTGTTTTCCCTTCTGAGTCCCTTCTCGAATCCGGATCCGACGAAAGACGGTTATCCGCCGTACCGGTTTCAGAAGAATAACAATAATCATCACTAGCCGCTGAGCTTGACCTCTCGGAACCACTCTCTGATGCTGGAATTGCCATTTCAACACTCATCTGACGCAGCAGCTGTGCCTGCAATTGACGATGGTAATCCAAAGCTGCTAAATGTTGTTCATATTCCAGCAAAACGGGCGGGAAAAATGTAGGCCGAACCGGTCCACGAACAGCGTCCCATGGTCTAACAATTAAATTCAAACTTCGAACTTCATCAGATGCTTTGTTGCACTTTTCATCATTGCCCAAAATATCCGCAATCGAAAAACTCTTTAACCTTTCTGTTCTGGCTTTGGCAGCTGCAGATGATGCATCAGCATTCGCAGCCGCCGCCGTCGCTGTGTCATCAAGACGTAAACGTTTCAATGGCTGGAAGTAGTCTTCCCCACAACGATGATGGGGTGGGGGACTGGGGGAGCCGACAGATATTTCCGAGCCCGCCGGACTTTCCGATCGTTGGCTTGAACACATAATTTTAATTGTTATTGTCAACACACTTCTCCTTGGTTTGCTAATCACTTTATGTCATTAGTTAGCACAAGTGACTTATCAAATCTATCAAACCATAACCACTCAATAAATAATCCAACTATCAAAAAAAAAATCACTCAAAGCACTAATTTCTTGAATTTTTAATCACCATCATGGTTTCCAAACGGTTAAATCGAGTTTTTCACGACGGCAAATGCAAAAATACTCAACACACTTTTGTTTTGCCGGTAAATTTACATCGAACCGCAGAGAATTTCATTCGGCAACTACTGTCGGATTCTCACTCAGGCACCAGGGAGCGAAACAAAACGAGTTTCCAATTGGAACCAGAGAGGGATGTCACTTTGTTTGGTTTGGTTTCTTTTTGTTAGGTTGGCTAAATGAGGCGTGGCCAATGTTTAGCAATGGCAGCCAATAGTGAATGAGTGAGATGGATGGAACGTATTTGAGCATTTTTCTTTGTTTTCATACTGCAAACTGGATATAGTGTGAAAGAGAGCGATGGACAATTGACAAAGTCTTTGCTGGTTCGTTGGAGTTTGACTGCTTTTATTTTTAATAAAATAAATTATCCATCTTCTTTTGTACTCTTCTCCTGTTTTTTTCTTTAATGCGTGCGCACTCAGCTGTCATTAGTGAGCGGCTGTCACTTTGAGTACGCGCATTCGAGTGGGGTTTTTTGCCCATCACTCTTTAGGTTGAAGTGAAAAATTCTCCATGTAAGTACACATCATACATGCACACACACACACAAACATAAAATAGCTCTACTGCATTGTGAGTAATTTGTTGACAGTTTGACAAGAGGAACATTGTTGGAGTGAAGTTGGGCTATCAACCCTAATCGTTTGAGTTCGTTCGTGTATGAGATGGAACATGGAAGAAGGTTTACAGTTTTTTCAGATGCAGAGTTTTTAGCATTGAAAATGTTGTGGTTTTTTTTTTGTGTTTTCTTGTGATACATACCTAAACATAATTGAAGCGTTGAGAATGAGAAGGGGTCAAGTGACATTTTTCGATTTTTGGTTTTTTTCTAACCAATAATGATGTTTATTGACAACTTAAATTTTGGTCTAATTCTTGTGTCTCTATTGCTATTACTTACAAAGTTAGCTTCAGACAAAGGGGTTAACTACACGTTTGTTTTGAAGTTTTTTTAGGCAAGAAGGGGTTAAAATCACTTAACACCCACTTAACCCCTTAATTCAATAGTAACCGAAAGATAAAATACGAAGTAATATATTTTTTTTTTTGCATAAAGGTGGTAAGTGCACACTTGTTAGGTATGTTCGTATACTTCCCAAAACTACGTATTTCTTCGAATTTTATTTTTTTTATATGAGTTTTGACAGAACTTTGGGCTGAATTCGTAGTTTTGGGAGCAACGCAAACAGACATGTTCACTTTATGCAATACAAGAATGATACCCACCTTTCACTTGACCCCTTTTTCATAAAAAAATAAATTAAATTCATTTTCGCTTAAAGGGGTCAAGTGCTGAATTGTTTGTAAAACACCAACTTCTAATGAATTTAAATAAAATTGGGTGATTTACTAAAATTGTACATTTTTTTTCTTTTTTTATGGCTTTTTTATAAGCTTCTCTCGATTTCAGAAAAAAAGTTATAAACGTAAAACTTTAAACGCTTATAACTCAAAACATCAAAAATGTCACTTAACCCCTTCTCATTCTCAACGCTTCAATTACGAACACGTTCATGGACTGAAATCGTTCAATTGAAGAACAAACATGGTGGAAATGATAATAAGGGGCGCGGTTGATGTGTTTATGATAGATATCTTATAAGTAAATTGTTAATGTGTTTTAATTATAAGTATCTACATACATACATATATGCAAACCTATATTTATATCTACATACCTAAAGTTAAGTTACTACCTTATCTACTTTAATATATTTTTAGAGGTTAAGTTAGCGTTTAACAAAAGAAAACTTGAACTGTCTAATTTTCGAAATAGATACATATTCAGGTAGTTTCCTTTTAAATATTATTTATAGGAAGGTATGTACCTGAATTGGTTTTATCTACCCACTTAACGACCACTGTACCTGTACCTACATTTATATGTAGAGTTTCTTGTTTTAAAGTAAAGCTTGTTAAAAATATTTCAACTACCTTAAATAGGTATCTGCAAATTACTTAAGTTTAGGTTGAGAGGAGCGGGGCTAAGAGTAACAATGTTTGCTAAAACCAGTGTGCCCGTCCTTATAGACTACTGATAACGCCATATAAAAAGGAACTAGTAGAACTTGGTGTAAGATTCTGATGTAAAAATTGGAACATTGTTCATGTTTTTGTTTTGAAAAGTTTATATGCGTTGATTTAGTTTCGCCATTTTTGCGTCCGCAATCACTAACTTTGTCGACTGTATTTTGCAGGCTTTATGTAGCCTTCGTAACAGATTTATCTGGCACCAATATTGCAGTATCATCAGCAAATATGGCCATGATTGCGTTGATATCCACTGGAATATCCCTTGTATAAAACAGATACAGAGTTGGTCCTGGGATACTTCCTTGTGGTACATCGGCTTTAATTTTCTTTAAATCCGAGTAATTTTGGCCGTACCGTAGTCTAAAGATCCGTTTCGTAACGTAGGATTTCAGTATTTTGTAGTACTGCCTGGGAAGGTCCCTATGCAGTTTGTACTCAAGTCCCAAGTGCTTAACCTTATCAAAGGCTTGAGCAACATCTAAGAATATAGCCGAGCATATTTTTTTTCTTCAAGTGCCTTTTCCACAACATCCGTTATTCAATGCACTTGGTCTGATGGTGATGACTCGAAATTACTCTTCTTTCTTCTATAACTTTGATAAGCCTTTTCATGAGCAGTTATTGGTCTGTAGGATGTTACTTCTGTTGGTGGCTTAAGGTATTTTCCAATAATATGGCACATAAATTAGTTTACCTACTATAAATTGGAGTTTTTTTGAAGGCTATTGAAGGCATTTCTTTCAAAACATGAGCAGTTATTAGATCGTACCCTGATGATTTTTTGTTCGATAACATATGTCGACACAATAGGTATGCTTCTTACTTCTTTGAGCGTGATAAAAGGTATTTCACATTCGTCGCTCGTTGCTATCAAAAAACTGTAAGGGATCCTGTAGCTGTATTTGCTGGGAAAAGCTTTGCGAGATGTTCAGCGAAGAGATCAGCCTTTGGTTTTGGATTTCCGATCTATTTACCATCTTGCAATTTTATTGGCGAGTTTTGTGTCTGCGGGTCTTTTTCTAGGTGCTTAGCTGCTTTCCATAAGGAGTATTCGGTAGAAGCATCCACTGTCTGACTATTCAGGAATCTACTAAGTGAATCATTTTTAAGTTCACATAATTAAGGATCCCGATGGATCATGGTCGAATTCGAGACAAGAAACACTTGAACTCTTTATGGAAACACATCTCCCTGGGTGTAAGAGTCCTGAGATCTCAGGTTATTCACAACCAGACTCCTTAGAAATTTTACAATCAACACCAGAATTGGAACAGGTTATCACAGAGCAGAAGATTAGTTAGTTAGTTAGTTGAAAACTTTATTAAGTAAAACATAATTATAAATTTACAATTGGCTAATCTTAAGTTTAATATGGTTTGGCCAAAGGCCGTCTACCAGATTGACAATTTCGAGGTTCAATAATTTAATAATTTGTTTGATTAAAAGTCTCCTTCTTTAATACGTTTTCTGTAATTCAGTGCAGTTGACGTGTACTTATACAAAATTTCCCAGCCTAATTTACCATTCAAAATCTCCAGGACTAAATTCATTTCCATTGTAGTCACTCCAAAAAAACTCACTCGCAGCTCCTTTAGGATGGGACATCTGCCAATGAAATGGTATACATCCTCTCTTTCTTTGAGATTGCAAAGATCACATAAAATTGGTAGGTCCGGTCGATGTGGAATATAATTTAAATTCAAAATTTCACCTCTTGCTTTAAATATAACGTTCATCATATTAATCGGAAAACGGTTTTGGAAGTAAGTATGTTCTTTAAGGTTGTAGTTCAGTTGGCTGTAAATATTTCTGTACTGTGAAGATTGTGCTTCTATTTTATAATTTTCGAAAAAAATTCGGCTTATCCTCTCAAGAATATCATTAAATATATTGCTTAGGCTCGTGGTACTTATATCGGATGGAATGCGTACGTTTTCCCCCAGCTCCTCCCATTTTGCGACAAGATTTCCCCTTGTAGCTAGCATGTGCTTCAGTACATGTTTAGGCAGCCGTCCACCATCCATCTCCAGAATTTTTAAGACATACTCAAAATGCATCTTGAGGGTGTCTAAGAACAATGGTGGTACTGTAGTCTCTAAGTGCAGCATGTAGTTGGGTGTGTAGGATGGTAATCGAAAAATCCGCTTCAAGAAATACCTTAGAAACCTTTCAATTTCTTCAAATGGACAATATCCCCATACTTGGGCACCGTAGAGCAATATTGAGGCAGCGGTTGCACGGAAAATTTTCATTTTTATACTATGTTCAACATATTTATTATCAACGCAACGGTTCCACACTGAAGAAATGGCTCTTTTTGCCTCAGCCAGTTTACATTGAAAGTGCTTTCTCATATTGAGGTTCGCCGTGATTAAAACCCCAAGATATTTGTACTCCCTGACTATTGCAACATTTTTTCCTTGATATTTCCAGCTTTCGTTGCGTGAATATCGTCCTCCCCCTTCTCTGAAAATCATCATCTTAGACTTTTCTAAATTTACGGATAAGTTCCACAGCTTACAGTAGCTTTCTAGGCGGTTCATCATTCGCTGAATTCCATCGACAGATTCAGACAGAAAAACTATGTCATCAGCAAAGATTAGGCCTGGTATTCGCATGCTTCCAAACTGAATTCCTCCTCCGATCTCTTCCACGATATCATTTATAAATAAAATGAAGAGTAGTGTGCTTAAAACACATCCTTGCTTCACTCCCATTTTTGTTGTGAACTCCTCGGAAACAAATTCACCATCCCACACGTACGCTACATTGTTTTCATACATAGCTTTTAAAAGAAGAACAATTTTGGCTGAGATTCCCAACTTATATAGCTTAAAAAAAAAGGCTTCACGTGTGATTGAATCAAAAGCAGCACGAAAGTCAACGAAAAATGCATACAGCTTTTTCTTCCTTTTTTTGAAGTTTTCCGCAATATTTATCAGGGTGAATATTTGATCTAGGGTTGAGTAGTTAGTCCTGAACCCAGCTTGAAATTCATTCAAAATTTTCCTTTCATTAATCCACTGCGTAAGTCTATTAAAGATCAGAGCACTAAACAATTTGGCTGAAGTATTCAAGAAAGAGATACCTCTGTAATTTTCCGGATTTTCATATGATCCTTTTTTGTGCAGCGGATAAATAATAGCTCTTTTGAAGCATGCAGGAACACTTGCCGTCTCAAATATTCTGTTGAATTCAGCTGTAAGCGCAGAGATAAATTCAATGGAACTATTTTTGTAGAACTCTGATGGTACTCGGTCATCTCCTGGAGCTTTTCCCAATTTAGACTTATGGATAACACTCTGAACTTCATAAGTTGTAAATGGTGCATCTAAAAAGTCGTCTGTGAGAAAAGGGGCTGCGTAGTGTTGAAGTGGTGAAAATTGCGGGGTGTTAAGCAGATCCTTAAAGTAGGCACGGAGTTCAAAAGCTTGCAAAGATGACGAAATTCTATTGGTCCTTCCATTGATCATTTTGGCGGATTTCCAAAATTCTGCTGAAGATCTTGATGAATTTAAGGTAGCTATATTTTGCTGCTCCAGTTGCTTCTTCTTCGAGAAACAGAGTTCTTTAAATTTTTTATTCGCTGCTGTATACATACTTCTAAAGAAAGTTGTGTTATGATTTTTAAGCAGTCTAAGATGTGAAAAAGATTTTTTCCTGGCGCTGTAACACTCAGCATCAAACCAAGATTGTTTATAAGCATCCCTGATGCGCGTTGTTTTGTTGCTGGTTGGAACAGCTTCAATTATAATTTGAGTCAGATCTTCCATGCGCAAAGGATTGTTTTCTAACCTTCGTTTAGCCAGCCCCATATTTAAATTGTTTTGATAGATAGGTTTAATCTTATCTCTCCATCTCAGCTTTGGTAGTAATCCAAGGGTCTTTCCGCTGCTTATTTCATCTGTACTCGAAATTAAACAAGATACTACCAAGGGCATATGGTCGGAGAAAATTTTCGTAGCTATGCTGAAGTCTTTCAGAATTGTGTTCCATTTTCCAGACAAAAAACAATAATCTATGACGGAGCACGCCGTTCCACGTATAAACGTATACTCGCCATTTGGATCTCCTTGACAGCTTCCATTTAAAATTCTTGCGTCCAAAGAATCAGCAACTTCCAATATTTTTGCACCTTTAGCATCGCATACTTCATCCTTTGATCTGCGTGTTGGACTTATAACAACTGATGTATTTCCGCTTACAAAATTATTTTGCGATAGTCCAATCCTCGCGTTAAAATCTCCAACAAGCAGCACATCCATTGACCCCAAATCCTGTAGTGTATCACAAAGTCGGTCATAGTCTCTCATCCAGTTTGAACAATTCAGGTATATGGGTACGATATAGAGAGCTGATCCATTTATTTTAAGTTCTAAGACATCCATTTCCTCAGCACGCTTAAAGTTAGTAACAACTGCATCAAGATCCTTCCGGTAACCGAATAATTCCCCTCCGCTTCCTCTTCCATAAATATTTGACTTAACTGCTGGAATCCATTTTAATTCGTAGTTCTTAAACAGAGCAGAAGATTATGTGGGCTATAAACTCGTTCAAACCCTATAAATCTGCTGGACCAGACGAGATTATTCCGGAATTTCTTCAACACGCTCTACAGATTATCACCCCATGGCTTAAGGTAATCTTCAAAAGTTGCGTCAAACTTAGATACGTCCCTACTAGCTGGAGAAAGGTTAAAGTTGTCTTTATTCCAAAAGCTGGAAAACCGACACACTCGACTGCAAAGGATTATAGACCTATAAGTCTTGGAGAGAATTATTGATCTGCATGTCAGGGACCTTCTTAATCCAAACATTTTGTGCAGCTACCAACACGCTTACCTCAAAGGTAAGTCAGTGGAGACTGCATTGCACGAAGTCGGTTCACAAATTGAGAAAAGTCTAGAACACAAAGAACACACCCTTGCAGCATTTTTGGACATTGAAGGAGTTTCCAACGCTCGTCTCCAATGATACTCCCGCTGTCAGTTCACTAGAAAAAGCCAATTTGCTTGCAGCACAGTTTGCTGTTAATTCGACGCTGCCAGAGAGTGTCATGACTCCGCCTGTACTTGAGAGCGGTTATGATTTTATCGGACAAATCTTCTTTCGCACTCATACAGTAGCTAGAGTTCTAAAAGATCTTGATGTACACAAATCCGCTGGCCCGGATAGTATCCCTCCGCAATCGTTCTGAAGGGGTGTTCTTCAACGCTGGCAAAGCCACTGCGTAAGCTTTTGCATCTGTCCTACTCTACTGGTCTCTTTCCGAGTGGATGGTAAGACCGCATTTGTCTAGCCTGTCCCTAAAAAAGGGGAATCTTCGTCTCCCTCTTCTTTATAAGGCCATGGAAATGCTGATTAATTATCAACTTAAGAAATATCTTGAAGAACGGAAGCTTCTTTATGACCGGCAGTACGGCTTTCGTAGCAATAGCTCCACTGGTGATCTGATGGTATATCTCACCAAGCAGGTGAACAAATCTTTACATCGTTTTGGAGAAATTAAGATTGTTGCACTTGATATTTAAAAAGCGTTTGATAGAGTTTGGCACCAAGCTCTCTTATCGAAAATGCGTGCATTTGGTTTTGATGAATCTCTTCTTCGTTGGATTAGAAATTACCTTTCGGACCGTTCAATACATGTTGTGCTGGATGGTTTCAAGCCTGATATTCATAAAATAAATGCTGGTGTGCCCCAGGGCTCCATTTTGTCTCCGACTCTCTTTCTCATTTTCATCAATGATATCTTGTCTGAAACCTCTTATCCATTAAACTGTTTTGCTGATGATAGCTGATGATAGTTTCTTGAATCACATCCTTGTCCTTTGGATGGGATGTGGAACTTGAACGGCAGCGTATGATAAGCTCATTAAATTCTGATCTTGACAGCATTGTTCAGTGGGGAATAAGAAACCGTGTAGAATTTAATGCTTCAGAAAACACAATGCGGTTTGCTGTCTCTAAAGCAGAACACACCCCCAATGCCACTATCTATGAGTGGTACTTGCATCGATGAAACTTATCACCTTCTGTGGAATGAACACATATTCAATGTCGCCAAAAACGCTGCGAAGTGTTTAGGTTTTCTTCGAAGATGCAAGAAATTTGTCTCCCCTTCTGATCTGGCTGTAATCTACAAAGCCTTCATTCGTCCAAAACTTGAGTATAATTCTCATATTTGGGCAGGTGCTACAATAACTCATTTAAGCCTTTTAGATAGAATCCAAAAAAGAGCTCTAAGAATGATATAGGTGACTGTAATATAACGGAAACTGTCACATCTCTTAAACACCGTCGTAATGTTTCATATCTCTCCTTATTCTATCGCTATTTTTATAAACAGTGTTCTAGTGAAATAGCCAGCTGCATTCCTCCCCTAAAACAATTCCACCGTAATACTCGTGGTGCAGGGAACTAAGTCCCCGGGAACCAAGTCCACCGAGGGAATTAGTTCTCATTTAATGGGAACTAAGTCCACTTCAGTGAAGTGGACTTGGTTCTCATAGAAGGTGGGAACAAAATTCCACAAAAACTGAGTGGTTTTACTTCCCTTTAAATGTTTATTTATTTCACACTTCCAAATAAAAAATCAATCTTATAAATAAAATAGAAATACTTTTCACAATTGTTGGCTATATAGGATAAATTCAAAGATTCCTTAAATGCCAAAAAAACTTTGTATACACCCAGCCTCGCACCTACCCCAAATCCTATAATAAGCCCAAGCAGGGGGGTTGCAGGGGGGCAGCATGGCCCCCCATACATACCTCACTGTTTATTCGCCGTAATGCTTTGTCTTACATAAATACAGTGCTAGCACCCAGCATAACGGCGAACAAACAGTGAGGTATGTATGGGGGGGCATGTTGCCCCCCTGCAACCCCCCTGCTTGGGCCAAAAGCTCTTCCTCATCATCTATATGAAACTAAATGGCATTTTTTTTTATTTTTGGACTTGTATTGTAGTCATTTGAGGTTTTCTGGTCCAGCAAACTGACTTTTTCTTCAAGTTTCTTAACTTGTTGCAGAAGAAACATGATATTAAAATGGTTTTAATAAACACTAAACAAAGTACGAGAAAAGAAGTACCAAATTGCAAAGTAAGTGCAATCCATTTGCATTTCAAAATAAAACATACATTAGAAACAAAGTGTTAAAGTATGGGTTGGTATTCTTTGTCTCGTTCTGTTTTACATAATATGTGCTTCAATGCAAATTATTTTTCAGAACAGAACATTAAAAATTTTGAATTACTTTTACGAAACTGAGATTCCGAAAAATACTATAAAATGAAAAGTTTGCGCAAATTTTTCGGGATTTTGGGTTTTCGGTATCGTGGGTTTTCAGGATCTTGGATTTTCGGGATAATGGCAATTTTTGGGATTACGGGATTTTGACCCTGTGATATATGTATATCGCTTCACTTAAATTTAAGCATCACATTGTTATTTTATATTAAGAATAAAATTAATTTAAACAAACGAAGTTGTTTAAGTACATCACAGACCCCAACGCAAGCGTAAGTCTGGTAAAGTTGCCGGAGCTGATGGCAAAACGCATGCCGATGAATTAGTTAGGAGTATGCATCAGCTCATCTGAAAAATATTGTTGGAAGAAAGCATTTGTCCAATGAATGATACCCCTTCCCGATCCTGACGAAAGCCGATCTTCTGGACTACACCAACTACAAAGGCATCAGTTTCCTTAATATCGCGTACAAGATATTCCCTGCCGTACTTTGTGAACGTTTGAAACCATTTGTCAACAATCTGATAGGTCAATATCAGTGTGGCTTTAGGCCAGGAAAATCCACCATCGACCAAAACCTTTTCATCGATTTCAAGACCGCGTATGAAAGAATCTATAGAGACGAGCTATATAGGGTAATGTCTTGTCTTGGCATCCCTCCCAAGCTCGTCCGTTTGTGCAGGATGACGATGGAGAAAGCGTGGTTTAGTGAAGCCAAGAAGGTGGGTTGAACGGTGAATGAAGGCAAGACCAAATATATATGCTGTCAACAAGAAAGGTGACCCAAGACCCAACACCGACATCTCGGACAGAACCTACCTATACCTGTTCCGCTATCAACTCAGCGCACGATACTAATGCTGAGATCAAACGAAGAACAATTGCTCTTGCCAAACTCTGTTTCTTTAGGCTAAGAAGGCAATTGAGGGGCAAAGCCCTGTCTTGAGCAACTAAAGTATCACTGTATAAGACGCTTATCATCCCGGTCCTAATTTATGGTGTAGAGGCATGGACACTATTAACGGTGGATGAGTAGCTTTCCCCATCCGTCTATATAGATGGGGAATGGAGAAGAAGATACCAAAACGAACAGTACGGGGTGTACAGCGACACCACCCACAAAAGTGAATTGCCAACGACTGAGATGGCTGGGTCACCTAGAGCGAATGGACATCAATGCTTTTGCCCGGAACGTATTTGAATGCAGCTCCGTGGAATGGCTCAGTAGAGGAGGACAGCGTAACAGGTGACACACGCAAGTGGAATAGGACCTCAACCAAGTTGGTGTGCGGAAATGGAGACACCGAGCTGGAGACCGAGCTGCATGGAAAAAGCTTGTTGGTTGAGGTCATGTTCCACCCGGGACTGTAGCACCACCTTAAGTAAGTAAGTTATATTAATGTCAGTTTCTAGCTTCACTTTTTGGTGTATACTTCTGTTTTTTGTTTAGATCAAATACTTTTGTGGTGTAACTTTAAGGAAAGGAATTTTTTTAAATTAAGAGTGCTCCAATCGTAACGATACGCATTTTATGTTAGCTGCTTAAGGGAGCAATATACCTAATTCAAGCTACCAATATAAAATGCATCCAATAATAACTGCAATGAAACACCTGATTGCCCCAAGCAATTTCTCGAGATCAGAGATGTTTCTCAAAAATATTTCAGAAGTATTAAATGAAAACAAAATTGCATCATCCAATTTACTCCCATCAGTCCACTTAGGAAGGTATCATCTATATAACGTTGCTGCCAGTTTCAAATCTTTATTCGTATCGAATTAAATAAAACCACAGCCACAAACAAGAAGATTATACCATTCAACTTTGGGTCAAATGAAATTTGTTTATAATGAGCAGGCCATGGATATCAATTGATATACATTTGACACAATCCCAAACCAATTCCTATACTTTATTA
Organism: Dasysyrphus tricinctus; assembly: GCA_963921185.1. Lineage (NCBI taxonomy): Eukaryota > Metazoa > Arthropoda > Insecta > Diptera > Syrphidae > Dasysyrphus > Dasysyrphus tricinctus. Next base: position 15,419,532 of record OY992530.1, read on the forward strand.
ACATGAAAGAATGGAATTTTTGATTTCGGAGTCTTAAGCTACACGGAGATTAAGCAGCCGAATACTTTACAGTACCCATAACAAAGAATGGATAAAGCATTTATATCTTAGTGCGTGTTCCCATTCAGAATCTTTAATCGGGAACTTTTACTGTCATGTCGTTTCAAGTCATCAAGTTAGAAAATTTCAAATTAACATGTGACAAGTAAAAATTTCCCTAACGGTAATTTCTTCCAGATGATTCGTATTTAAACAAATATTCTTTTTTAAGAGTCAATTGACTGATTTAGGTGCCAGTTATAGGTATCATTGAAACTCATCATTGAAAATATTAATGATTGATTTTGAGATGTGTAGGAAGTAAAATCATTTATTATTTTGATGACAAAATAAAGCTAAAGCCTTAATTAATATTTCTAGCCCAAAAAATTGTTCAAATAGGCCCAACTTTCCATATAAAAAGACTTTTCTTATTTCAATGATTGAACTACCTTACCAATGATCATTGAAAAATTAAAAGTCAATTTTTGTGGAAAGTTGGTCCTGTTTGAAATTTTTTTTTTGGCTAGATATATTGATTAAGTCGTAAGGTTTATTTTTCCATCAAAATAATAAACGATTTTCTTTCCCAAGCGTCTCAAAATCAATCATTAAAATTTGCAATGATGAGTTTCAATGATAACTATAACTGGCACCTTATTGTATTATAAATAATGTTGCCAGGTTTTTTGGTCATCTAGCTTTTGGTGTGTCAAGACATTACAATTATTATAATATTCCTTCTTCGTTAAAATAATAATAAAGATTTTAATAATATTCATCCGCATTATTGCATTAAACTCTTAAATACATAATTTATATGTCTCTCCAAAAAATGTCAATTTTTATTTTAGAAGAATCGCAACTAGACCATTAGTCATCTCATAAAGAATATAAGGCAACTACTCTAATTAACTAGATAGTTAGCAAACCCTATTTGCGGAAAAACTTTCACTAGTTGTGCTGTCAAAAACTACCTTGTCACTGTATGCATGATGTCATTATAAAAAGAAAAATGAAAGATAAACACTATTTCCTGCTGGGGACATCTCATTACAGATAGATATGACTAATGATCTAAACGGGCAGCTATTTAATGACAAATGAGAGAAGTGTCATCAAGGAAATATAACCGTATGTTATTACCAGAGAATATCTTAATTACCATATTTATATTTATTTTTTTTTTCGTATAAAACATAACAATAAACCTTGTGTTGTGATAATTATCGATTATTTTATTTGAAAAATTATTTCCGTACAGTTATAAAATCATTTTTTTGTTGTGTGGGATATAAATTTTTTTATTTTGCATATTAATATTTGGGTTATTTTCTCTAAGCTACCACTTAAACCATTATAACTCAGTTTAAAATTCCAATTTCGCTACAGAGTGCAAAACGAACTTCCCTTGTTTACTGCATACTGCATACAAGATATAAATTGTAAAACTTTTTACATAAAAACTGCCCTTTTTTAAATAAAACGGGTCTATAGTCCAGCGGTTCCCAAACTTTTTTAGCTGTGGAACCCGACACAATGCCCAAATATATTTCGGAACCCGTTCCTGACATTGACAATAACAAAAAATGAAATACAACACATTTCAAAATCAATTTTTTATTTAGTGTGAACTGTGAAGAATGAATCTGTTTCATTGTTTGATTTATAATTGAATCGGTCATTTCAAAAACCACTTAAGTCACACAATTAGAATTTTTCAGGAATCAATAAAAACTGTTTAATTAAAAAATAAACGAGTTTTAAGGGACTTTTTTGGGCTCAATATATTACTAGAGTCTTAAAAGATTGAAATATAAAAAAATATTCACAGTTCATCAATATTAATAACGAAAAAGTCTGAAAAACCATTCTTGACTTACGTTGTTTTAGCAAGAAACGGGGTCAGTGTTATAGAATTCAATCAAAATCAAAGGTTTTTGGTGCATTTTATTAAAAATTTCACTGAAATATCATCTTATTAACATGTCAAATGTTTTAATTTATCATGCCCCAATATATTTAACCCTTAGGTCACACGAGAGTACTGGCAAGCAAGTTGAGCACATACATTAAGTGTTGAATTACTCGCCGCTCTACTCGCTTATCAACTGGCTTCTTCAAAAAAGACGAGCGAGTTGCAAAGGTTTCTATCTATAAGTTTCTTGATAGCGTGTATTTCTTAGCTCGTGATGCCTCACGATAAGGTACAAAATCAATAAATCATAATATTCTCCATCATGTTATTCATGTGGTTTTTAAAATGACCGATTCAATTATAATAATTTTAGTATTTTCAATAACATTTCTTTTTTACGTTGACGGGTTGCCCATTCTCTAATTTTTTGGCTCACTATAATTCTGTTTCACTTGAAAATATATTTTGAGGATACAATTTCTTGCCTGTGGAACTACAAAACACAATTTTTTTTTAAAGTAACGAATTCACAAATTATATAACTGTAAAACTGAAGATCTGAATATCGCAGCAATGCAATTTAAAAACGTCATAACTAAATATAACAACTTACACCATCTTGTAGTGCATGCAAAAACCACTTAAGTCAATTGACTTACGTTGTTTTTGCATGGAACGTCTATTGTGAGGTATTGTTTGAAGAGGAAGGAGTGTTTGGACCGACGTAATCTATTCTCAGAATACGCATCTAACTTTAAAGAAGCATTTACAGCAAAAAAAGCATATTTGAAAAAAATGTGACTTAAGTGGTTTTTGAAATGACCGATTCAATTGTTTTTAAACTAACTTCTATGTCCGAAAGTTGTATTCGCATATCTGGGGCAGCGTCCAGCCTCGATCTGTATTTAGTTTTTGTGTAAGTGTACTCTGAAAAGCCTACTTCACAGCGGTACGTTCTACGTTGTAACGAAAGGTAGCAAATTTAATATTGATTTCTGGGCAAGCTCAAGGAATTCATTCTTAATACCAATCCAAAATTCGTTTAATGATACAGAATCAAATACAAATTTTGATGAATAGGAGCTCTGCAGATCAATCAGGGATTCGTATTCCTCTATACTCAGGGTCATAGAAATGGATTTTGTACTCACTCGATGGCAGTATTTGTATCTGGAAAGTAATCCAGCATGGATCTTTCGAAACTAACCAAATGGAGAGCAATAACATTGCTAATATCTGCTCTGAGTTCAAGCATGTTTTCTTGCAAGAATTCATTTTATACTGGAAAACACTCAAAATTGTTCTTTTGTACACATGACTTAGTCCAGTGATTTTGTATTGTTACCATGCAAATTGTGGGGTTTTCGGGAGTGCTGAATCCGAATCTGAGGTTTGCCAACAAAATTTCGTGACGCAACATGGAAAAAATATGCAAAAAATGATACAAAAATGCATTTTTGGGAGTTTTTCACGTATGGGTCGAAAACCACCAACTATTCGAAAATTACATCAAGGTACCATTGAAAACATACACAATTTCCAATTAATCCCTATTTAAGGTTTTTTTTTTCTGCGACAGCCCATTTGGACTCAAGCGCTAGTCGAAAATTGATGTATTTTTACTGTTTTCGAAAATCCATTCGAACTCAGCGCATCGAAGACCATCAGAAAAGTATATCATGTTACAGACAAAAGTTCAAATTTTGTCACACAAAGTAATTTCTTAGCGCTTTCGAGTGGATTTTCGAAAACAGTTAAAATATTTCAATTTTCGACTAGCGCTTGAGTCCAAATGGGTTGTCGCAGAAAAAAACCTTGAATAGAGATTTTTTTTTGGAAATTGTGTAAACTTATAGATACTTTGATGTAATTTTCGAATAGTTGGTAGTTTTCGAGCCAATCATGAAAAACTCCCAAGTAATTGATTTTTCCTGCAGAGCTGTAGCAGTTTTGTTGATCTTCTCGAAAATGTCTGCAAGAAAAGCTAATTTCGTAATCCACTGGTCATCATGCAATACATCAAAGAGGTTTAAGGTTGAAGACATATTTTTTTCCAGTTTGAACACATTCAACTCATCACGAAGCTGAAATAACCTGGATAAAGCTTTCCCTCTGGAAAGCCATCGGATTTCAATATGAAGAAGAAGCGACTCGTACTGACGGCCAATATCATTACACATTAATTTACGCAATCTCGATTGGAGAGGACGACTCTTTACTAAATTTACTATTAGCTGCGTTTTATTATCTCTGGGCCTGGATCGAGGTTATCTGTTAACATGCATTACAAAAACAACATGGGATCTAGGTTTCTATCGTGGTTAATTTCAATAACCCAGATAGAGGTTTTCACTCTGACCGGCAGAGGGCTATTTACCATTGTCAATGGATGTCAGCGATTTGTCAGCAGTATTAGGAATAGAGAGGAAAAGAGACAAGTGCTTCCATGAAAAACAAATAAACAAGAAAAAGAGAGACTAATATACAGCACTGCTTTTGCACTAACCCACATCGTTTTATTTTCACGAGGTGAACCATATGGGTTATGAGCGATAATAAAACGCGGCTATTTTCACAGCTTCACCGAGACCTTTTTTTTCAAATCAGTTGGCATTCTTTTCATAACAAGTGCATAACGATGGAAATTACAATGACTACTGGTACTTCTAGGAGCAAAGTTTTTAATTTTTGAAAGAACCCCTTTAACCTTTCCCACCATTGCTGCGTATATCAATACATTTGCCCCAATTAATGAAGTGTTTACTTATAAAACAGTTTATGACCTTGAAGTTCACACTTCGATTAAAGAATATAAGCTTAAAAAAAAATTGTTCAAATTTTTTTTTGTGGAAATTTTTTATTTTTTTTCTTTACCGTTTATTTGTATTTTACTGTTTATACTTCAAGAAATTTGTGGAACCCTGAAAACTCTCCCGCGGAACCCAAGGGTTCCGCGGAACACACTTTGGGAATCGCTGCTATAGGCCATTGAAATGTTATATTTTTTGGGCTAAGCGTGCATTTGTCAGAGGATGCAATTTTCTTTTTAAGATATCATTGGGAAGTCAGTTAAAAGTTAAATCCAAGTTTTTGGGGTGCAACCCTTGTCCCGCAGCCGCCATCTTGGAAAAAGGCGTTCAAATGGTTTTTATGGTTTATCTGACGAACAATAGGTCTCACAAAAAAATTATTTGACAATTTTTGTAGTAAATAAGATTATCTACAACTTTTGTCAAGTAACTTTTTGTCGTAGAACCAAAAATAAAAAAGTTATAAGCGAAAATCCATGAAAATTTGAGAAAAAAATTTCTATTCGTCGATATAACTTTTTTTTCGAACAATTTTACAAAACAATGACATCAGACCATTTTTATAGATGGTGTTATAATTTTTAATCAATTTTTTTTGTAATTAAATTTTTTTTTTTTATTTAATTTTTTTTGTATGATAATCTTTTTAATTACACAGGTTAACAAGGTTTTCGACATAACTAAGTAAGAGTTATTCTAAAAAATGTAGCTTTTCGTGCTTAACTTAAATTTGTTATCCGTTTTTCGCTATCAGCTCTTGTTTTCGAGATATTACCGTTAGAAAGTGCAAAAGAAACTCTCTTTTTGCCATTTTTATAATTTAAAAAGTTAATAATGAAAATTATTCCTTAACACCATCTATAAAAATGGTCGGACGTCATTTTTTTGCAAAATCATTAGAACAAAATTTATATCGACCAATAGAAATTTTGTTCTCAAATTTTCATAGTTTTTCGCTTGTAACTTATTTATTTTTGGTTCTACGACAAAAAGTTACTTAACAAAAGTTGTAGATAATCTTATTTTCAACAAGAATTATTAAATTATTTTTTTGTGAGACCAATAGTTCGTCAGATAAACCATAAAAACCATTTGAACCCCTTTTTCCAAGATGGCGGCCTCGGGACAAGGGTTGTAACCCCACAAATTTGGATTTAACTTTAATCTGACCTCCCCTTGATATCTAAAAAAGAAAATTGCATCCTCTGACAAATGCAACCACAAATGTAACTTTTCAATAGACTATACTACTGTTAATCGGATTTTCGTAAAAAGGATTCTTGTTGGTAATATTTGCTCAAAATAAGGTACTTATATAATACATCCCAAAATTTGTTTTTTTTTTTCCAAAAATTCTAAGATTTGGCACGAAACATGATAAATAGATTTTCATTTTTTACTTGTAGGTACGCACCTATAAGATTTTGCCTGACTACCAAAGATACATATAACCCAACTTCCTTCTGCCGTATAACCCAATTTAACTATTAGGCTTTTGATTATGTGCTAAAAATACAGGGCAGTAAGGAACTAAGACGTTCATGGGATTTTATTGTAACAATTTTCAAAGGGATCATTATTGAAGATGAGAAAACTACCGAGTGCAATTAAATTAGAGGGTGCATTTTGGAAAAGGGGGTGCAAAAGTACCATTTTTGGTTTTTGGCATATAACTCGAAAACGGAGCAAAATTTCGTGATAGTTATCAAAATAGAATAAAATTTACCATCGAAATGGCCCTCTGAATTTTTACTTGCGATATAGGTACTATAGGGCAAGTTTTGGATTCGTGCAAAAAAAAAATTTCGAGATAACAATCAAACATAACATTACGATGATAGAGAACACGAAAAAAGTGGGTGGCACAATTCTGTCTGTCTGTCTGTCTGTCTGTCTGTCTGTCCGTACCTCAACCTACAGCCTAAACTACTGAAGCGATTTTCTTCAAATTTTAAACTTAAGGTTTTTTTGTATTTCTCCAGAGGGGAAATTGAAATTTTTTTTTTAGCTCAAAACATAACGGTACTTGCCATACAACCGTTAAGGAAAAATTAGTGTATTACTGTAGATATGATATACCTTTAACTAAGAAAAAATTTCACCAAAAACATTTATTAACGGTACCTGCCATATAACGGTTTTTTTTAGTTTTGGTTTTCTCATTAACCGCTCATCCGATTTCAATAAAAATTTTTGCACAAAAGCTTTGTTAGAATATAAATAATAATGCATACCAACATTTTTTAAAAAATAAATTTTGGATTTTCAAAAGATTCAAAATTTTTTTTTGAAAATTCAATATTTCAAAAATGGGTTGATGAATTGTTTTGAAATTTCAGTTTTAAATGTATATTAATATATACTCAAAATTGACATACCAATTTTTTTTTTGAAAAATGTTACAAAAATTTTATATATAAAAAATTATTTTTTAAGAAAACGGCTCCAACGATTTTAATTTTTTTTTTGCATATATTCATATTTTTTCAAGTAATTAAATGGCATACTTTTTTTTTAGCTCTAAGTTATCTATCAGGCTGTTTATACAATTAAACGAACGATTTAAATGCTTTTTATACTTTTTCTATAATTACTTGAATATTTTTTAAAGTTCTTAAGTTCCACACAACTTGAACATAAGAGCAAGTACGTGCGATCCAGTCGTGCATTTTATTTTTTTAAGTTTTAAGTTAGCTAAATTAAAAAAAAAAATCATTGTAAAAAAATATCACTTTTTTTGTTTTTTTTTTTAACTTATTTGTTTATAACTTCTTTTTACCAGCATAGGTATTGCTGTATATAAATTAGATAATTAAATTTCCTTTAAAATGGATTATTCAAAAAACGGTTTGGATAAAAATCGACTGAGAAATAGTCGTTCAAACTAGGCTGATTTTAAGTTTTTAAAGCTATAACTAGTATTTTTGGATATATTTTGATCGAATTGTTAAATTATATACGCTTAAACTGGGTGTATAAATGAGTCAGAACCAGTTAAGTCAAAATTAGCGGTCAAATTTCAATTTTTCATAGTTTTAGGGTTGCTATCTAATTTTTTTTTCAAAATTTAGATTAACTGCCAAAATCAACACACTTGCTCTTACAAAGCCGGAGATTGAGCACAATTAGCTTATACCTACTCGAACATGAACAAAAATATAGTGCCAGACAAGTCTTACGGTTGAAAATCCTTGCCACACGAGGTCAACATTTTCAAAGTAGTATTAGGTATTTTGAGATAATAATAAGGGCCTTTTAAGCACAAATTGACTGAATTATAAGCATATTTTCAAATAAAGTAGTTTAAGACGAAGGCTATCAACTAATGAATGATTTTCTTAAAGATGAATGAAGATATTTTGAAGATTCAAAAAGAATTTCGAATTTAAATGTTCATACTTCAGAATGACCATAAAAATTATGTAAACAAAATTACCTCACAAAAAAATATAACACCAAATGTGCATCAAAAACCGCTTTTTTTAATTTTTAGATTCAAATATCTCAAAAACGTGACGTGCTCAAGCAATTTCAAGGCCAGATATGAACTCAGCACATCAAAGACCACCAGAAGAGTATATCTTGGTTCATGTTACAGTCAAAAACTCAAATTTGGTCACGCATAGCAGTATATTAATACGAGCTGGTCGAATATCTTCATCGATTTTTTTGAGAAAAATATTCTTTTTGCCTATCAACACTCCAAAATATATGTATTATTTGGAAACAGGGCTTCCGACGATGTTTATTTCAACCCTAAAACTAAATGCGGATTGTATTATAAGGATGTTGTATATGGATGAAAATAGGCTACCAAATAAGATTTTGAAATTTGCAGTAAGGCAAAAGACGCTATTTGTAAAGGATTGGAGCATTTTAGCGAACTGTGGTATCATCTTAAATCTATCCGATATTAATGAAGCCGACTGGAAAAAATCTTTTTACGAAATAATCAGGATCACCGATGAAAATGAAAGATACGAGTTCATAGAGAAAGCACGATCGTCTGCTGAGAGACTTTATTATTCAAAATGTAGCCTAAACCTCAACGAAAAAAAATATTTCCATAGTACTTACAACAGGACCATAATAGCAACAATCTTCAAAATAAGAGGAGAGATGTTTAGGCTTAATTTCCGGCCCCATCAAAATGAAGAACGGGCATCTGTAACCTTTGTAATCTAAATGAGAGGGAAGATGTGCAACATTTCATTGGGGTCTGTCCCGTACTGAAGGAAATAAGGCGAGTCTACTTTGGAAAAAATACCCTACAGTGGGAAGATGTGGCCACCTTTCTGAATGGGCAAGATTGGATGCTGTTATATAAATATTGTAAAGAAGCGCTCATGTATAGATCAAGAATCACCAGTGAAAATTTTTAACCAGAAATTCCGATAGAACTAATCTAAAAGTCTTTTTTAGTTCTACTTTAAATAACCCTAAAGCTACCAGAATCATAATTTTGTTTTAACTAAACTAAAAGTCCATATAATTTTAAATTTTGTTTTAACTAAACTAAAAGTTAGAAAGTGTTTTAAAATACAAACTGAATCTATCTACTCATAATTTGTAAAAGCTATAAATCCAGCATTTTATAATATTTTCACCAATCATACTTAAATCAAATCCGTACAGTTATTTTTTGTTAAAGGAAAGAAAAACCTTTATTGAAATTTTATAATTAAATGAGAAGTACTTAAATTGCCCCTCTGGCTGACGACATTAATATGTCATGCATATATAATTATTCAAGAATTTGTTAAAATGTACTTGTAAGCCTTAATAGAAGAATAAACTATAATCTAATCTAAATCTAAAAAATCTATTAGTGTTTTCTAGTGGATTTTCGGAAACAATAAAAGCACAATACGTCAATTTTGTCGCAGAAAAAATCCTAAGACGGAGATTTTTTGGAGATTGTTTATACTTTCAAGTGTGCTTTGAATTCACGAATAAGTTATAGTTTTCGAGCCAAAAACTCCCAAAAAATGCATTTTTGCATCATTTTTTGCATTTTTTTCCATGTTCCTCAGATTCGGATTCAGTTCCCCTGACAACATAAAGCAGGGAACAAATCAAAACTACCCCACAATTTTCTTGGTAAATATACAATATGACTGGACTAATACTGACAGTTTTCGTTTTAGATACAAAATATTTTCTGGAAATTCTTAAAAAATGTTTTTGGTCTCAAATAGCTTTAACTAATTATCCAGCAATTTTTTATTTTCAAAATTAAATAAATTTAACCAAGAATTAATATATTGCTTAACTGGTATCTGCAAATGTAATCTCAGCCTGTCTTGTTTAACATAGGGACCTACGTATGTACTTGTATTTATTTATTTTTATTTTTAGATACTTACTTCTCAAAATAATTGTTAACTGTTGTTGTTAACAACTGATGATATTTTATTTTAAGGTTATTTTAATGGTTTACTGTGGCGTATACGTGCTAATATTCAAAAGTATAAACAGGCGGATCACCGCAAATGGAAGATCAATTTTGAAATTGTTTACATATAAGATTTCAGTCCAAGAAAATAAGACTTTCACTTCGAAGAAATTCTAACAGAGCTGCATTTTGGTGAAAAGCTTTGTTTTAACGCCTTTAGCATTTTCTAAAAAGTTCCTTAAATTTGGGTGGGAGAAAAATTTTGCCCATAACTTAATGAAATTAAATACAATTTGTTCCACGATATGAAGTTCTTGCACGATTTCCGCTGAATCTTTTGATTGTATGAAAAAAAGTATGTTAATATTTTTTGTGTAGAATTACATAGGAACTACAATCTGTACCTTGTCATTTTTTTCAAAAAAAAAAACTGGTAGTTTTCGAAGAATTAAGAAAAAAAATTAATTTTACCCCCTTTTAACCTTCCTAAAAAACTTTTCCCCGGCACAAATTTACAGAACTTTTTAGGAAATGCTAAGGATGTCAAAACAAATCTTTCCACCAAAATTCATCTTTGTCGGAATTTTTTCGGAGTATTGCGACTTTTTTTTTCTAATTTTTCTGGGCTATTTGGTTTTAAATTCTTCAAAAATTATGTTTTATCAAAATGGTGGAGAAATAAGTTGTTGGAAAGTTTAGGTAAACTATACATAAATAGTGCCTCTTATAGAAAACCTGCATACAAATGTCTTGAAACTGAAACAAAATGGCGGCTCAGTGGGAAATTTTTTGAATTCAAAAATAAAAGTTAATCCTCGGACAACATTCATCCATGATTTTTTATGCAGCAATACCTAAATATTTTGCCTTAATTTTTGCATAATTTTGCCAAGCAAGTATTGTAATCAAACTTTTTAAGATAAACATTTCTAATGAATTAAGTATTTCATTAGAAAATAGTATAGATTGGAAAAACAAGGGATGGACATGCCACGGTACTGATATTTTGACTACACTTTTCCATAAGACATGTGGAATAAGCAGGGCCGACAAGCTATACGTGCAAGCGGTGCAAATGCGCAGGGCGCTGAGCCCATAATGGGCGCCTTGAGCAAGTATCAAGAAAGCCACTACCACTACCTGCCTATACTTTTTTTAATTTTCAAATATTTTGAATAGCTCACACCAATATTGATATGCATTCTTATTCTGAATTTAACGACAGATATCTACTTTTCCAAAATTAAGTCAATTAGGCCTATTCGGCGTAATATTTTATTCTGCTATTCTGTTATTCTGCTATGAAGTTCCATACAAAAGTTTAAGCTGTCAAAAAAATCTTTTATGAATTATAATTTTGGTATTCGGCATGCTTAATCTGTTATTAAATCTGCTAAGAAATCTGTTATGAACTGCCAAACTTTCGAACTCAGAACAGAATCTTTTACAAATCGCATTTTTGGTATTCAGCATGCCAAAGATCTGCTATAAAATCTGTTATGAATCATAAAAGAATAAAAGACAAACAGTACGCAGGAATATAAAGTAAAAATGTATAATTGATCTTTTATTTCGTCAAAAAAATGTTTTTAAAAGGTGAGTATGTAAGAAAATATATTAAAATACGTATGTATGTATGTAGTACCTTGTGGCACGATGGTTAGTGCGTAGGACTGTCATGCCGAAGGTTTGGGTTCGATTCCCAGTCGTGCCACCTAAAAACAGAAATGTTTTATCCGAGGTACTGCCTCTTGCGAGGAACTGACAAATCCTCCAAGAGTACACTTATCATGAAAAAGTGCTTCTCATCTAGCCGTTCAGACTCGGCATAAAATTGTAGGTCCCCTCCATTCCTGCCAACAACACGCACACAGGAATGGTTGAGAGTTGTAAGTCACTAGGCCCTGGTTCTCCATGAGCTGTTGCGCCACCCAATTTTTTATTTATTTACGTATGTATGTATGTATTTATATTATAAATCAAATAAGAAAATTGAAACACAATTATTTTTGTTTATGAAAACACAGGAATACTTGATGGAACCAAGATAAAAAAGTAATCCCTTTGATATTCCCGATGTACATTATGTCGATGTAGCTTCTCGAATTGGATATATTTAAAGAAAGCATTTTAATAAGCTAATTTTGAGCCACAAATATGACAATTTGGTTTCAAATACACATATTAAATCTTTAGAAAAAAAAATAAATAAAATATTTTAGTATTTTTCAGACGAATTATTTTATTATATAAATTGAAATAGGTAGGATACATATAATTCAAGCAAACAAGAAAATAAAAACAAAATCATTTTTAAAGACGAAAACAGAGCACTGGATGGAACTATAGTTGAAAAAAGTAGGCACTTGTTCTTATTTATGAATTAAAATCTTATTTACAAATTGCAAAATTAACGCGCACCACAAATAAAACAATTCCGTTTCAAATACAGGCAACAATAAGTTAAAAAATAAAAAGCAAATGTAAATAAATGTTATTTCTTGTCAGACAGACGACATTTTTATTCATAACAGATCAGCTGATTATGACAACAGATTTTAGGTCTGTTCGGTAACAGATTCAGTTTTCGAAGTTTCATAACAAAAATTTATAAAAGATCGAACTCCTGAATACCAATTATAAAAGATCTTTTATGGTAAATATCTTTTATAGTTGATAATAGAAAATTCATAGCAGAATAACAGATGTGGCAGAATAGGCCTAAATATCTAGCTTCCTATTCAAAATCTTTGCAAAGTGCACGATTTTGTTACTCTCTTGGGGATACTTCGTTCAAAAAAACGCATATCGAATATTAAATTTAATATACAATGACAATTTATATTTAGTCGTGTTGCTGATGATGGGCGGTAGACTGCCCGAAATGCATTCGGAGTTAGACTCATAAAAATAAATTATTTTGTTTTTATAAGTAAAACAGAAAACTCAATTTAATGTGTGTTTTAATTCAAATAGTGTTTATATAAAACGCATATCGTCGGTTCAAAGGTAAAACTCACTAACTAACATTTTACACTTTTGAAGGAAATTAGACTGAAACATAGTTTTTGAAACTGAAAATTCAATTTTCGAATTTTTTTTAATAAAGTTCCAGGGTATACCTTTCAATATCCTTATAAAAAACGTGCAAAATGAGGCTTTTTGCATTAAAAAAATGCATTTCATTCTCATTTTCTTGAACTTTTTTTTCTGCACTTAGTGAGTTTTACCTTTGAACCGACGATAATACAGTCTACGCCATGGGTAATGAGAACATGAATTCTTCCACCAATAACCGCTATTGAGGGGTGCTAATGAAGATTGATGAAGTAGTACCTTATGGCATAATGGTAAGTGCGTTGCACTGTTATGCCGAAAGTCTGGGTTCGATTCACAGCCGCAGCCATCTAAAAATAGATATTCCTCTTTGCCTCTTGCGAGGAACTGACAAATTTTCCAAGACTATAATTGTCATTAAAAAGTGCTTCTCATCTAGCCGTTCAGACTCCGCTAAAAATTGTAGATTCTCTCCATTAGTGCCTGCAACACGCACATAGGAATGGTTGAGAGTTGCAATTCACTAGGCCCTGCTTTTCCACGAGCTGTTGCGCCACCAAATTTGTTTATTTATTTTTAAGCCTAGTACGTTGCTGATGCAAAACGAAATTTTTAGTTGGTCTCCAACGAAACAACGAAATGCTTACGAAAACGCAGCGAAAAAATATTCATTGAAAGTTACACCAAAATTCAAAAAATCAAAATAAATACAACTGAAAAAAAGAACACAGCAGACAGCCACGCTGTAATGAAAGAAATAGCAAAAATACACACGAAAAAACACAAATGTCATTTTTCCGCACACAATAAATGACCTGGGTAATTAATTGTGTGCTAAAAAAGAGTGTAGACTTCTCCAAAAAAATTGCAACAATTTTCAATTTCGTTCATCGAACAGCGTACTGCAGAACGAAAAGTAAAACTAAATTTTTCGTTTATGATTTCGTTGTGTCATTTTTGTATGGGATTTTTCGTTTCGCATCAGCAGCGTACTAGGCTTTAATGGTGAAGCTTGCGCAGAGCGCTAATTAAGCTTGGGCCGTCCCTGGGAATAAGTAGTGAATTTTGTCAGGATATCGAATGCAGATTATAGTAAATAGCCATTTATCCAATTCAAACCAAAAATATATGTATACGAACATTTACATTAAAATAATAGAATATGAAGAAAATTTGAAAAGAAATTACATTCAATAAAAAAAAAGCACTGGACACAAAGAATCACAGGTCGCACAGAATCACCCATGTACGAAGAAGGCGATTGGAGGAGAAGATTTAATCGTGAAGTGTTCGAGATGTACCAAGATATGGATGTAGTCCAAAGAGCCAAAAAAAACTGTCTATAGGTACTACACTGGCTTGGCCACATTGAGCGAATGATGAACAACAACACCCCAGCCAAGAAAATTTTCGAATCACAGCCCCCAGGTTCAAGACGACCCGGAAGACCGAACCTCCGCTATATGGACCAGGTGGTCACAGACGCAAGAGCGCTTGTTCTCGACTGGAGGGAGCGTGCGAGGGACCGCAACCGATGAAGATCGCAATATCTCAGGCAGAGACCCTTCATAGATCGGGAGCCGGATAAGTAAGTAAGTAGTAAGTAGCCTAATTTCAATGGCGATTTCTCTCAATTTGCTATTTTACGCCTTCAAAATTGAAGAACAATTTGGACGCAATAGGCAGGACAGTTTTTTTTATTGAAAATCGAAAATGAATGTGCTAACTTAACGTTTCGCAAAATTGTTTTTGGCCGTAAAAATTGATAATATGAGATTTTTTGCACAAAATGTAAGACAGGATAGTTTTAATTTTTAAGAAACTTCAAAATTAAAAACAATTGCAAAATTGCATAGGTACTTAACTAGGTACGTGATTTTTTTTTTAATATGTATATACGTTACGCTATATACCTACATCACTTTTTTTTGAATATCAAAAAAAGGTGGTGCTATCCTCACGCTAAGAAAATGGGTGCCAACCCTCTAAAAACCATACCATCTGTACCCAATACCATATTTTTTAGATTCACCCTTTAAATCAAAATGGCAAAAATTAAAATATGAAGGTATACCGATTCAATTTCCATAAGATCGGTGTAATTTAATATCAAATTCGGCACTGAGCGTTTTGGTTGCGTTGCATGAAAAAACGGTTCTTATGTGATTATGAAACTTTATAAGTTGGTAATATTTAGCTTTTTAAATATGTATTGTATCGGTGGTCAAGAGTGTAGGTTCTGTTGATTAAGGGTCTTCAATTAATAACGATGGCATCAACCCCTGAAACTAAACCAGTCTACACCTATACAACTGTATTCTCATTTGAAAATTGCATCACTTTCACTACCTCCAGACTATACCTACCTAAATTGATTTTATTGAAAAAAGATTTCACTACTTCTTAACAAATAGAAACATAATCAAAACGAATTTCGATTTGAATTTAAAATCCTTTGCAAACATCGAGACAATAATAAATTATCAATTCCCGCAAGGATTTATATTTTGGTACTTAGAACACATTATCCTAATTCGTTGTCTACATTGCCCTCGCTCCTCGAAACGATTAATTGCGGTCGAGGCTCGAGGGCTCCGCTTTCTCACAACTCAATCGTACTCGCATTCGCACACCCATATTTTCAGATTCACATTTAAACTAATTTGTTTGTCGTTGTATCTTTTTATATATTTCGAGTCCCAAATCCGTCAATCACAATTAGTTACCCCATCAACTGTGGCAACCAGTTTCATTTGCCACTCTACTCTGCAAAGAATTCAAACTCGTGATTCATTTAATCCCTATAAAAGGGGCCTCTCGTCTTGCCAATTATTTTCATATGAAAAAAAAACCCACTCATTCATAGGGTTTGTATATTATGTTGTATGCGACAACTAATAATGTCGTTTTGTGTGGAAATTTGTCACGCCCTATGATGCCGCCTCAGACAATACGCCTGAATGTCATCAAATTTTTAATGAAGTCCTAGCCTCATCGCATCAGTCGTGGCAGTCATTGTTTTGATGGGCATTCTGTTTCTGATGATGATAGACCCTTCCCATAATCGGGGTCCTTGACAAAAAAAATGTGGTTCATATTCTTGCTCTTAATTAAGTGGCAATTGTTCGTGCGGCAAAGCGACTTCTCGACTCTATATTTGCATCTGTCCTGTGACTAATCGACAACAAAATAGACGCCTGATCGATAGGCTATTAAGACTGGCTTTGACTATGATGATATAAGAAAAGGGAAATACGAATGACGATTATGACAGTGACAGGAAGACAACACGATCCAAACCACACAAAAGGATCAGTCCGGGTGCAAATAAAGGAAATAAAAAAAAAGAATAAAACAAAAAAAAAAACTAAATAGGAAATTTAAAATGACTTCTGTGGAGCAGCGCCCCCTTCCGTTGAGTGGAATCATAAAATGCTTAATCTTTATAGGTGCCTCTTCCTTTGCATGACTTTGCCAAATAGCTAATTCCATCAGCACACTTAATGATGATGACTTCCCCGACCGCGGACGCGGATTCTGCGCAAACATCAGCTTTGGTTTTTTTCCATGAGCCGCTCCGGGATCACCATCAACACTGAAGCTAAAGCTGAAGGTCGTGGAATGCGGACAGCGCCATCTCGTTTGGCGGCGCGGCGGTGGTGGCTATTAGCAGCACACAAAGCAGCGACTTATCCGCTACTATCATAGTTGAGGCAATGAGAGGAGATCTCAAAACTATGATCAAAGTGGCACACCGCGCTGATGCGCTGCGCTGGCTCACTGACTAGCTGACAGAGCCTTTGTGCATGAGTTCGGCGGTTCCGCAATATTATGCCATGCCACAGGAATGCTGAGGTGTGAATGGTGATTTGTATGAACATCTAATTGGATAGGTGATATCCAATTCGAACAGATTTGATCTGTGTGCTCCATGGAGGCTGAATTAATTTGCCTCACCGATGCCTACACGCACAACGCACGCGAATGCATTTCATGTTTGATGCATCAACATCGCATCAGCCATCAGATGAGATCACAGAGGAGCGATGTAAGAGACTTTCCAGATGTTATGTGAATGTGATATGCACCAACCTGGATCCAGATCCAATAAATTATTCAAATGATTTATATACGTATGCCGCTGCTGCCGTCGTCACGCCTGGAGGCTAGGAAAAGTTAACCAGGTTTTTTTTTTTCTGGCTAACTATGAGCTGCAAGAATGTGTGTGCAAACTAAACTCATGCTTTAGATGGGATGCAATCTACATGTTTAGGAGACCACATAGTCATTAAATCAAATGTGTATGTTAACGACTTGGGTTAAGATTAGAAGACGGCTTTGGAAATTGTCACGAATTATTATAATTTCCCTACGAATATTGTTTGTATCTAAGCAAATCGTGAAGGTATTGAATTGAACTGTTTAGGTAAAGAATATTGAAGTTAAATATATCAAAACATCTTTATGAGTATCATTTAACGATTTTAGTACATCAAACTTTTAAGAAATCACCTACTACTCAAAGAACAGACTTCTAAAGAAATCGACTTGATTTGAAATTCTTGAAAGGACAAGGCAATTTCAAAAATAGTAGAGTCAAAACCTTGCGCTGGTCTACCCCGGACTGTAGCGTCATTTTAAGTAACAGTCAAAAACTATGAAGGCTTCATCAGTTTTCTTAAAACACCGCACAAATTGATGATAAATGATTCTTGCGCGCCAAAAGTCGTTTCAAAAATGGTCTCCAAAATTCGTATTTTTTTTTTAAACTTGTGCCAATAATAATAATAATAAGTTTTGGGTCCCACTAACTAACGAAAAAATAAGGCTCATAATAATGAAAAAAAAAGATAATGAAGAATCACCCATCTGAGTTTGTAGCATTTTGAGATAAACGCGTTTTTCTGCTTTTATCTCTTACGTTTTTGTATCGTTAATGAGTGGTTTTGTGCCGTATCTTCAAATTAATATTATTTTCTTACATATATAAAAAATACTTGTTTACTAACTTACTTAGGTCCTTGTACCTGTAACGTCCGTGAGGCTACCCATGTGGGGTATATGGGGCCTCCACTACTTTTACGCACCATCGTGTACGTCTTTCGGAGATGTACCTCAGCTCTCTCCAACTCTTCTCCAATTGTGCTGATTCCTTATCGACCGTTCTTCGCAAAGTATTTCGAGGTCAGCCCACTTGTCTGCCTCGCTGCATGAGAGGGTTCCTTGGCAATTCTTGACTTGCAATGCACTCGTGAACTTATCGAAGCGTATATTTAATTTCTAATCCACTGCCACTTACTTTTACGTAGTATAAAATCTATAGTTTCCTGACTTGTCCTCGCATGAAGTTCATCATTGGGGATACGATAAGGCCAGAAAATCCTCGAGTTGTTTCGCAGACATCTTTTCACGAACGTTCGCAGCTTTCTTGTGACAGCAGGTATTTATTTCCAATTTCTGCATCCATTAAGAAGCACAGATTCACCATTGGAGCAGAGCAATCATTGCTTGATCTTAAGGATTATAGAGTTGTTTCTTCATATTTTGAACAGTATTCCGAACGCAGCCTTTGTCTTTCCGATTCAGCTGATTATATCTATCGCAGTCCCGCCATCAGTAGAGACAATACTCCCCAGAAATTGAAAAAAGAAATCTACTTGGGTAGATGAGGAGGTTCCAAGGCTAATCCAGTCTGTTTTTTAAGGCTCTCCATCACCCATGTTCTCATTTGATGGAGATCCATAATTTTATGAGAGAGTAAGCAAACGTCTTCCGCGTAATTCAGATATTTGAGGTATGAATTTAGATTTCACTAGATTCCTCCATTTGCAGTCTACAAAGCTGCATACATCACATAATTTATCACCAACAAGAAAAGTATTGGTGACAGTATTCCACCCTGTCAAACGCCACTTTGAATTTCAAATTCCTCTGAAAATCTTCCTTTATGCAGAACGTGATCCATGATATATAGCCTTTATAATAGTTTATCAATTTATCCAGGATACCCCTCCTGCGCAAACCAAGTTAGACGCTGTCAAACGCCTTTTTTGGAAGTCGATGAACAGCTGGTGAAGTGGTGATCGATATTCAACGCACGGTTTGATGACGATCCACAAGCTGTTCATGTGATCCTTTTGGTTCGGTGTCAAGCGTTTCTTCGAGGTGGTCTTTTATTCGCTTCATCACGATTTTTCCAATAACTTTAGCTACGGCAGGCAACACCCAAACTCCTTTCCAGTTTTCGAACTGCGGTAGGTCTCCGTCTCCCTTCCTTGAGAGCTTGAAAATCATTCCATATTTTTTTACTCATGTCATCAGGAAATGTTATGAGAGCCTGGGAAGTAGAGAGTGATTCCCAAGCTCTCATAAAGAGTAGGGGTAGGGGCTAACTCGATGTTGTTGGTGCTATTGGTAGGAGCTCTGCTGGAATACCGTTAAGTCCAACCTTTGTTGTTGTTATTCAGTGCTCTGATTGCGGTTAAGATTTCTTCTATACGGGGTGATACAGTGCGTATTCGGGAATTTGTTACTACGGACTTGTCATTGGGTGTTGGGCTGACTTCGTCGGTGAGAACGTGGTTTAAAATAGCGGAAAAGTACTCCTTCCACCTTTTGAGCTGGTCCTCATCTGAAACTATAGGAGTGATCCATATATGTCTTTAAAAAGGTGTTGTTTAGAGCTTTGGTAACCTGTAATCTCTTTGTAATTCTGTAGACGGCTAGCTACCGCTCCTGAAAGAAATATGTCAGTCTTTCAGTTGTTTTCGTTCGTTCTAACATTGTCACTGACGTTCACATTCACCGCAGAAGCAGCAGTAGCTGCTGTATAGGTGAGGTGCCCATTCTCCGTTCACTGCCACTCCTAACTAAGCCATTGGGTAGCGTTAGTAAATTTCAACAGGTTTTCGCTTGGAATGTCATAGAGTTCTTCCACGTGTGTTGCTTCTCAGATGGTACAACGCAGGGCAGTGAAACAGGTAGTGAGGAATATCCTCGTGTATCTCAACTTCACCACATCCCCTGCATAAGTCGTCTTAATTGAGTTTCATCCTTTTTTTGTGGTAACCCTGGTGGTTATGACCGGTGGTGATCCTCACGAGAAGAGACAAAGACTTTTTATTCAGTTAGATGATGCTGTCGGTCTTTTGTTTGTCCATAATTTTCTGGTTATAACACAGGTATCGAGCATACTGTTTAAGATTATAGGATGGGACCTGAACTGTTGTTATTGCCTGATTAAGATCAAGAGTTCATCCTATATTCTTGCCAAATCATCAGCGTTTTCGATACCTGGGACATCACTGTGATCAAGAACCCAGCAAAGCCTTATGTTGTGCTATGCAGCTCTTCGCGACAGCAAGTTGGAAGTTGAATTGCAGAAATTGCTTTTATTGACGCTTGCTTATCAATGAAAAAGGTGCGATATGGGCTTGTGGTATTGCTATCATTGAGACTTATCTAGCAGCTTTTGTCACTGCCAAAAGACCTCAGCTTGGAAGACACTGCTGTGTTGGTAACTTTGTCCAGTGCATTCCACCAAACTACGTTATACCGTATGTCAGTACAGGAATAACTTAATGACGTTCCGGGCATAACACTGTATGATGGGGACGTAACGTCCTCTAGACCAGAACCTAGCTTTCAGGATCCTGTCACCTAAAGGAAGTACGTCATCAGCTCGAAGGTAGTTTGGGAGTGTGTGAACAGGCTTAATATCCTTGGCAAAAACAACAGTGTCACACTTCATTGGGTACCTGGTCACGTTGGTGTACAGGGAAATGAAGAAGCAGATTCCATAGCGAAGATAGGGGCAAGTACTCCCTTAATGGGGCCTGAACCCTATTGTGGCATAGGAGAAAATGAGATAAAAAACAAATTAAGAGAACAAGAGGAGGTTAAAAGGTCCAAAAACTGGAAAGAACTCCCAAAGCTGAGGCAGGCTAAACTATTGCTTAGTATCTTCAACCGAACACGACTGCATCAACCTTAGTAGGAACAACCTATGAAAAATAACTGGTCTCCTCACTGGCCACTGCAAACTAAATAGGAACCTAAACGTTCTTGGTCTAGTGAGCAGTCCAACATGCAGATTTTGCTGCGCACAGGAAGAAACACCAGACCATTTATTGGGCAAATGTGACGCAGGAAAAAACACCTGGGACACTACCAGGTGGAGGAGCGCGAACTTTCCTCCCTAAAAGTCCTCCAAATACTCAAATTTCTGAGAGAAATTAAGGTGGAGGAAGAACTGTAAGATGAGCAATATCACCCAGTTCTTAGGTGGGTGCACAATAGATCTTAAGGTCGCAGTGCAACAACCCCAATATTCATTCATTCATTCATCAACGATCCAGTTGCCTTTCCCGAGTAGAGTAGTAGCGTTACGAGTTGGAGACTTAGACCCGTTTGCTGATACGAAACTGAAGTATTTATGTTCTACTTAAGTGCTTATGTCCTAATTTTTCCTCTGCGTTAACTGTCACATAAGCTCTTATGTTCTACTTAAGTATTTAATTTTCGTATTAGTAAATGGGCCTTAAACTTTAAAAATGTTCATCTGTCATCTACATTTCATGCATTCTTTCTCTAATTGGAGAAATCTGGCATTTTAAGGATCTTCACTTCCGTTTTCAAAAAACGTCTTCACTTGACAGAAACCAATCTTTGTCCGAAAACAATAGCCAAAAGTCGTCAACGTATTATCATTTCTTATCCGAGGCGTGCGAAGTGTTGGTTTCGTTGGAGGAATTGATTTCGGTTAGGTATAGATTGCTTACTTCTGTAACCTATCCTAGAGAGCTAGGCTTTTCGCACTTGTAATTTTTACGTATACAGCGAAACGCAGATATGTGGCTGCCCGACGACACAATGACGAGGTAAAACAAGGACTTCAACGTGAGCAATGGATCATTACCCGATCAGGCACGATGCATGTCGCCCAAAAAAAATGCTTCTATGATAGTCCCTTTTCCTTAAGTGTAAGCAAATCCAAATTAATAAAAATATTATTTAATTTGTATTTTATGATTCTAGAATCTTTCAGACCTGTTTTACAGCAAGAATAACAATCACGAATGTAATAGTTTTATGTTTTAATTTACTTTCAAATATTAAAATATTAAATTTTTATGAATACATTTTAGTAGGTACATGTTAAAACTGATCAGTTTAAAAATAAATACGTCATAGCTGATTCTCCAAATCCAAAAAGGACAAATAAATGTACCCATGCTTGACTAAATAAATTGTGGCCACAGTGATGATTATTCTCTTGATAGTCATTCTTCGAATCATTTCATTAATACAAAATTCATGTGTATCTCCTCCATTTAATGCTCAATCACGTCCGCTGCTCGAGAGTTCCCGCGTGCATCGTGTTTATGTAAGAACGATCCCAGAATATTTTGTTTGGGAAATAAAAATTCCAAAGAGAAATAAAAATTATGATGATGATTCTGCCTCATCCATATCAGAAGATAAACCATCGGAGCATCAGCTTCTGATTCTGTCCGAACATATACCTACATATACCTTACCTATGTTCCATCTTAAAAATCTAGGGGATTTCCAATACAGCCCCATGTATAGGTGTGTGTGTGATAGAGATATAAACCAAAAATTGGTAACTCATTCTTAATTTGTTGGCGGTGCCTTTGAACATCATCCAATTAGCTGATAGCCGACACCTCGGGCCCGCGGTCGGTACCTTTGACCAGCGACTCACATGAGGATGCCTCTGGACCACCACACAACATCAGAACAACGTTAAAACGATGACGTTGCTGCTTAATGCACTTCCCTGTGCTGCCGCAGCTATCCCTATATACAATCGTTGCCGCGATGCAACAGTATCAGCAGCACGTTCAACAACAAAAAAGGGAATTTAATTCCCGTGCTTATTGTGTTCACTATCCACACACGGACATGAGGCCCCATGAACTCATGGATCATCAAAATGCCTCTTTCAATCTGAATGGTACCTCAGAAGCAACAACAACAATATAACCATTAGAGTCGTCGTAGTTGCCAGGTTTTTCTTGGTGAGATGAATGACACTGCAGGAAAACATCGATTCATGACGAAGACACTATATAGATGCTCCACAGGTTGCAGTGATGGACTTCCTTCTCCTATCCTCGTTTTGCCTATCAGGTATAGTATTACAATGAAAAGAGAGCCAGGGAGAGCCTATAAGCTTCGACGTAGGGCATCATTATGAGCCTTGCTCTATGCCAACTCAAAGTACAAAATACCAATTAGCCCCAAGAAGAATTTCCTTTTCCGATCACTGATTAGCTCGCGAAGATCGCGGTGGAAGGGTAGGTAGGTGGGAAGGGAAAGAGGGAGAAATAAAACCGAAAGCCCACTGATACATCATAGGAATGCTCATGTACATACCTAGTTGTGCTCGCTCTCCAGCTGCCCAGGCATGTGGTTAATTTTATGCGGTGATTAAAGGTGTGCAAAAGCGTATAGAATGGCACTTAATACGTACGAGTATGTATCTTATGAATAAATTTTCTCTGGGCATCTTTGAGTCACAGACTCCTTTCTAGAGGGTAACCCTTTACCATTTACCTTACATACTTGCCACTAATTACAAAAGGAAATGAGCCTAATGAGAGACAATCCACATGTGTGTGAGATATAAATTGTGAAGACTGCAAAAATTATTAAAAACATTAAATACACAATTGTTCCAAGTTTTGATTTTTGGGTTGAGATAATTTAAGGGGTCAGTCAAGCTTGAAAGATTTAAATTTAAATTTCAAAGTTTTGCTACGCACCGGACGTCGAAAGTATTTTTTTATAATTTTAATTAGTTTGATATTCTTCAACATGTGTGAATTTCCCTATTTTTTACTTTTTCTACAGGGAAAGTTGCAAAGATATGTACCTATTAGGTATCGCGTGGGCAAAATATGAAGGTTTTAGAACAACCTTATCATTGAGATGCTAAAAAAGTTAAGTAATATGATTCTGTTGCTCTATGATACATTGCATATATAATCTTTAAAAAATAAACAGCTCATTTAAGGCTCACTGCTGATGATCTGATGAGTTATCTGACCAAATATTGAAACCAATCCTCTTCTTTTCTGTGTTTCTCAATTCCCGAAACTTCCTTTTGAGATTTTTGCGAGTTATTCTTTTATGGTTTCGTTGTCTTTCGTACAGGTATAGTCAAAGTAATGATATGTTGAGTCATTTGTGATTTCTGTTTGAGGCTGTGGAGTCTAGCGACGACGCACGGTTACTACCATCGATCGGTGAGACCAGTTTACCCGACTTATTATTGACACTATGAAGATGATGAATATTACTTTTTTCTCTTCAGTTTTACTTCTAAAACAAATCTCATTTCCTTCATCTATTGTTTGAATTGGGCTTAATTTACATAAGCGGAATCATCCACAACTAAGAGGCAGTTTGATATCATTTTCTCATCGGACTATTGCAATTCATTGTACCGGAAAGTTTCTTTCCCCTGGAAATCACTACATTATATATGTAGCTACCATGATTATCTTGACAAAATGCAGGCAAGTTTTTTCCAATTATTCATTAATGTTGAAAATCAATTTCACAATACTTACATCATCTGCATCCCAATTTAATAATTTGTTTAGTGAACTGTTCCCTTGATGCTGTTAATCACTATCCTAACCTTGGGTATTTTGATTATCTGTCAGACATTCCATACACCTTACTCGTTTCTCAATTCAATTCAATTCAATTCAGTTCAATTCAATTCAATTCAATTCAATTCAATTCAATTCATTTCAATTCTATGCAATTCAATTCAATTCAATTCAATTCAATTCAATTCAATTCAATTCAATTCAATTCAATTCATTTCAATTCAATTCAATTCAATTCAATTCAATTCAATTCAATTCAATTCAATTCAATTCAATTCAATTCAATTCAATTCAATTCAATTCAATTCAAATTCAATTCAGTTCAATTCAATTCAATTCAATTAAACTCAATTCAATTCAATTCAATTCAATTCAGTTAAATTGGCGCATTGGCGCAAATATGCACATAGAATTATTAAACAAATTAAAGTGGTCTATATATATTTGAAGCCGTTAAGCAAGGCCTTTTTTTGTGTGGACAAAATCACCAATGAAAGTTTCATTGCAAGTTTCAAGTAACTTGCAAAGGTGCTTTTAATAAGCCTAGGCTCCATGATGGCGCGAACTTTCAGTTGCAAGAAATAAAACAAGTGAGTTATGAAAATGAACGCACCAAACTTTCAAAAAATCACGAAATTTGTTTCATTTTTCTGGTTATGTAACTGTCTAAAGTTAATATGAATCAATGTACTTACATGTGTTTTCTTAAAGATAATGCAGTTATAAAATCGTAAGTAGTCATGAAAGCACTTGTGATTTTCAATCGCCACGTATTATTCAACCGGAATGAGGCACATGGTTCTAAATGTAAAACAAATAATACGACCTAAAAATCCCAACGACTGAAACCAGTACTATTTCTTGAGCGTTTTTTTCTGTCGTATAATTTAATAGATCAGGCTAATTTTGGTTGAAAAAATATTTACTGTCAATCGTTGTGGTTGTTTCAGCACATGTGCATGCATTTAAATTAAGAGCTGGCTATATTTTTGCGATTAAAGAACCCGTGAGCAAAATGAGAGCTGGCAATAATTTCTTGCGGTACAGATTTTTAGCTGCACCGACTAAAAGTCACAAGTGTGTTTCCAGTTATAAGTGGATGTGGGATCTGACACTATATTTATGAGAGATATTAGCAAAAACGTAAAGGGTCCGCCAAATAACTTTTTTTTTTTTAAATGCTATACAAAAAAACTACTGAATATTTTCTAAAATTTCTTTTTTTATTTGAAAGTAAAATCCTTCCGGTTAATAATGAAAAATAATTTCATTCAAATAGCTGCTTCGCTAAGTGGGCCTGCGATCGACTTAGAGAAGATGCCGATTTTGCCAAAAAAATCATCTTTTCAGATGAAGCTCATTTTGATCTTGGCGGGTATGTAAACAAGCAAAATTGTCGCATTCGGGGCACAGAAAATTCGCACGCCATTGAAAAGCCGATACACCCAAAACGAGTTTGGTGCGGATTTTGGTCCAGAGGCATAATTGGGCCATTTTTCTTCGAGTGGCCGTTACAGTCAATGGCGATCGTTATCGGCCCATGTTGAACGAATTTTTGTACACAAAAATTGAAGAGGAGAATATTGGCAACATTTGGTTTCAACATGACGGCCGGCGCTACGTGCCACACAGCCGAAGCTACACTATATGTAGTAGTAGCATTTTCAAAAAAAAAAAAGTTATTTGGCGGACCCTTTATAACTACCTGAACAGAATAGAGTGCTCCAACTGGAGCTACAGCTGCAATTGGAATAGCTGTCAAAAAGTGTCGTACTTGATTTTTTTACGCGCCCACAATGCAGCTGTACTGCTTTCTGATATTTTAGCATCGCAAATAAAAATGAAAACAAAAATAAAAATGAACATAATGATGAAAAAGAAGTTAAAATTGCTTTTCGTCTATATGAGATATTTAAAAAAATTTAAAAATCACCTTAACCCAAATGTAAACACTATGTTTTGCACGCAATTTTGAAACGTCAAAAAAGCTGCAAGCAAAAGTTAAAATTTGGCCAACTTTTCCAGCTGCGTCTGCAGCCCCGTCTGCAGTAGCGTTGTATTCTGTTCGCATCATTGAATTTGTGTGTATTTTACATTTTGACAGTTATTCCAGTTGCAGCTCCGTCTCCATTCTGTTCTGCCAATAACAACTGAAAGAAAAACCACTTAATCGTGATAAAAGGTCAACTAGTTTAAGTTGGCCCTGACTGAAGCCTGCAAGGAAGAAACATAATTTCTGCAAATTGTATAACGACGATGACGAACCACATTCCGCTACCATGCAGATTGCACCATCAAACCTGAACGACACGCTGGCAAACAATTCTGTCCACTGTCCACCCGATTTCGACGAAGTGAAGATAGCTATATCTTAGCTTCAATCCAATAAAGCTGTTGAAGCTGATGGCCTTGCGGTAGAGCTATTCAAAGCGGCTTGCGATGAATTGGTTAGGAGTATGCACGAGCTTATTTCTAAAATATATGGTCGGAGGAAAACTTTTTCAATATATGGAATGGCAGCATTGCCCGATCCTGAAGAAGGTGGATCCTCTGGACTGCACCAACTACAGAGGCATCAGTCTCCTTATATTCTCATACAAGATCTTTTCTGCCGTACTTTGTGAACGCCTGAAGCCTCTTTTGTCAATAAGCTGATAGGTCTATATCAGTGTGGCCTGAGGTCAGGCTCAGGCAGGTCCACCATTGATTGATCGCACTACGGCAGATCTTGGAAAAAACCCAGGAGTCTCAAATCGATACCAACCACCTTTTCATCGATTTCAAGGTCGTGGTATTTGACAGTATATATAGGGACGAGCTATATAGGGTCATGTCTAGTTCCTTCCCAAGCTCGTCTGTTTGTGCATGATGACGGTGGAGAGTGCATGCTGCTCCATCAAGGTCGGCAAGCACTTCACCTACACATTTGATGTCAAAAAACGTTTAAGGCAGGGCGCCGCCGCCGCTGTCATGCAACTTTTTCAATATCGTTCTTGTAAGAATAGTTCAAGGCTGCCCCGTCTGAAGAAATGGGAAATGAAGATAAAGATACAACAACGAACTGTTCGGGCTGTATAGTAACACCGACATAGCCACAAAAGTGAAAAGCCAACGACTGAGATGGCGAATGGACATCAATAGTCGGGTCCGGAAAGTCTTTGAATCTAACCCCGTGGGACGACCCAGTAGAGGAGGATATCGTAACATGTGGCACACTGAAGTGGCAGAGGACCTCAACTAACTTGGTATGTGTGAAACTGGGGACAGCTAGCTAGAAACCGAGCCTTGTGGAAGAAGCTTGTTGGTTGAGGACCTGATGGTCCACTCCGGACTTAGCGCCACCTTAAGTAAGTAAGCAAGTTTGCATAATATCGGTGAATTTCTTTTTGAAATTTAAAACAAATTCTGCATGTACGTGCAACTATATCCCAGTAGCCAGCCTTTCGGATCGATTTTTTTTCGAATATCTTACAATTGAGATGCGAAAAAGCACGCGTGACTTTGCATGACCTTGAAAACTTTTACCATTGATTACAAATTTTGTTTGGTTGAGCAATTTCTGAAACCAGTTGATCTTTTTCCACCAATTATAGAGCATACTTTTTGACTTATACCTTATGTCTTCAATGTCTATTTAGACGTAAGCTAGATAAGTCATCACAGGGTTTTGATCGCTCTGGAAATTTTGGGGTCAGAGCCGTAGCTTGATCTAATGAGCTCTCGAGCTAAAATCATATGTGGGTCCCTATTTATCAATTATTTCGATAATGTTGGTTAAATGAATTTCAACAAAATAAAAATTGAATGGTTGTATTTTTCAAGTTGATATAATTATTTCTATTAACAAAAACAACAAGTCCCTAAAATGCTTTTTTTCTCGCCTTGTTAAAGGCGAACTCATCAAAAGGTTTGTTCGTTGAACCCTGAAATCACTCTGGGGTCACCCAAAAGCGATTTTTGAAAGACTTGAACTCACGCTGACGAGCAAGTTCTGTGTTTTTTAAGACTTTGGTCCACCAAGAACTTGCAGTAAAACAAGGTTTTTTGTTAGGGTACTTTTATGTACCTCATCGTTCAAAGGAAACGCACAAAGCTCAGTTTACGACTCAAGTTTATTTAATACATAAAATGATAATAAGACTTAATATACTAAAGAAAAAACATAATTAGATGAGAAGCCTATGCTATAGTGTTAGCTATAAGTATTCATACGTATCAGTAACGAATAAACTGTCAAAATGACATGAGTTTGGAATTATTTACTCTCACGTGCTGCTGGTTATCGAGATAACCAATTTTTTTTTTAGATCTTTCAGCTTTTGCTGCGGTATTAGGAATAGTCAAGAACATTTTTAGAGCAGTGCATATACATCTGAATAGCTCGAAGTGAGTGATGAATTTTTAATTATCAAAAACATAGCCAATTCCTTACCATTTTTCATGGAACTAATATTTTTTAAAAATGTTGACCTGATAGAAAGCAACTGCTTGACAAAAATCCGATGATAAACAATTCAGAAAACTTATAAGCTTTTTATTTCAAGTCAATCTTTGACGAGTTTGTTATAGTTAAAGGGATAAAATTTAACCAGGATTTTAACGCAATTGGCAAACGGCCAAACTCAGGTACTATACATAATTTTTAATGAATATTGTTAAGGTACCTACCTACCTTGAATATTTCTTAAGTCAGCTTAAAATGAGATTCGTGTATTCTGATTCCCTTAAGTCTTGCCAAAAACGAACAAAAATTTAAAGAAGAAAACTTCAATTTTAAAAAATTTTGGATCGTGACATTTTAAAGTTTTAAGACTGAATGCATGATATGGGAGACAAAATGCCATACATAACATGATTCACATACACAAGCTTATTAAAATTTTTGTGACTCTAACGGTTTTAACATGCACACCGGAAAGAACTTTTTCGACAGTAAAACGTCTTAAAATTGACCAAAGAGATTCTACCGATGAAGATAAACTTTTAGGGTTAGAGTAAATGTCAGTTCATCGACAAATTGAGACTAACACTGAGGCAGTTATCATATGGGAGGAATCTATTTGTCATAGGAGTGAGTTTTGCGCAAACAATTAAATGTTTGACGATAAAGCATAGTTTACAGTCCCCATGCAAAAGAAAAATCAAATTATTCAAAACAATTTTGCACCTATTCTGTGCTTAATTTTATATAATATTTTAGGCACAAAATGTTTGCCTTTGCCTAAGCTACCCATTGAGTCATTAATTAATAGAGGTCTGCATGAATGTCTTAAAACTAGATTTGAGACATTCAATAATATTTGCTGCACTCAACTCATTCTACTCACTTCTTGAAATGAGAATGAGTGTACTA
Source organism: Dasysyrphus tricinctus (assembly GCA_963921185.1). NCBI lineage: Eukaryota > Metazoa > Arthropoda > Insecta > Diptera > Syrphidae > Dasysyrphus > Dasysyrphus tricinctus. Next base: position 15,449,749 of record OY992530.1, read on the forward strand.
CTTGGTGTTTGGAAACAATATGAGTTGAATATTCATTTTCATACAAACCCACAGCGCATTGTACCCAAAGAGAATGAATACTCATTTGTGAATATTCACAATTTGAATCAGGTGTACTCACAAAAAAAGTGAATATTCATAATTTAGATTGGGTGGTCTTGAGACAATGCTGTGTGTTTTATCAATAGCAATAGCAAGCAATGTGTATTGGAATGATGTTTTTCTGTATATTTAGTATATAAATTATGTATGTTGTATGTAAATATTTATTGAATTAGCGGATTCGCAACGTGTATTACTACGTTTAAAAGAAATAGGTACATTTTGATTTATTTGTTGGAAAAAAAAGAAGTTTTTGTATGGGAAATTCTAAAATCGACTTTATGAATGGACCGAATGTGCCTAATGCCTTGTTTTAGTAGTCAAATGTCTAACACCATCTTCGCATTATTTTCTTTGTTATGAGACTGGTTCGGGGCACATCGATTGGATGATTTTAATGTCTATAATGGACATAGAAACATTTTTTTGTTTGTTATTATATAAAGATAAACAAACTTTAATGTGCTTTTTGTTTTACAAGTAAGTATTTTCAAGGAAAAACAGTATTAAGTGAAAATTTATGATGGCATTCAGTCAAAGGTTCAAGGGGCCTGAGTGTTTTCATAGTTTTTGCGCCAAAAAATAGTAACGCATTTTCCAAAAAATTATAAAATTTACATAACAAAGGTTTAACTAATAGACCAAGAGCCGACAGCATATTTTGGGAACAGATGGAGAACCAAAATCGGAGTATGAGGGATTATACATAGTTACATTTATCGTGATATCGAATACAAAAGTCTGGCAGGTTTTTTTCTAAGTCTATGGTAGGGGTGGGGGGTTCAAACCAGCTTGTTTTCCTATTTATGTCATTTTCCCTAAGTCTTAAGACGTTTATCTGGGTGATCCGATAAATGTGACCGATAATTTATCTAAGGCTTTTGAGCAAACTTTATCGGCGTTTTTGTGGATACTTTATTTTTGTTGATTTTTTGTTTTGTTGAAAATCTTCAAAAAAGGGATGATAAGGTTGACGTAAAATGCTTATATATTGAGTTCAATTTATCGGACCGTCGAGATTGTGATGTTTAGGTATAGAAATTTAATTAATTAAAGAGGTTATAATCCTGAAAATAAAAAAAGAAGAACTTTTTAACCCCCACCCCTCCAAAATGCTTAAAACAAAACCTGCCATGCCGTACTTTGATATTCGATGTCACCAAACATGTACCTACTTATAATCCCTCATACTCTAATTTTGGTTATAGCCGCATTGGCTTTCTTTGAAGATGCATTTGAAGCCGTGAAGACGGGGGGAAGTTGGAGGTCTAACAAACTGAAATATGAAATATTTGTTCTCGAACAACCTGATCATAAGCAGTAGCGTATCCACAAAAATTGTTGGGGGGGGGGCCACCTGAATAATTTTCACAATTGCTATTCACGTTTACGAAATCAAATTTAAAAAAATATGGAAAAAAGGTTTTGGATGGAAAAGTAGGAAACATTTTTCTCTCTCTCCTCTGTGATCGAGAGTGAAGCGTAGTGCTGCCTGCTGCGATGCTGTTGAAAGTACTATAGTAGCATTTTACTGCTCTCGGCAATTTCGTACTACCGGCTCCTTGTTTCACATTCAAAAAACTATTTTTTCAAAGTTCTTGTATCCGAAACATTTTACACAAACAGAAAGGTGTAAAGTCAACCTTAAGAAACAAATTATTTCGTTTTTAAATTTAATGGAAATATTGAAACAAGATTTTTAAATATGAATGTTTTTAATATTGCAATTCTTGTTGCAATAATTCACACTAAAATGGAAGATAAATTTCTGGTTGTTAGTAAATTCAAATTGAAAACTTAGTCAACATTTAATATTTTATAGACAGTTATGAATTATTCAAACGAAATGTTTGGTCAGTGTTTTACTGACAAATATTATTATTTGCGAATAACTTTTGTTTTGTTTTTTGTTGAATATTTAAAATGCTCATGTTTTGTACCTTTGTTATGCTATGTTATTTTTTTAGTTAAAATCACGCATTGTATAAGTTTTGTGCTTATTTTCTTAAGACGCTTTATTAACAATAATTGTTATTTTGAATGCATAATATTAATCTAAAGAATTCCAAACGATTTATCGAATTATGTGGTTTGACTCAAAAATCGGTCGGTAGATAAAAAATTCCGACAAAAGTTACCCCAACCCTCAACGTCAGCTAGAGGTCTAACTCAAACAAACACAAACAACCGTTTCAGAACTTGGGAGGCTCGAGAATCTGAGCTCCCTCTAAATCTCTAAGATTTACGAAAAAATTTTAGTTAATCATGTACATTATGATGAAATCATCTAAATAATAATATGATCTTCGAGGCTCAATACGCCACTGATCATAAGATACATGTTTTAAGGTTAGCTTTGAATGCTGAATCTAATGACAACAAATCCAAAATGATACGTCTACCCCAAAGAAAAGTTATAGACCTTTTTACGTAATCATGACTTTTTTTTAAGTACATATCAGGTAAAATACTACCGAAAACAGTATGAAAATAGAAGTTTTGTCAATTAAACTTCGAATAAATGTTTCATTAGTCAAGAACAAAGATTAAAAAGAGCCCCTAAAAATATCTTTGGTAAAAGCATGTTTTTTTAAGACGAAGGTAAAGTGTAGAATTATTAACACAACACTCACTGGACTGAGAAACCGAATGGACAATCCATGACCTCTCGCCCAGATGCCTTCTTAACAAATGAAAAATCAAACACTGCTATAGTAAAAAATAATTTAAAAAAAATGTATACGTACATGTACTTTCATTTTCAACTAAACAAAATGTATTCCAAACGTTAGACCTATAACAGTCAGTATTTTTTACAAGATTGAATCGATCACTCATAATTTGGGTTTTAATATCTTAATTGATTAAGAGTTCTGAATTGACCATACCGCGCGCCACCGCGCTGCCATCCACCAGAAATATTTTTCCATTGCAACACCCGAGTCATTATTTGCCAGCTCCTAAGTGAAATTAATTTTTTTCTTTAAAAATCCAGGTTTAATCTTTTATTTGATCAAAATTGAACTAACATTATTCAAATACATTTTCACTTTAAATGGAATAGATATACCTTTCCTCCAATTTTAAAATCAAATCCAAATAGCAATAGAGTTGCACTCACAAACAAACTGTGAATATTCAAAACATACTATGAATATTCAAACTATAATATGAGTATTCATAATAATACAGAGCGAAAGAAGTGCACTCATTTGATTTGTTACAAGCACCCACGAAAGAGAAAAGAAACAAGCATTGCACCCGTTCTGTTATCAGAGAGTGAATGTTGGACTGGTTTTGTTTTTTATATGAGTTCTCATTTTGTGAGTGAACTTTATTAAAATTGTGTTGTAAATTGAGTGCACTGAAGTAGTGGAACAGTGTGAATAGATCAAATGAATACATTCATGCAGACCTCTATTAATTAACCTCTATTAATAAATTATAGGCTTAAAAATGGAAAAAAATAAGTTTGGGATGCAAAAACAATTTGCATGCAAATAATGCTGTGAGGTGAATAAATTTTTTTTCGGGAGCGTAAATATTTGATATTCACCACTTTATCTCACGCGAAACAATTTCCCAATTGTATTGCAGTTCTATGACGCCAATGGTTCCTTTTAGCATGAAAATGTTAACCAATCAAACAAAAGAGTAATTTTGTACTTCATCTCAATAATTTTTGGCATGCGAAAATATTTGCATAGATTTTCGCTCAGGAACTGTAAGCTAGGCTTTGTATTTTGCCTTACTATTAAAAGAAAACGTTTACAGCGAAGACATTTTTTCTTTGAATACATTTTTTTTCACCACCAAGCGATTTCTTTTCTTTACTCAAAAGAACCGTTTACTTAGCTTAAATGGTGAAATATTTTTCGAAAAAGTATATCCCCCCCCCGACATAATTGTCTGGCTACGGCCTTGACCCCTCCTAACCTAACCTAACCTAAGCCTGGACTCTTCCAATTGGGATGTTATTGGCAGAAGACATTCAGTATTCTCCAAAGAGACTGGCAATTCTGACAGCTTGGCCGAAGCTAATAGATGCCAGAATCACTGATTTGGTAAGTAAAACAAAAACTTAAGTGCTTTGTTTCTTCAACTTATTGTGTATTTTTTCAGATTAGCACTGATTTTAAAATAATGTTCCCTGCGAAAGGTCATTTTTTGCTGATCAGTTGATGGATCTCATTTAAGCAAACGATTGCAATATATAATGAATCAGATACTCATACTGACATATTATGGCTTGAGCATATTTTTACAATTTTTATAAAATTTAACAAAATGTAAATAAGATGTTTGAGTTCCAAATTAAAGAATTGTTTTTATTAAAAAAAATCCATTTCGAAAATAAGTGAAGCGTTGTTGAATCAAAGTTGAAAAAGGTTGCATTTAAGTTTTAAATCACTTGATTTTGCATCGATTGTGATAGAACGCTAAAACCTTGTCTTTTCAAAGTCTAAATTAGTTAACTTTACGATGTACCATAGTAAGATCAAAATCAAAAATATTTATTTCAGTTTGGGATCAGTTTGAATCTAAGACAGTTCACTTTGAACCAATGTGTAAACGAGGTTAAAATAAAGTTGAAACATGATATATTTTAAGTTGAGTGTATTCAAATTAACAATAAATAATGGTTGCATTTAAGTGTGTGAGTATTAATATTATAGTTAGAAGTATTTAATTGTACGATAGATAATAGTCGAATTGAAGGAAAGGCGTAGTAGTTTTAAAGTCTAAAGCATTTCCATCTGCGATGCCTAATAGTTGCATTGAAGTTGACACATTTTGTTTTAAAGATAGATAGATAGACGATGATTCAACCTCAAATCGACAAAAAAAACCTTTTTAAAAGAAACATAGAAAATATTATTTTTAAAGAAATGAAAAATGTTGAATTAACAGCATTCCTCATTGATTTTAAAATTTTGAACTTCGAAGCTAAATCATTCCGAAAAAAGTTAAATCGAAGTGGTTTTCATTGATTCTACGTTGCTTTTTCTCTGGGTGTATGTATACTATCCGAAAGATTTCTAGATCGTGATAAAAGGTCAACTATTTTCAGTAATTGGTCAGCCATAGATTTTTGTCTATGAATTTTTGAAGTTCGTTGCAAGGTCACAAAAAAAGACTTTTGGCACCTCATTTGGGACATTTAAAAAAAAAAAGTATGCAATTTGAAATGCCTCTTCACGGTTGTAAAAGGTCAGTTATTTTCAGTTATAAGTCAACCATAGATTTTTTTATGAATATTAAATGAATTAAACAAAAATTTCAAGGTCAAAAGGTTTTTTGGCAACTCATTTTAGGGAAAATTATTTTTGTTTATGTTTTGTGGACTATTGAATATAATTCAAATTAAGAGTTTTTTGTGACCTTTAGTCCAAATGCGTTTCGCCCAGGTACAACAGAAGGGTACAACAGCATGAATTTTTAAGTTATTGTTCAAGGTCACGCGCGATTTTTTCACCTCAATTACAGGAAATTTACAAACATTTAATACCACCTGAAAGGCCCTAAGATCTAAGCTAGTTTCAGTAATTGATCAGCAATAGATTCTTTTATACGATTTTTTTTTCCAAGGTCATGAACGGAGTTTAGGGTTCAAGGGATCAATAAAATTATAGAACAAAAATGAGTAACACCTAAGAGTTATAAGAAGAAAGAAGTAATATTTCATTAAGAGAACTACAAAGGGATCTAAACAACGTTAGCAGGGGTATATTTGAGGCTGTAAGTGCAAAAGTGATGTAACCCACTTTTTTTTTTTTTTTTGAGTATGAACATTTTGTCTACATTTGATCGAAATAGAAAGCTTTTTTGAAATATCAGAATACTCATGTGACTTCACAGCTTTTTTAGCGTTTTCTGTCGTACCATGTGTAATACATGATATCAAAGGTTTACGAATATCTGTCATATTTTGGCCACAACAAGTCTTGAATGTTTCAAGGCATACTTTTGGGCCCTGAGTTCAAATCCTTTTAGCATATTATACCGCATTTAATTCTTACATACAACTAACTAAGGAAACAAAATATAAGAGATTCCTTTCGAAATTAAATTATTAGAAATCTAAGCATAGTACCTAGGTATGTCACTTGATTGGGGGGGGGCTCAATCAATTCATAATAAAAATGACTGTTATATTTTTGAACTAGCTGGCCCGCCCGGACTCCACCCGGGTATATAAAATTTCGAGAACAAATTAACAAAACAAAATTTTAATTATGTGTCCTCGATTAATCGAATACCGGATAATTGAGATTCGACGGTATTTTTTTTTATTTTGTTATAAACAAATTTTATGATTGATAGGTTTTTTTTCAAACTCAATAGATTTGTTTTTGTATAAAACAGGTACCCAGAGTGCGCTCTGCACCTTTTTGGCAATACGCAAGACCGAATTTAACCAAACTTCACAAAAACAATCCCAATACCAAACACTACCTGAAAAAAAATCATTCAAATAGTTCAAGCAGTACTTGAGTTATGGTGTGACAAAGGGAAACACGGATTCATTTTTATTTATAGAATTCGTTTTAAGGCTCAAAATTTTAAAGGTCCGGTTGAACCCCGTTTCGGATGAAAGATATTTTTTACCCCAAAAATAAAAATGTTCACTGTTTTTCTAATATATCAAAGAAACCTTTACCATTTTTGCCCTATATTACCCCACTACATATACGTAAAGTCTCGTCAGAATCGTTTTGAAGATTATTGTGTTCAAATAGACAGACAGACAATTTTTTTTTTTAAATGATGCACTTATGTTTCTAAGCAAATAAACAACCACCTTATCAACTTTCAATTATTTTCATATTAAAGACAAACACCCCCAATTTAATTATTATGTTAGTAAAAGCTGGCAGCGATTCAATTGTATTATTGCATTTTAAAAAGTCATTATTGTGGTCAAAAGCCCGGGCGTGGCATCGTTGTCTTGTTGGTGGCATGTAGTTTGCACAGTACGCCAACAAAATTTTGAGCAAAGCTTTCACCACCTCTAAGACTATGTAATTTTTATTGTTCTAATTTAATTTTCTGACACTTTTTAAATCGATTATTTCTACTTGTTTATAATCATTTCCTATATATCAATTTTTTGTTTCGACATAATTTTTCCTAAACTTCATTGCTTTTCTAATATTTCAAAGAAACCGTTAACATTCTTACAATTAAAAGTAGCCTAGATCACTCCCAGAGTTGTCCACTACATGCACGTAAAGTCCCATTATAACCTGTTCTGCTGTTTCGAAGGTTACCGCGGACAAACAGACAGACAGACAAAAAAATTTTAAATGATGCAGTTATGTTTCTTAGCAAGTAAACAACCACCTAAGCTCAAAAACTTGAAATTATTTCAATATTAACGACAGACACTCCAATTTTATTTATATGTATAGATGTATAGATGTATAAATGTATAGATTAGTCGTATAGTTTCAGTTTTGATCAATATCGTTAGACAGTTCCCTTTTCCTTAGATTGTCGAAAAACAATCATTTCAGTTTAATAAACTTCCACCCTCTTTTTCCTCTGTCCCTTTTTCAAAACTGTCTATCTATACAAAAACCCATTCAGAATATTGTGGGGGACTTTGGATGTGCCCTTCCTTCATATGTTAAGCTGGCTACGGCCTTGATACCTTGAACCAAAAGAGCAAGTTTGTGTGATTCTGGCGTGCAAAATTTATTGTAAATTATATTTTTTCTTCAAAATCCATTCACATGTTCCGGCTTTATTTATATTCGACTTTATCGTTTACCATCAACTACAAAAAAAAATAAAAAATAAAAAAAAAAATAGTTCCTGCTCAAAACAAACATTTTTCTTTTTTTATTTTATTTATTTATTTAAAATTTTTATTAGACTCTTGGAGCTTGGAGCTGACTCTTCATTAGTCAAAAAGACTTTGTTTCTTGCAACTACTGACAACACTATTACCAATATTCAACAAATTAGGCAAACACATCAGATCAGCAGCTTCCAGCCTTCCGGATTATAAAGATCATAAAAGATGACAGGTTTCTTCTTTGTAGGTATACCTTACCTATATGAACGTAAAGCTTTCAAATAAAAAATTATTGTTAGTTAAAAATAAAAAAAAATTGAAATCAATTTGTATCTCTCATATGAATCATATGGCGGCTCTTAAAAGAGCCGTTCTTTATTTGTTGTAGTTGTTTTTTTATTTTGATTTGTTTGAAATTTTATTTAAAAAAAAATATTTTTCTTGTTTTTATTTTTTGTAAGAATTCTCCATCTAATTATATTTTCACTGAGAGTGTTTCTTCTTTTATTTGTATCATTTCCAGCATCAGCATCAACATCAGGAGCAACCTAATGTTCCAATTACAGCTTTTCTTCATTGTTGCTCCGCATCATGCTGCTAGTAATCATCTTCTACAAGCCAGGCATTTATTTACCTTCTATGGCTGTTTTCCTGTCGTCATTGTCATTGCAGTTAAAATTTATTGTGTTTTCTATTCGATCAAAGAAAATAATAATTCAATTTCTATGTGCGCGCATCAGTGAACCTGAAAGATCTATTCTGTCCCCATTTCAGATCTTCTGTTTCTTTTTTTTTTCTTCTCAATAAAAGTGATGGTTTCTTGGCGCAGCATTATTTTACCCCAGTGACATAATTTTTTATAATTTGTATGTCTTTTGCGTTTGATGCTTAGATTACAGCGAACGCCAAATATCACTTCATTTTTGCGGACTATGATGGGTAGTCGCAGATGATGCTGAAGTTTCTGACCCATCGTGCATGGGTTTCTTCTTCAGAATACTCAAATCGTTTACGTTTTCCAGGAAGCTTTTATGAGCTGAAAAGACCTTAACGCTATCAAAATCCTTCTTCAGTTCTTCAATGTCACGCTTTTGTTTGGCACGGCGATTTTGAAACCATGTTATCACCTGAAAGACAAAAAAAAAAACAAATATAAAATTATTTATTATGGTTAAATGGTTGAAGCTGGGTTATTTAATTTTTTTTCGGTTCAAGTTTGACTTCAACTAAGTCTGCAGATAGCTAAACTCTGAAAATTAGCTTTCAAGCTTTATCTTTAGATTGAATGAGTATAGGTACCCATGATCTTTAAAACCACTTAAGCTCGGAACAAAGTCATCAAAGTAAAAAAAAAAAAAAAAAAAACAAGAAACTCATTCGACACCCACCTGAGCATTAGATAGTCCGAGTGCAGCAGCAATTTCATCACGGTCCGCAGGTGACAGATACTTTTGATACAAAAATCGTTTTTCCAGTTCAAATATTTGATGATTTGTAAATGCCGTGCGAGACTTTCGCTTCTTCTTAGGCTGTGGGCGATTCGAGAATAGATCCAAATGGGATTTATCTAAAAAAGAAAAAAAAATGAATTAAAATTTTACTTAGGTGCACACAAAGTTTTCAAGCCTTTAAGTTCTATTTGTTTGAAAAAAAAATGAAGAAGATATACAGAAGCGCCTTTTTGAGAACACCCAAAAAGTTATCAAAAAAATAAAACTCGATTGGAATTTATTGTCTACATTACTCTTCCTCTTGTCGATGACGGTATTAAGAGTGGTGGCTGTGGCGGCGGTGGTGGCGGCATAGAGCATCACAAAAGCAACAAAAAAAACTTCACAAATTAAAAATTCAAATAAGAAGTATATCAAGATAACAATAGACAGTAGCCACTTAACTCTAAGGCCATCATGTATATAGGCTTGGTATACACTTTTCTCGCTTAATGGCCAATCAATAAAAACCACCACAAAATAATAATAAAAATAAAAAAGAAACACGTTAAACTTAAGTTAGATGAAAAATTTAAATAACCAAGCCATCAATTCTGCTACTAATGATCCAAAACAAAAAATTTAGATGCTCCCATCGCATATATGTACATATCTGGAGGACTGAACTGGAGGGGCGTGATGCGTTTTTTGGGTCAAAATTTTATCATTATGATGATGCTTAATATGGGACGAACGAGATTTTTGAATTTAATTTTATATTTTAAATAAAATTGACCGCAACGACAAAAATACCAAAAAAAAAAAAGAGATATGAATGCCAATAAAATTAATTAATTACCAATTGATTGAGTTGGAGAGTAGGGTTGGATTTGGTTTTTGAGAGGCCTCAAGGCAACTTTTGGTTCTTATGGGGCCTTTGTTGAAAATCATTATTTTTCAGTAGGACACATAAGATTATAGTTCTATACAGTAATAGAAATATGTTGCATAATGGCTCTGGAGAAGGAACCCACAACAAAAGTATATAACTGTACCTAAAGAAGCACGAAACGCCACTTTAAGTTTGGAGCTTATGAAAAACATAAGAAAAAAATTACACTAAGTTCCTTAGAGCCAGTTTTTCAGTTCGAAATCATCTTAGGGTCAGTTTGATCACAGCTTTTATCTTTAATCAATGATTATTTTGTGACTGATAAATCAGCGAATGCGCTGTTTACTACAGTTTTTGAATCCATAGTTTGAGTTGTTTATTATCGAAATCACTAATTAGCCAATACTGGTTGATTAGCTCCATTTAATCAGAGTATGAAAACTTATTACAGATCTTACCCAAAGAGAATAAACTGGCTCTTAATCTCGAGATTAAAACCGAGTTTAACTCGAAAATTGTTTTTCAGTCAATTTTAATCATAAGTTTTCTCACGTTATTTGGTTGATTAACTCTGGAACTAAACTGAATAGATTTTACTCACAGATGAATGTTAAAAATCGAATGAAATCTTTAATTAGAGCGATTTCCGTGGCGGTGCCATGTCGATTCAATTTTCATTTATTTAATGAAAGATGTAAAAGGGTGTAACCTTTTGCATTTCGATTTCAATTGATTTTTTACAATTGAAAAATTAAATTTATTTTCCGCTGATAAATCTACTTCTGAGTTAACTTGGAGTTATTTCAGAACTAGCAATTATTAGCTCGCAGTGAATTCAGCACTGAAAAACTGGCTTTTAGTGACTAACAGTCACAGCTATTTTTAATTTGTGGGAATAAGTTGGCTATTATTAAAATAAATGCCACGGAATGCATACAATTCAATCTGTGGGTGCTTAGCTGTTTTAGAATGGGACTCAAAATATAATCTCTGGACCGGGACCAAGATCGAGACTGAGACCGAGACCGAGACCAAGGACCTAGACTGAGACTGAGACTGAGACCGAGACCAAGACCGAGACCGAGACCGAGAACAAGACTAAAACCGACACCAAGACTAAAACCGAGACAGAGACTGAGACCGAAACCGAGACCGAGACTGAGACTGAGACCGAGACCGAGACCGAGATCGAGCCCGAGACCGAGACCGAGACCGAGACCGAGACCGAGACCAAGACTGAGACTGAGACTGAGACTGAGACTGAGACTGAGACTGAGACTGAGACTGAGACTGAGACTGAGACTGAGACTGAGACTGAGACTGAGACTGAGACTGAGACTGAGACTGAGACTGAGACTGAGACTGAGACTGAGACTGAGACTGAGACTTGGACTGAGACTGAGACTGAGACTGAGACTGAGACTGAGACTGAGACTGAGACTGAGACTGAGACTGAGACTGAGACCGAGACCAAGACCGAGACCGAGATCGAGTTTGAGACTGAGACTGAGATAGAGACCGAGACCCAGACCGAGACCAAGAACGAAACCAAGCCCAAGATCAAGACCGAAGCCAAGACCTTCCTCAAGTCTGAGACGAGACTGTGAACGAAACTAAAACCGAGATCGAGACCATGACCGATACCGATACCGAGACCGAGACCAAGACCATGACCAAGACCAAGACCAAGACCAAGACCAAGACCAAGACCAAGACCAAGACCAAGACCAAGACCAAGACCAAGACCAAGACCAAGACCAAGACCAAGACCAAGACCAAGACCAAGACGAAGACCAAGACCAAGACCAAGACCAAGACCAAGACCAAGACCAAGACCAAGACCAAGACCAAGACCAAGACCAAGACCAAGACCAAGACCAAGACCAAGACCAAGACCAAGACCAAGACCAAGACCAAGACCAAGACCAAGACCAAGACCAAGACCAAGACCAAGACCAAGACCAAGACCAAGACCAAGACCAAGACCAAGACCAAGACCAAGACCAAGACCAAGACCAAGACCAAGACCAAGACCAAGACCAAGACCAAGACCAAGACCAAGACCAAGACCAAGACCAAGACCAAGACCAAGACCAAGACCAAGACCAAGACCAAGACCAAGACCAAGACCAAGACCAAGACCAAGACCAAGACCAAGACCAAGAACAAGACCAAGACCAAGACCAAGACCAAGACCAAGACCAAGACCAAGACCAAGACCAAGACCAAGACCAAGACCAAGACCAAGACCAAGACCAAGACCAAGACCAAGACCAAGACCAAGACCAAGACCAAGACCAAGACCAAGACCAAGACCAAGACCAAGACCAAGACCAAGACCAAGACCAAGACCAAGACCAAGACCAAGACCAAGACCAAGACCAAGACCAAGACCAAGACCAAGACCAAGACCAAGACCAAGACCAAGACCAAGACCAAGACCAAGACCAAGACCAAGACCAAGACCAAGACCAAAACCAAGACCAAGACCAAGTCCGAAACCGAGGCCAAGACTGAGACCGAGACCGAGCCGAGACCGAGACTGAGACCGAGACGATGATGAAATTTTTCTATGGGGATAGCGGATAACCATAAAAGTGTTGTTTCGTTTGGTATCGTGACCAGCCCTATTTAAGAATTTAATTCATTGAAACCGTTGCGAATGTGCGTGCAGTTGGCACCGCCACTTTCGTTTTTCAAAAACAAAAAAAATTATACTGTATTGCACTCAACTTGTGGTTTCGTGTGTCGTAAATATTTTTAAGAAATTGAAATTTTATATTTTCTCAAAAATGAAAGTTGTGCTGTTTTGTGTTTTGAATTTTGAATTTTTCTTTTTGAAAATCGAAAAAGGCGATAGTTACCTCAAGCACATCCGTTGCGTTTAAAGGGCCAAAAACGATGGTACCATGTAACTTCATAGCCGCCAAGGATTATTTTATTGAAAGCGGAATTTTATTTTACTGAGCTTTTTTCCCCAAAAACATGTTCTTACTTTCTCTTTCAAAATCTTTTTTTGTTTTCATCAAAATATTTAATTTGCAAAAATATGAACAACTTTTTTTCGTTCATATTGTGTCTGTTCGCGTACCTCCCAATACTACGAATTTCTACGAATTTAGCCCAAAGTTCTGTCAAAACTAATATACAAAAAAATTCGTAGTTTTGGGAAGTACACGAACAGACATAATCTTTTTTGAAAATTCTATATTTCGAAGACGATCGTTTTATTTTTAGTAAATTTGTAAGAAGTTTAATTTCACTACGCTTTACATCCTCTTAATTGACTTTGCGATCATAACATCAGTTAGGAGCTCTCTCAGTTTAAAAAGAGTCTTACTTTCGACCATTGTCGATACCAAATTTATCTGACTGCTACTTATTTGTTATATTGTTCTTATATTCTTACTAAAAGCCTAGTTTACAGTTCCCGTGCGCAAAAAAAGTCTAAGCAAATATTCTTGCATGTCAAAAATAATTGGGTTGAAATGCAAAATTATTTATTTGCATGATTGGCTTACAGTTTCATGCAAAAAAACCATTACTGTCATAGAATATCATTTAAATTAATGGACCGGCAATAGCTTTGCATGCGAAAAAAAGTTTGGTCAGTAATATATTTTTTTTGGATGGTCGGCTTGTACTTAAAACAAAAGAATATATTCACTTCAAGGCATTTTTTGCATGCAAATGATTTTTGCATCCAAAAATAATTATTTTCCGTTTGTAGACCTATAATTTATTAATTGATTAATTAAAAATGAATGCCTCAATGGTTTGCTTAGACCAAGGCAAACGTTGTTTGCCTTGAATGATATTCAATATGGTGCACAATAATTGGAAAATTCTTTTGAAATTTTTGATTTTTTTTTCGCATGGGAACTGTAAATTATGTCAAAAAGAAAGAGGAAATGTATTGGAAATGGAAAATTATCAAATCAATAACACCCAGCACCGGCAGCAGCGCCCCGAAGAAACACAGGCCCAGACAGAGTCCCTTGCACAATCCAAAACTGTCACATTACCATCTGAAGTATGCATGCGCGATGACAAGTTGTTTGTCTAAAAGCCTTTCAGTGCGTAATTTAAGCGGGGACATTAGAATTCAATAAAAAGAAAAAAAAAAAATCAAACCGATCAATGTTCGATTTTAATTTATTTTTATTGGTAAGCGGGCCAAAAAAAATACGAGAAGCTGCTTTTCTTCTTGTTTGACATTTTTCTCCCTTCAAAATACAGTCGACTTAAAATTGATCTTTTTTGTCTTTTGTATATTTATGGTGGTATCTGCATCGAATTATAAGTTTTTATTTTTTTTATAGAAATTCATATTTCGATTTATAACCGTGTAATATCGAATACAAAAAAAAATATTATATCTTTAGGTAAGTATTTAAAAGGGTATCAGAGTGAAGAACTCAAAGTGTAGACCAAAGAAACTGGTGGTGGTGGTGGTTGTTCACTGATAAATACCGAAAAGAATAAGTAATTCCATCATCGCAGGCGGTAAATACTCTTTGATCTCGAATTATTCTTGTTTCATCTTTGAGTTCGTGCAAAGAAGCTAAAAATGTATAATAAATTTGATAATAAGATATTTTATACGAGGTGTGAAATATAGTTTCTATATAAGCATGTATGGGTAGGTTAGGTTAGGTATGTATGTACTATATCTATATAAAGAAAATGACGAAGAAGAAACCAAGCTTAATGGATTTTTTCGATTTCTATGTATTTTATTTCTTTTTTTTTATTTTCATTTTTATTTTTTGGAAATTTATTCGAAGATGAAGTAGAATTTGTAATCGAAAATTATAATATTAATTAACCAAATAAAAAACAACAGATATATCAATGTGACAGGTGGTGTTTTATTAGAAATTAAAAAAATATTTATTAGACACGCTAGAGATTGATTGAAAGATCAATTAATTGACAATAGAAGGAAAAAAAATGCCAATAGAAATTCAAGTTAAATAATACAAATCTTATGTAAAAGAGATGAAACTTATTATTTTTTGTTTAATAAAACAGTTTATTTAAAAGAATAATTTTGATATTTTGGGGAAAGTTCGAAGTCAATAGCAATAAGATTTATCATTGTACTCTTATACAACTTTAATGTTTGAACCTAAAAGGGTCAAAGGCTTTTTCTACCTTGTCCTGCCATATCAACCTGCTGTTACACAACTTCAATCAAGCGTAGTTCAAAAGATCCGTTACATATAAGATGATTTTTTGTATAAACATGTCTTTCATTAAGTAAAGAATTTAAATCTGTTTGGGTTCGCCTGAAGATCTATTAACGTGGAGTGGGACGAGACGTTAAGGAAAATAGATTTGTCTTTATTGATTAACATGTGGAAAGAGTTTTTCTGGCCAAATATTTTATTTAATAAGACAGTTAGGATCTCGAAAATGTTTATTTAACAGGCTATTAGTCGGTTCGCTGAATCGTCAGAAATATATGACAGACCAACAAGTGGCCATTACACGCGTCAACCACAGTACAGCAATAAAAATAGTCAGTGAACAAACTCGACGAAAACACTAATCAAACCAGACAATTATTTCCAGGGAATTGTATATATTCGCCAGATTCGTGAGGACCTCTATATGAATGTCTATCGCCAATCAACGGGTTATGTCTTATTTCCTAGAGTGAAAAAAATAAGACTGGAAAGAAGAAAATGACTTTTTCAGTGACACGCCAAAAACGGATATATTGAAATATTATACTTTCGGACAATAAAATTTTTACTTAGGAAAAAGTTTTTAAGAAACAAAATAATAAGGATTATGCCTGTTGTTTCAAAGGTTCATCCAGCTGGTATTAGACTTGCCACCAAGGCAAGTCTAATACTAATAGACTAAGAGCCCACAGCAGATTTTGGGTGTGAACGATAGCAAAAAAAGACGTATAGGCGTCGAAAGCTCCATTAAAGACTATTAAAAAAATCAAAGTCTTGCGAGAAACAGTGCATCGAAAAAAAAATATGAATGCAACTTCGAGGATAATCGTGTTAGCCGAAATTGGTTTTCACTCCTCCCTTGAGAAGCTCCTCGGATCACATATCATGGAATCTGAGACCATTTGAGTGTATAGTTCGCTCTACCGGACCGTTTAAAAAATTCAAAATTCTAAGTGAAAAACGGTTTTTTTTAACAGTCTGGCAGGGTGAATTAAACACTCAAATGGTTTAAAATTCCGTGATATGGGATCCGCAGAGCTTATCTAGGGAGGGCTGAAAACCAATTTCGGCTAACACGATTTTCCTCGAAGTTGCATTCATATTTTTTTTCGATGGACTGTTTCTCGCAAAGGCCCCAGTTGTGGACTGCAAGACTTTGATTTTTGTAATAGTTTTTAATGGAGCTTTCGACGCCTATACTTCTTTTTTTGCTATCGTTCACATCCAAAATCTGCTGTGGGCTCTCGGTCTATAAGGTATCACATAGCTCCGTGTTTGTGAAAATGATGGGAAAACGGTTTCAAAAGTTTACCAGAACGTTGTGCTAGAGGTTCAGGGTGTTATGAAAGGCAAATAATCTTTTTAATGGGGAAGAATGGATATTTCAGCAGAATTCTGCCCATGCACACAAAGCCAAAACCACCCAGGTGTGGCTTAAATTAAAATTCCAGGTTTTGTAGTAGCAAACGATTGGCCCTCAGGAAGTCTAGATTGAAATCTTTTGAATTACTGCTTGCGGTCAGAAGAAGACAGCATAGTCTGTAAGACTTGCGACTGGAATTTCGAGAGTCTCAAAAAAGCATTAACGGAAGCAGAGGCAAAAACATCCGTAGAAACACTACGTGTGTAGGGCTGGCTACTATACCAAACCAAACAATACTTTCTTAAGTAGGGCAGATCTGCTTAAGATGACATATTCGACAAGACGACATAGTCGCATTTTCTCAGTAACCATAAGTCTAACGGTTCTTTTAAACACGCCGAAATGTGCAGTTTTAAAATGTCAGCTTCTCAATTGTTGTAGCTTTTTTCAGTTGGAAAGAGTGTTTCTTCAGGAGCAGACACAAGAATTTTGCTCACGAAATTTTTTTTTTACTCAAAAGTACTATCGAAGATATTTCCGTTAAGGTATGTAAGTAAAGTATTGTGTCTGAAGTGTTTTATGAATACAGTTATTAGTATTTTATGAAGTTTTTGTGTTATTTAAGTGCCAGATCGTGTAGTTTTTGTGCCTTTAACATTGAAACCATTTTTGATCATGTCGGGCAAGATGACATGGCGCTCATCAGTCCAAGTTGACATAATGTATGTCATCTTACCCGGAAGGTAGTAAAAGAAATAAAATACAAAAATAATTTAGAATTTTTTTTTATTTCAGTAGGTATGCCAGCAAACTACAAAAGGAAATCAACCAGGCTTTCTTGGTCAAAGGAAAACATGGATAAAGCCATTGAAGATGTCAAAAACAAAAAGTGTGGTTGGCTTTTGGCCGCTAAAAAGTATGAAGTGCCACAAGCCACCCTTCGGTGCCACTTCAAAGCCATTCCAAAAAACATTGGGCGCATTAAACCAACATTTAACGAAGAAATCGAAAAGCAGTTGGTTCAACACTTATTGGATTTCGAGAGTTGTTTCTTCGGTTTTATGACAACTGAAGTCAGAAAATTAGCATTTGAATTCGCAGAAAAACTTAACATAAAACACACATTCGATAAGAGGTCCCAAATGGCTGGTTGGGACTGGCTGGATGGTTTTAGATCCCGGAAACCAAAACTGACTTTAAGATCACCTGAGCCAACTTCTGCTGCGAGGGCAAAGGCTTTTAATAAGCCACAGGTGATGAAGTTTTTTGAAATACTAAGTTCGTTGATCACTGAAATACCACCTCAACGCATCTATAATATGGATGAATCTGTACTAAGCACAGTTCAAAAGCCACCCAAAATCTTTGCGCTCAAGGGAAAAATACAAGTTGGTGCCTTAACAAGCGCCGAAAGAGGCCAACATGTCACTGTTGTAGTCTGCGCAAGTGCAACTGGAAACCTTGTTCCTCCAGCTTTGATATTCCCTCGTAAAAATCACAAACAGGAATATTTTGATGGTGCGCCAGCTGGATCCTTGGAGCTGTGCTATGAAAGCGGATATATGGTGGGTGAACTATTTTACAAGTGGATGGAATATTTTGTGAAGTTCACTGGTTGCAGCCTTCAAAATAAAGTTCTCCTTATACTTGATGGTCATGGAAGCCACAAAAATCTCCAGGCATTAGAATATGCCAAAGCAAATGGTGTTATCATGTTGTGCTTGCCGCCTCATTGCACACATAGAATTCAGCCTCTGGACGTTTCATTTTTTGGACCGCTTGACAGCTACTATATTCGGGAATTGACAACATGGCTAAAAAACCTCCCCGGCAGAACTGTTGGCCTCTACCAAATAAGCGCTTTGTTTGGTAAGGCATATGGATGCACCGCTTCAGTGGGCAACATTACAAGTGGCTTCGAAAAATGTGAAATTTATCCATTCAACCCGAATATATTTCCCGATCACTTGTTTTTACCAAGCGATGTAACAGAAAATGAATTAAACATGGATGAAGTTGCAAGTCCACAACATCCCCTTCAACCTGCAACAGATGAGGTTCAATCATTCAATGAGCCTGGACCTTCAAAATCAACAGACCCTGTGGACTCAATTAAATTCAAAATTCTTCAACATCAACTAATGAATTAGAATCGGTTACCATCGCAGCTACTTCACTATCATCCGGACCGACAGAATCGTCTGACGTACCAGCTCCCTCATCATCAACATTTCTTCTTAGCATTTCAAGTCATATATCATTGTCATCTTATCCGTTCGTTGAACAGATGCTAAAATCTATTTCACCATTACCAAAATCTGTTTCGACAGGTAGTGCCAGAAAAAAAGGAAGGCTACAGCTACAGGATCTCAAGTTCTCACTTCAAGCCCGTATATGAGTGAAGTTAAAGCTCAGGTCCAGGCAAATAATGAAAAAGAGAATCGCAAGAGTCTAAGGGCTCGAAAACGTTCCATATTACAGGACGATGATGCTTCGCAGGACTTTTCAGAAGATGATGACGATGTGTCTTGCGTTTATTGCAATGAGCTGTTCAGCATTTCACGTCTAGGAGAGCATTGGCTATGTTGCCAGGCATGCACTTAATGGTACCATGCATTTTGTGCCGGTGTTGATCACAAAATAAAACAATTCATTTGCGAGCTCTGCAATGAAGATTAATAAAAAGAGGCATGTATGTCATCTTATCCAAAGGCAATATGTCATCTTACCCAAAGATATGTCATCTTATACAGGGCTGTGAACTAAATTTAAAATAATTTTTAAAAATACTAATTATGTCTGAATTCCATAATTTGAAGTTTTTTATTGTTATAAATAAAAAAATAAACTAAATTGACTTTGTTTTCATTGCTATGAGTCCTAGATTTTTCAATTTTCAGCTTTATAGAAAAAGTATGTCATCTTAAGCAGATCTCCCCTATCATCTCGGTATCGTTAAAATCCAAAAATTCCAGTATCGTCTCAGTATCGGTCCCGGTCTCGTAAATGTCAGTCTCGTCTCGGCTTAGGTCTCTTATAACAAGAACTCGTTTCGGTATCAGTATCGGATTTAACAAAAATTTTATAAACAAAAAATTCTTTTATTAAGGGAACCGCTCTATTTGTCATACTATTTATCAATTTTTCATACTATCCTCCTGATTCTTAAGTTTATTTTGCCTTTTTATCCGTTTGTTCCTTTTTCTATTTGTCCTTTTTCTGCCTTTTCTCCTAAAAAAGGAATTGTTTTTCCGGATTAGAAAATCTTGAAATACAAAAATAGGTATAGGCCCAGAGCCGGGTATTTTTTTTCTGCAATTTATTGCTTGATTCAATATGTTTAGGGGTTTCAGCCTCAGCCACCATCTTGGAAAATGCGTTTTATCAAATAGCTCGTGAGCCGTGTATCGTACGAAAAAATTGTAAATTTTTTTGAAAGCTAAAAATCTATTCTTTTATTTTATTTTTTTACCCAAGTTGTCTTCGAGAAAAGTTTTTGAGAAATTAATTCTAAAGTCATTATGTTTTCGAAAACAATCAAAAAAAATTTACAATTTCTTTCAAAAATACTGATTCTACCATAATTTAATTTATCAAAAACTTTTCAGGAAAATAATTTGATTTAAAAAACAAATAATTAAATGGAACATAGACCAAAACGGTCATTGTCGCCATTATTTTTTCAATTGTTGTTTTTGGTCAGAAAAGAGTATACACCAGAGAGTAAAAAAAAAAACTAACGTTTTTGCCAATTTGCTTCTGTCAGATGGAATTTCATTGTATAGATTGCCAATAATTTTTGCCCGAAAATCTCCGGAACAAAACTATTTTTTTCATCAAGGAATATCACTAAGGTAAAAGTATTCTCAATTTTTAAAAATATCAACAAATTCAAAAACACATTCAAAAGCACAACACAACATAGAAAACATAAAATTAAAACTTCAAAATTATCACAAATAAATAACGGCTAGTTAATGGTAAATTATTAAAGCCATAAACCATCCGATATAAACAGTTCTTACCCCATTTTCAGGTAGTACTTTGCCAACTTGATGTCAAGCTACCAAAGAACCAAAGAAACATAGAAAACATTGCACGACAAATTCAAAATTGTCCCAACTAATTAACGACAAACTATCCACCTACCCATTTTTCGATCCGTGAGAGTTGCTTTGCTAACTTGATATCAAGTTAGCAAAGCACCCGAAAAATCATAGAAAATATTGAATGATAAATTCGAAATTATCGCAACTAATTAACGACTAATTAACGGCAAATTATCTACCAGCTCATTTTTCGATTTGTCAAAGTTGCTTTGCTAACTTGAAACTCATATATTTTTGCCTTTTCAAGTATTTTTAAATGGTTTTAGGTCAACAAAAAGAGTTTGCGTAACAAGTAAGCATCTTTTTAGCTTCAAATTTAGATACACAAATGTTTTGGATCCGCCAAAATGTATAATTTTCACCAGATAACGGGACGTTTTTATAGCTCAATTCTAAAATTCTTAAAATTGGAATTGGAGCAAATTCTTCAAAAATATTTAAAATTGATAGTAGGTAAGAAATTTTTTTTGCTAACCACGGGTCTTGTAAACAGATTTTATATGCTTCTCATAAAATTAGAGCCAATTACTCATGGGCACAATTTAACTTCTCATCATTCAAATCTGATAATTAAAATCGAATTTCCTCTCTTGTTTTTTTTTTACACTTCACCAGAGCATCATATTTCTTTGCATTTTAATTAATCTATAAATTTTTATTAATTATAATTAACATCCGACATTTGTACTGAATCAGCATAAAATAAAATAAAATCCTAAACCGCCACGCTAGCCGACTATAAAACAATTTACAAAAAATATTTTACAAGGCAAAAAATTACTAATTTGTCAACAAGTGAACACATTATTTAATCATGTCTAGATTTTTCTAATTAAACTTGAAAACAATTAAATTTGATTAATGAGTATCGAACCTTGTGACATGATCTATAGTACTGGCTATGGAACGCACTGAACAGAAGCAGTAAAATGACACGTTGTTGCATATACAAGTAACTATGTTGGTACCAATTGAACTTACCAAGAAACGTTGTAGTCGATCGCCGATGTATGTATGTATACATTTTTATTTGCATAATAACGACAGACAGACGCCCGCCATTGTGCCATTTCAATTTCATTGCCTTGTCATTTATGGACTGTCATTGTTCGCAGTGTTCGCACCCGGTTTGCCGCCCATAAATTAGTGACGTTTTATTGTGTGGTTATTAAAGAAAAACAATTCTATTCATTAATACTCGAATCCGGACTTGGGGGTTATTATTCATTTCATTAAGAAAACTACCGCATGTAGGATAGGTAAGGTATAGGTAGAGGTAGAGATTCTTGAAAATCTTGAAACTGATTAATCGAAAATCGCTTTAGGTGTGCGATTGCGGCTACCTGCAGTTTTTGTAGATAGTCAGTCTCAAAGCGGCGGCAATTATACAAAAGATAATTTCAAAGTCGAGATAATTCTAATACGACAGCGAACACGGTTGAGAAATTTAATGTACTTATCGCGTAACTGATCAGCATTAGAAAAAAACGATGAATATTTTTATATTTTTTTTTTTGTTTCTAATCTTTTTAATGGTTTGTTAATTGTCTCTTGCAGTGAATAAGCTTTAAATAGAAATTAATTGCGGTTAAAGAGGCTGACATTTCGCATTCAAACTGATCAGGTTTTCTCTTTTATATTTATAGGTATTTTAAAAAACTGTTATTTCTGGTAAAGTTTGGAATCAAGATCAGTTAAAAAAAGGTTAAAAAGGCTTACCACTTTTTTTTTTTCATTTCGTTTTCAATTAATAAACTCTGTTCGTGTACTTCCAAAAACAGCCCATTCATGTACATAAGTCCAAAATTATGTCAATTTAATTTTTTTTATATGAACTTTGACAGAACCCTGAACTAAATTGGCGCTTTGACCTTTGCCTGGCACAGACGGTAGAAAGGTCTAAGTGGCTCCCAGCAAAAAATCCAGAAAACTTATAGAACCTATCCAAAGTCCTTTTTGTCAAATCTTTAACTAAATTCAATTTTTCAAATAGCTAAAACCGAAATGTTACGCTCTGGTGCCTCAGTCTAATATGTCAATCTTCATGATCGCGTTTCAAGATCAAATCTATTTTCTGAAGTTTATTTTCTTGTAATAAATTGTAAAAATATTACAAAACACATCACACAATAATTTTGTTAAATTTTATTAACCAAAATTTAATGATTTCCATTAACACATATTAATACTAATTAATTCTTTCATATACCGACTACTCTACTCGGAGATATGTGTATGTACCTCCACTATTCATAAATGCCTTGAAGTTAGCCAAGAACAACATACAGAAAGCAAACTCCATTTTCATGTAATAAACCTTAAAATGTAATTGCCATGATGACAAGCAAAGCATCATCAACATTATCAAACATGTTGCAGCAACATTATAATGTTTTGGTTTGTTATTATGTGCTATAAATTATCGCCCAAGTCTGCTGACAAATATATGTAAATATGATCATAAAATGATCAGTTGATTCCCTCCATACACACTGATTGATATATACGATTCCCGACTGCACATACATACATATTCCTGTGGGAATTCATGTGAATATCAATATTGATGTGTATCTGGAACATCATTATGAGCTGTGAAGTTATTAGTCATAATGATGTTGCATCAGGCATCCTATAAGCATATTCCTGTTCCTATATACGACTCATCTGATGATGAGGGGAAAAAATAATTTTTTTGAAAATAAAATTTATGTGAATGTTTTGTGTCATTAATTAGTTGGGTTGTCATTCGTCGTGTATAATGAGTTGTGAAGAGTTCATTAATCGTTTGAGCTCAAAAACTTATCGACGAAACCAAAAAGAAATGAGAAACAAAAAAAAAAACATAAAAAGATACGAGCAAATGCATTGAGGTGAAATTTTATTGCTTTGTGGTGATGCTGATGATATTTATTTTATTTATATATCCATCCTGATGATGATGATGATGAAAATGAATTAAAATGTTTTATGATGAGATAGGTACGAGTATGATGATGGAAATGGAAAATACCTATTGAATTATTTTAAGATTTTTTCAGGATTATTTGTCAAAAAGAAATATTTTATGAATTCATCAAAAAGTTCATTGTGTGACACACAGCATGACAGTAATAGTAAATCATCAGGAAAATAAAAGAAAAACAAAAACTAAGCAAGGCCAAAGGAATCAAATTTAACGAATTTTTATGAAATTTATAACAAACAGGTCCGTTTTCGGTCATTAACATTTCTTTTGGCTGATTGTGCGGGTAACTAGTTAATTAAGAATGGAAATAAAAATGATCTGCTTATAATATTTAATATGAAGAGAAACGCAAATAATAGAAAATTATTTTTGTTTATGTTTTGTGGACTATTGCATATAATTCCAATTAGAAAAGTCGCAAAAACTTTTAATTTGAATTATAATATTTAATATTTCGTAGGGTCTAAGTCCAGACTGACGTTCTTAGTTTTGGCATTTTGTAATTTTTTCTACTTCTTCAGAAAAAAACAAATGCACGAATGGGTCGCACAAACTTGCTCTTATGTTCAAGAAGTTTAAAATTTGAATACAAAATATGAGTAAAGTAAGTATGATGGGTATATATTTTATGGACTTCGTGGCTAATATGGGCCACGAGCTTTTCTCGCAACCCAATTTAGTCAATTCTTGAATCCTGAGTCTGATCACTGTATCAACATATTACGAAGCAACAATGGTTTGTAGTTCGATAAACAGAATTATGGAGCAGAATCTTCAGAAGGACGGGATTTGTCACCAACGAAGTGCGCCGTACTCTCTTGAACAAAAGGGGCGGGTGGAACGTGATATGAGAACTGTAGTCGAAGCAGGACGAGAGCTAATTTTTGTATGTCATATTGCACTCAAATTTTTAACGGAGGCTATCACTACGGTAGTTTATGTGCTTTAATCGCACAGGTTAAATAAAGTTCTATGTCTATTAAAAGTCCTTTTGAAATGTTGGTTCAATGCTGGGCCACAACTTGACGGGGCGGTACGATATTCCGTGAACCAAAATATAGAATAACGAAATATCGCTTTTTTAAAATCTCGAATAACGAAATCTCGCAAACTTTAAATCAAGTTTTTCATAAAATAGAAATGAAATCTCGAAAAAGAAAAACTTTTTTCTCAACTTTTA
The DNA here is from genome assembly GCA_963921185.1 of Dasysyrphus tricinctus. Taxonomy (NCBI): domain Eukaryota; kingdom Metazoa; phylum Arthropoda; class Insecta; order Diptera; family Syrphidae; genus Dasysyrphus; species Dasysyrphus tricinctus. The sequence continues at coordinate 15,474,786 of OY992530.1, forward strand.
TTGATAATAATTATTTTTTTTTAAGATTTTGATTCAAAAATGTATTTTCTGCAGTAAAATGAAATTTTGCGAGATTTTAATTTGCGAAGTTTTAGTTTGCGGGATTTCGCTATTGCGAGACTATGCAAAGAGAGATTTTGTTATTGCGAGATTTCGTTATGCGAGATTTCAATTTGCGAGATTTCGTACCCAACCCAAACTTGACCCACCTAAGGATTTTTTGGTTCCGAGGCTTATTTACCCGTAGCAAAAGAAAGACGCCGAAAATGGGATACTTACCAAATCTGACTGTGTAAAGTTAAAGATGGAACTGTTGCCGATAATCAGATCAGAGTGCAACATCAGAGGTCCAAAGTGGAAGTGTGATGAAATAACACCTCAGAATTAAAGCCATTATAAAGAAAAACTTCGCAAATTGGATCAGGTAAGCTACGTTTATTCATCCGATTGATTTTAATTTGTAGCGAATTCTCATGAGCTAACAAATTTTGAAGATGCAATCAACTCTGACCAAAAGTTTGAATAGATTAAGGCCATATCGATGATGAGTATGACTCGCGGCTGAAGAATCACACATGGATTCTTGGGGATCTACTTAATATAGTAAGGAAGTCATCGGTAATCGCTGGGTATGCAAGATGAAGTAAAAATCTGACGGAACAGTGGACCAGATACAAGGCTAGACTTGTAGCCAGAGGATTCACACAGCAGTAGGTATGGGATTAATTTTCGTGAGACATTCAGCCCTCTTGTAAAGTTCGAATCCATAAGGATCATATTCTCTCGAAAGCTGCAACTGAAGATTTCATTTTCCGCCATTTCGATACTAAAACAGCTTTCCTCTAGGTATGGGAGAACTATAAGAAAAAGTTTTTATAAATCAAGCGGAGGGATATGAAGACGAGAGTGGTAAAGTTTGTAAGCTCCTTAGAAACCTTTTTGAGATTTAAGCTAAGTATACAGTTCTTTTGAGTAAAAAAATTTTTCAAGGTGAACAAAAAAAATATTTTCAGCAAAAAAAAATGTCCGTGGTGTAAACATTTTTTTTATTCGTCGTCAGTTTACAGTTCCCAAAATAAAATCTATGAAAAAGCAATACGAAAAAAAAATTCGTGGTGAATATAAAATTTGTTTTCATTGGGTAGTTCACATTTCTATAGAAAAATTTAAACGTCAAAACATTTTTTTTTCGCAAAAATCGCTCCCATAAGAATTATTTGTAGTTTTTTTCTCCTCGCGGAACTGTATACTTAGCTTAAAGAAGCATCTCGGCGCTGGAATAAAAAGTCTACCAATTTCATTAAAAATCTTGAATTTCAAGCTTCTGAAGCAGATCCGTGTGTTTTCGTTTATCGAAAAGGTAAAAATAAAATATATAGCAGCTTACATCGACAATGGACTGGAGTTCCGAGGATTTTCATTAATCGCTCGTTGATTACTTGTTAAATAAGGCTAATTCGGAGTGTTTTCTGGGGTTGGTGATAAGCCTGAAAATTTGTCAATCGGGATAGGTGTGCTCAAAGTGATTCTTCAACACTTGCATATGTAACATTGAATAATTCAGACTTGGCAGCATCAAATGAACTTCAGGCTTCTCAAATTGAAAGCGACACTACAGAAAAACTTCTTCCATATTGCGAGGTGGTAAGATGTTCAATGTATTTGGCCGTTGCAATACGGTACGGATATTTACTTCGCTCTTAACAATCCCAGCAGGTATATGGAACATCCCCCTTATCAGCACATATTAATGCCCTAAAGCATGTATTGCGATACGTTAATTTTGTATGGCATACATTTTGTTTCAAATAAAAAAAAAACAATTTTTCTGCTCTCAGCAATGCTGATTATGTTGGAGATCTTGACACAAGAAAGTCAACATCAGGCTACGTGTTCATGATAATGTAATAGTACGCATACGCCATAGTGTACATAATTTTTTAATTAAAGCTTTTTTCGTCGCTAAATAATTTTCATAATCCCTAAACTTACAGCTGTCAAATAGTTTTTTCTTTGTAGGGTTGCCAACATTTTACTACACAAATTCATACAATTTTCGTTCATTTTGGGACACCTTTTTAAGACAGTACATTTTAAAATAAATAATTTAAGAAACATTAAATTCTTTCTTTTAATTACTTAAATAATGTCAGCTGAAAAACAAAAAAATTTATCACGAAAAAAAAATAAAATGATTAAAGTAGATTTTTGAGAAAATAATAAATGTTCCAAAACTTTTATTTTCAAATTTAAACAAAAAATTATAAAAATTTATCAAGCAGTTTTAAGATAGAGAATTTTCTTGAAAAAAATTGAAAAAAAAACATTTTTTTTTTATTTAAAAATATTTTTTCCTAAATTGAAAAATTTTATATTATATTATAGAAATCCAAAAATGTATGTTATACCAAAAATTCAACTTTATTTAAAACTAAATTTATTTAAAACTAGATGACCCGGTGAACTTCGTTCCACCACAAATCAATTTAAGAAATGTGAGTGTTACTCTCCATAGGCTAAGCCCAGCGAACGTTGTATCGCCTTAAAAAATGCAGTTGTTGACTAACTCCAAATATAATTTTGAACAACTTCACTCTCGATGGCCACACTACCAAAGGTTTGCTTTTTTTTTCTTGTTCATTATTAGGTATCGTATAGTAGACCATGGTAACCTGACTTTGTAATATTATATTTTTTTTAAATAGGCTTATATAGAACTTCTGAGCCTTAGGAATACTTGGTAGCCTAGTACAGTGAAAGTTACAATAAGCGAACAATCATCGTCCCCTCTTTTTTGTCCGGTTATCAGAGATGTCCGGTTAAGAGAAAGATTGCCCAATGGCAACCTGCTCTAATTAGCATCCCAAAATGAAATGACTGTGGAAATAAGAGCTGTAGAGCATTTACAATGCCGAAACGCGGTGGAGAAATAGGAATCATAGACTCTCAACTAACGTAAACTTAGTTACCCGGGAAATCCTGTACTAAGCTCTCAAAGTAACAGTGATCTGTTTGGTTATTAGAGATTTGCGTTTGAATTGAAAAAAAAAATAAAAAATTTCGAAACTGTTCTAAAAACCGATCTTTTGCTTTTTCCATTGTGTCCGTTTCTTGTGACGTTTTCTATTTGAAATGAGCAAAAATAAGTGCCCGAATCCGTTTAAAGGAGTGTCCGTATATAGGAACGCAATTTGTATGAGAAATTCGAGAAAAAAGTTGGTTCGACAAAATATGTCGCGTTTTAGGGAATTTTCCGTTTATCGTAGCTATCCGGAAGTAGAACTGTCGCTGTATTTATGGCTTGCTGAAATTTGGTGGAGCGATAATTTTTTTTGTTTAACATCATTTCACCCTTAAAACAGCTAAATCTTTAAAAATACTCATTTCTCAAGGCCATTTTGTAACTTCAACCCTTCAAACAAAAGTATCAATTTTTAGAATTTGACCGGAAGTTTCTCCGTTGCTATCACAATTTTTCAAGTTTATTCTTCTTATTTTTACTTTTCAAAAAAAAAAGAAAAACAAATTACATATATATGCATATAGACCTTCATCTCTTGATTCTGACCTTTTCGACAAATCCCATTTCCCGTCACCAACGCGTTTAACACCTGAGAACATAGTTTTAATCTTCACATCAAGAAAAACTTTACATATTTACTACCAAAAGTCATATCATGTTCATGGTCTTCAACTATGTATGTAGTTCAATGGATTATACCATTTCTGACTTCTATTAGATATTTGGCGAAATGCACTGAAATTACAACACTAAAAATTCAAGTTTTTGATCCCCTTAAACCATCTCAGATAGTAATAATATCCTTTATCAACATTTTATTCGCATTTTACCAAATTGATCACAAGGCATTTTCTTATGGGTTAAGTATAATGTTGGCCGCCCTTTAAATTCTCGTTTTTAAAATCCGGTCCTCGATTAACAGAATTCCAGATAATGGGGACTCGACTGTATTATAAATTTTTTAATTTTATTTTGTCAGACAAAAATTTCAACTTTCTCAAAAATGTAGATAAACGATCCGAAAAAAGTTGGTTGTTGAGAACTAATTAATTGCGAATTAGTTACGCAGAAAAAAATGAATTTTTTGTTCGTTTGCGAAAAATAGGCGTATTGCGAACTTCACGTGAGCTTAGCAGGACAACTTTCTCAAAAAAGGAGATAATCGAGCTGAAAAAAGTTGGTTATTGAGAACTAATTAATTGCGAATTAGTTACGCCAAAAAAAATTTAATTGCATTTTTGGTTTGCGAAAAAATGGGTGTCCTGTTAACTTCATATGAAGTTAGCAGGACAAGAAGATAAGATAATCGAGCTGAAAAAATTTAGTTGTTGAGTACTAATTAATTGCGAATTAGTCACGCAAACAAAATTGTATTGCGTTTTAGGTTTGCGAAAAATTTGTGCCCTGCCAAGTTCATATGAAGCTAGCAGGACACCCATCTTTTCGCAAGTCAAAAAAGTAATTAATTTTTTTTTTGCGTAACTAATTTGCAATTAAGTAGCAACTAATGATAGGATAGTTTTTAACATGTTTTCAAAAACTGTCCTACTAACTTTATATACATGTTTTAAATAGCTTTTCTTCTGTTTTAAATCAATTTTTTATAAAACTGCCCTTCCTGGCTAAACTCCCCCTCCTCCCATACGATTTTTTTTTTCTCAACCTACCCTATGCGAATCAGGATAAGATAAGTACAAGCGAAATATCATGTCTCTTGACCTTCGATCCCATTTGATTAATGATGATGGGCAACTTTCCCAAAACCTTTATATAAATCCCTGAATATACATATTTCTTAGTACTGTTTTCTAATTTTCCTGGGGTAGGTATATAACGCAAGAAAAACTCAGCTTGTACTCGATTTGTACAAAGAAACATAAAATCCGTACCGGTTGACATTTTTTTAGGAAACTTCTTAGGCTACAACCTAGTCCTTGACATTATTTCTGCAAGAGTTACCGATCAGGAGATATTCCTTAAAACTAGTTTCGGGGACCTTTGAGTTGTTAGCGTTGCTCATATCGATGGGACTTTTTACAGTTTACTTAGAAGTTAGAATGCCAGGCGGATCCTATGTACCAAAGTCAAGCTTGCCGCCATTTTTCCGTAATTTTGCTGATTTTTCGGCTTATACATTTAAAAACCTTGTTTCAAAAAAATTCATTAGCCCGTTTCTGAAATATTGAGTTTTCTTAGAAAAAAAAATTGTATTTCTTTAATTATTTAATTATAATTTACATAAAATAAAGTGTTGTAAACCATGAAATATAGGTACCTCACATCTTTACTGCACCATCATACTATGTAGGTTAGGTACATACCTACATGCAAGAATGTATAAACTTTGTCTATAATAAACCTACCTATGTAAAGTGCCCTCACGCTACTAATTCAATTAATGAAATCGCGTGACACTAAAAACTATTTACGCTACAATCAATATTCTGTTAATAGAAAAATTCTTTAACAAATTGCAATTATAGATTAGGAATATCTCTATCTCTATTAGCTTTGTAGGTATAGTTAAATAGGTCTTCCTATGTATAAGCTTTATATCGTGTGATACACATATAGGTTAGGTGTAGATATCTAAGTTAAATGAAGTCAAGAGCATGACAGTTAGAGTAGGTAGCTATATAGCTCTAAAAACTACTTACTTACTCGTACTTCACTCAATGTTAATTACTTAACTAAATAATTGATATCCAATTAAAAAAAATAAAACTGCCGAACACCATCATTAATCATGGTTCACAGAATAAATTTCTTTTAGATAAAAACAATACCATCAGTTGCGGTTAAGATAAGATATTACTTTGTCATAATAACACCACATGTGGTGTGCATCAGACAGTTGCAATATTTTTTGTAACAAAACATTTTGGTGCTACATTGTACAAGCAGTTGAAGTGAATTTTATAAAATCTTTCCTGTGATAATAATTAATTAATTACTATTCCTCATTACACGGTTAGAAATGTTCGAAATTTTGTTCAGTCATTATAGAGGAGGGGGTGTAGCTTTAGGTATGTTAAATGTATTGTATATGGTAGGTATTAAGTAGATACCTACAATATTGTATCGCCTTTAGTCAATAACTGCGGTATCATTTTTATAAATCACACTCACAGTCAATAGGCATAATTTAGGCATGGATTTTGTTGAATTGATAGTTTATGACTTGATAGAGAAAGGACAAATTGTCATCATCGTGTCCTGTAACTGTGAAATTTTTTTTTGGTTTAAATTATGCCTGTTTGCTTGCTTCCGAAAACTTTGAATTTCTACCGAAGTTTAGTAAAATTTTATTATTATATGAACTTTTAGGTTTTAGGAAGTACGCGACATATTATCTTTGTTTTTTATTTAAAAAAATATGTATTAAGTCTTATTTTCCAAAAATAAAATTTGGGTGATATACAAACTATTGTGCCGATACCGATTCGTTTTCGCTACAATAAAATATTATAACCAGGATTTTTTTAACTTTTCCTTTTTTTTGCATAATCGTCAGAAAGTATTGACAAACAAGCTTCACCGTTCACTTCCTCCTGAGTCTAAATATGTATACATATATATTTTTTATTTTGCGTTGCCGTAAGTGATTTATACTGTAAGAAAACATGCGGCGGTGCATTACCGTGTAAGCCAGGCCTTAGATTTGGGTGGAAGAGAGTACTCGTCATCAGGGAATAAAGCATTTCCCTTTCCTGACAAATTTTCATCAGGGAATATCAATTGTGGAAATGTTCTCAATTTTAAAAAATATCAACAAAAAATTGGCAAAATAAAAGGGCCAGTAATTGCAAATGAAGTGTTTAAGAAGCTCACTACTATTTAAAATGTTAATACGGGTCTTAAAACTGTTGAGCAAAAAAATCCTTGTTATAAGAGAAAGACAGTGGCATAGCTACTATGGGTGGAATCCGGTGTGTCACATTTCAAGACTTTTTACTGCTCTAGAAAAATCGAGGTACACTTTTTCCGTAAATATATAGTTTTTGCCCACTATCTTGAAAGCGATCAATGTCAAATTCCATTGATGGATGGTTATGATGTCGTTGGTCAGAAAATCAAAAGTGTTAACACTACTCCGGAGATATAAAGCTCAGCAAGAATAGATTTTTTGTAAGGAAAAAGTTTGTAACAGGCTGATTTTTGGTATAAACGTTGGGATTGAGGTTCTTTATAATCTCAGAAAATTTCTCAGATATTCAATGGCCATTAGGTCTGTTGTAAGGGGTAAAAACCAAAATGCAAAATTCCTCGAAACGATAAATTTTAGAAGAAAAAAATCTACAAACAAATAGGGGAGGTAATTTTCTGTAAAAATGTTCTAGAAATTTTGTCCGTAGCACAAGTCGTTGAGTTACGCTACTCTCGAGATTAAAATCCGATAGTGGACACCAGTCATAAAATAACCTAACAGAAAAGTAGACAGCTATCCGAGAGTCACTATAGAAAATTTGGAAGTGGAAATACTCTCAAATGGAAACGCATACTCTTAATAGTCCAGTCATATTACCCGAAAATGTGCCAAATTACGGAAAAAATGGTGAAAAACTAGATTTTTGTTCAAAGCAAACTCATTCTAACTCTATTCTAAGGAAACTTCAAAAAGTCCCCATCGATATGATCACTGCTTACAGTTTTACGGGAGTCAAACCCCCCCTCTCCCAAATGGTATTTAAGGAATATCTCGCAAACGGTAACTCTTACAAAAAAATTATGTATACAAGAAAATTTCCTACAAAAAATGTTAAGTAACTTTTTTACATAACAGTAATCTTTTTCAACATAATTCAATCGGTAGAGTTACGATTTTTTTTTTTTTTTTTATAATTGGCGCGCACTCAAAGGGTTATGAATACCCTTAAAATGTTTTCACACAGTGCGAGCGTTTAGGAAATAGAGGGAGAACAGAAAAGGAGATAATGATGTACATTTGTCTTAAATGTCTGGATATTGAAATGGGAAGGAAAAACAGAGTTGGGTAAGGAATTCCACATTCGTGTAGTACGGCTAAAGAAAGAATCTCTATATTTGACGGTACGTCCAAAGTTAGGCTCAAGGGTATACTGATGAGCATTCCTAGCAGTGCGGGTATTACGCTGAAATTGTTTAAGGGGAGGAATGCAGCTAGCTACTTCAACAGAGCAACGTTTGAAAAAGTAGCAATAAAACAGTGATAAGCATGAAACATTTCGACGGTGTTCCAATGAAACAAATTTTGCCGAAATTGATCCATCACCTATCAGTTTTAAGGCTCTATTTTGGATTCTATCCAGTAGGTACACTGATGTTTTGGAAGCGCCTGACCAGATATGAGAGTTATACTCTAGCTTTGGGCGTATGTATGCTTTATATATAGTAGCCAGATCAGAAGGGGGAAAATAGTTCTTACATCTTCTAAGGAAACCTAGGCACTTTGCAGCATTTTTAACAATATCTTGTATGTGGTCGTTCTACAAGAGCTGATCAGTAACGCACATACCAAGAATCGAAAGCTTTTCAGTTTCCTCGATGCATGATATTCAGAACTTCAAAACTAATGTGCATCGGTATCTCCTTTCAAATCCTTCCCTATTTTTCTAACGCTCGCACTGTGTTCAATCATTTTAAGGGTAGTCACAACCCCTTTAGTGCGCGTATATTATAAAAAAAAAAGTTCCACTCATGTATAAAGGTAAATTGGGTATATTCCGCTTTAACGACTGGAGACAACTTTGGGTTTCGGATGCATTGAATTCCACACGATTATTAATACCCCATTTGGCAATGCTGTTTAAATCTGAATTTAATGAGCTCAACATATTCTGCCGCTGCTGCTCCACGCTTGAAGAACAGGGAGGTGAATCTGGAAATGAGTATGAAAAGCTAAGGGTGCTGTCATCAGCGAAGCAGTTTAGTGGATTAGTAGTTTCAGACAAGAGATCATTGATGAAAATAAGAAATAGTGTCGGAGACAAAACGGAGCCTTGGGGCACACCAGCATTTATTTTGAGAACTTCAGATTTGAAACCGTCCAAAGCAACTTGGATTGAACGGTCAGAAAGGTAATTACTAATCCAGCGAAAAAGTGATTCGTTGATACCAAAAACATGCATTTTTGATAAAAGAGCTTGATGCCAAACTCTATCAAATGCTTTAGAAATATCGAGCGCAACTATTTTGCTTTCTCCAAAACGATGCAATGATTGATTCTACTTTTCAGTTAGAAAAGCCATCAAATCACCAGTGGATCTGTTGCTGTTGCAACGAAAGCCGTACTGACGGTCATTAAGAAGCTTTCTTTGTTCAAGATATTTCATAAGCTGACGATTGATCATGGTTTCCATGACCTTGGAAGGAATGGATGTCAGAGCAATTGGTCGGTAATTGGAAGGAGAAGATGAATCGCCTTTTTTAGGGATAGGCTACACATATGCCTTTTTCCACCCAGACGGTAAGTGGCTTAAAGAATAGGAAAGGTAAAAAAGCTTACGAAGAGGTTTTGCTAAAGTGGAAGAACACATCTTCAAGACAATAGGTGATATACCATCAGTACCGGCGGATTTCCGAATGTCGAGATCTTTTAGTACTCTGGAAACTGTACGGGTACGAAAATGTATTGGTTCCATAGAGAATTGGACGTTCTCAAGTATAGGTGGGACCCTGTTGCTAACTGGCAGCGTAGAATTTGCGGCGAATTATTCTACAAACACATTTGCCTTGTCTATAGAACTAACGACAGGGTTATCATTGAAAATGAGCGTGGGAATCGATGAAGATGATGAGTTATTAATATTCTTAACGAAAGACCAAAAATTTTTACTGCCCTTAGGACATTGCAGTATTTTTAGCGTTATTTTTTGCTCATGCAGAAATTTTGTTCTTAGAATCAAGGCATTGCAGGAATTTCTGGCTTGTTTGAATTTTGACCGGTTTTCCTCTATAGGAATGGTTTTATATAACCGAAAAAACGATTCTCTCACTTTGATAGCTTCCTTGCAGCTAGAGTCAAACCAAGAGTTTTCTTTAGGCTTGATACTCTTTATTCTGTGAGGAACAAAGAATTTTAGACCATTAAAGATAACATTGGTTATCATATCTGCACATGCATCAACGTCTCCATCTAATCTCCATCTTATGTTTCTATATAACACGCTTACACCACCTTTGAGGTTGAAAACAAGGTGAGTTTTTTTGCCGCGTGGTATCTCCCAGGAAAATTAAAAAACAGTATAAAAAAATATATAGATACAGGGATTCATATAAGGGCTTTGGGAAAGTCCCCCAATCCCCATCGGTTCGGGCTCCACTGCATTATTAATATGGAGTCGAAGGCACGAGACATGTTATTTCGTTTGTACTGGATGATTCGCATAAAATGTGACAAAACGCTTGAGCGTGTATGCTGGGTTGAGAAAAGAAAAAAAATCGTATTGGGGGGGGGGTTATTTTCCTCCGTTTAAGCGGGAGGGGCGATTTTTTAAAAAATTCACTTAAGCACACAAACAAATATTTAAAAACAACGGTAACACATACAATTCCTTGTTATACCTTTTTGTGAAGCCAAAAATCTCTTCTTTTATTTTGGTTTTAAATTAAGTTGTTTGAGGAAACATTATTTGAAAAATTAAGTTTCAAACTCAAAATTTTGAACTCGTCCTTGAAATTTTTTCTTTACCGTGCAGGAGATTATATATTTATTTATTTACTTATGCTTAAAAGTACTAGCCTTAAATCAAAGAATATAAAATTACCAAGAAGTATTATATGGATCTTAAAATAAAATCCGATTCCGAAAGCTCTTTTCGAAATAATAATAAAAAGAACGAAACAAAAAAAATATTTAAGAGAAAAGCTCTTTCTCAAACAATCTTGGCAAACACCACGGCATACCAAATATTCAATACTCGTATTATAAGGATAGTAAAAACGAGGATACTTTTGACGGGTTCCAACATTGGAACCCGTCAAAATTAGTATGAGATGCGATTTCTTGTTAACTTTAAATTCTTTGCTTAAATATTCAAGTTTCTAGTTTATACATTTTGGAAAAAAGTTAATTTCAATTTACTTGAAGAATATACAGATCGGTAAAATAAATTATCAAATCTATTATTGAGAATATTAAATAAATTGTACATTTTATTCAAAAGTGAAAATCGTTCATATTTCGTCCGATTGTTTAAAATATGTACACAATCAGCTAAATTCCTCAAACTTCTTTAGAGAATGTTAAATTTAAAACGAGACAGGAGGTGCCAATATTATCGTTTAAAAGTAAAAGTTTAACAATGAACAAAAGATAAATAAAATCGTCTCTCAGTGCAAGGCATGTCGATAAGTTAAAGTCTATTGTTGTAAGGAGGGAGTTTATAGAGATTTTCCCAACCTAAACCTCTAAGCGCAAACCTCAAAAATCTTTTTTTAATTGGTCTAATCTGGCCTTATGACCAGACCTGACAGGCATATTCCAGAATGGGTTGAACAAATGATACAAAAAGCTGTTTGATAACGAAAGGATCGGAAAATAATAGAATATGAAGAAAATTTGAAAAGAAATTCTTTCGGTTAAGTGTAGTGGCTCAATAAAACTCATCGCATCGGAAAACTGTCTTGACTCCCTTTAAATCCAACCGATAATTTAATTGACCTTATTAGCTATGGAGTTGATGTGATGGTGTATGAATTGAAGTCTATGATCAAATAATACACCAAGATCATCTATACCGCTTATACGAGACAAGAGCATACCATTCGACAAATAGTCAATAGCAGAAACAGAAAACTTTCTCGTAAAACTTATAGTTTTACATTAATCGATGTTGAGAAACAAACAATTACAAGCAGTAACAGTAAAAAAAAAATTAGGTCATACTGCTACTCCTCACAATCTCTGTTATTCGAAATATGTTTAAAGATCATCCGCATAAATCAGACAGTTTGAGTATTTTAACACAGACGGTAGGTCGTTAATAAATAAATTAAAAAGGACTGGGCCCAAATGGCTACCTTGTGGCACTCCATTAACTTTCAAGTTATTTGATTCACAGCCGTTCAAAAGTACCGAGTATGATCTATCAAATAAATATGATTGAAGCCACATTAAAAAATGTTCACTAAATCCTAGTTTTCTTAATTTAAATAGTTCAATGAGAGAGTTTGTCAACCGCTTTACTGAAGTCTGTAAAGATGCAATCTAGCTGTCTTTTGTTCCTTAATGAGTCAATACAATTTTCAGCCAACTCCAATAAAAAAGTTACAGTCGAGCGCCCTTTTGTAAAACATTTTGATTTGGAACTATAAATTATTTCACATGAAAACATAAAGAAAAAGATTCACAGGTAATAGCGTCGAAAAGTTTTGGAATAACCTATAAAAAGGTCTATAATTTTTGGCTTCATCTATTTTTCCTTTCTTATGTAGAGGGATTATGAAAGAGTTTTTCCAAATAGATGGAAATACACAAGAGGACATTGATAAGCGAAAAATAGTGAACAAGGATAACGACAAGTGATTCACACAGTTTTTCAAAATAGTAGAAGGTATACCATCAGGAACTGCTATACAAATATTGTCTAGATAAGTTAGGTATAAAAACTTGGCAATATTGTCAGTACTTATATTAACATTGATGTCAGTGAAGTAAGAGAAAGATTTCAAATGCGTTGGGCAATTTTGTCAAATTTATCACAGTTCAAAATGTTTAATGTATCACAGATGTTAGTATCACAGTTGAAGGCACTTTGAAAGAAGTCAGAAAATAGTTTTGTTACAACCTGAGGGTCATGATTAGAAATGTCATTTGACTTTGGTAAGGACAAGACACAAAGTCGAAGGTAATGGTGTTCTGTAACAACACAGGTACACAAGGGAAGAGAGATGGTTCCTTAGCTCTGATGCCCTAGATGTTGTCAAACAGTATCGATATCTTGGAGTTACGCTCACACAAAAATTAACTAACACTCTACACCTGCAAGATAAACTGAAGGAATCAAAAAAAGCTCTGAGTTGCGCTTGGAATAAGGTGGTAAGTCAGAAAGATGTTACGAGCAAATCCAAGTTCAAACTCTTCGAGGCAACGGCAAGAGCCATAATGTGCTAGGGTAGCCAAGTTTGGGGATATGAAGATCACGATGAAGTTGAAAAGCTTCAAAGATACTTTATCAAACACCTCTTCAGGCTCCCAACTAATACCCCCACCTACATGCTGTATGCTGAAACGGGTCTACCATTGCTGCGTCTTTTCACGTTGAAAATGCACTTCAAGTATGTTATGAAAATTGTCCAAATACCAGATCACCGCCTACCAAAGGTAGTGCTTTTGCATCTTCTGAGAAGGAAAACGGGGTTTTTTGTGAAATGGCAACAATTAAGTGAGGAGTTAGAAGTGGAGTTGTCTCTTAGCTGGGTGAATAGATCGACATGGAGAGTATCATTGGAAAATATTCTTCAGAAGCTGGATGAGAACGAATGGCTTGACCCCCCGTGACTTCTTACAGTTTTCTTAGAATGCCATGAGGACGCTATTTATCAGCTGTCCGCCATTTTGTTCGTAGCAAAAATCTTAAATGGCTGGACAATTAAGTTAGTGTGGAAAAAGTGCATATTTTTGGAGAATACTTGGGAAGCTTTGAAGGGCTATAAAGCTTCGTAACGGTTCATGTTACGAACAAAATTCTAGGAACGTTTTGTGTGGAAATCACTTCAGCAACCTGTATATAAAAGAATTTTTTTTCTAAAACTTATACTGTTTTCGAGATATTAGAGATATTCAAATGAACATTTATCTTTTTGTATATAGCATAATTTGATATCAATTTAAAAAAAAAATGTAATATATTGCTTATAACTTAAAAACAATTCATCATTTTTTGTATACATACAAAATTGATACAAAATATCATTCAATCTATTATCCAAACAGCACATTCAATCAAATCGAAAAAAATTTTTTTTTCAGAAATTTCCGCTTTAGGCAAAACTAAATGCAATATTTTTAACCGTGTATCTAAGAGCTGCCAATCGAAACGCCCACCAAACGCACACCTGACAACCTTTTAAATATACAAGATACTTAGTAATTAGCTATTTTGTAGGTATGTATGCACATACGTATGCAGTATGTATCTCTGTAGGTTGTTTGTATCTTATAATAAATAATTCCCTCGGTTTTGTTCCTAATGACCTTTTAAATGATTAAATGTTATATTACTCAACTAATGAGGCGAAAGTGTATAATATCTTCTATGATGATGTATTGGTTTTTGTACCTACATATGAGATATATGAGCTACTGAAACAGAAGTCATGAATTTTTTTTTAGACTTTAGACTACTTAGGTATACCTACACTATAATATGCCTCATCTGCCTACGCGTTGCGCTACGTCGCAACTGCTTGTAAAAATAAATCTTAAAAAAAAAAGTAAAAATAAAACAAAATTAAATTCGTGATTTATGGATACATTTTGTATTTTTTTTTGAAATGGCAAATAAAGTATCTTGGTGTTTTGTATTTTCAATTTTTGACGCCAGTCAAATGGGCCAATAATTAACTTGTGGCTTTAATAGGTGCACATTCTTGGCAATTTGTTATAATTAATTTATTTGCTTGTCTTATTTTAAAAAATTGTTTAAATTGCATTGTCACCTCGTATGATTGGGAATGTATAAATACCTGTTTTTCTGTCCTCGTTTGGTTCTTGTTTTTCTTTTTGTAAACCTCAATTACGATTAAGACCTGCATTATTTGTATCTACTGTAATTTAAAACATAACATTTCTACGAGGTATTTCTGTTGGGACAACCAAAAAAAAAAAAAACACAAAACAGAAACTAGTCCCACAAAAGTCATGTAAGCAATTTGTTTTTCCTTTTCTCTAAGGACCTTTTTCCGTTAAGTATAAATTAGGGGGAGGTTTGTTTTGGTAAACACATGTCATAAAGGACTAAATGATCCTTTTTTTGTTTCTTATAATTTCGAGATATGGATATCAAGAGTGAATTATTATTACTCAAGGGTTTTGGTATAATAGAGATACTCATAGTACCAACATACTTGAGATTTTATGAGAAAATTTGAAATTTGAGAAGCATACCCTTACTCACGCAGTGTGTCTGCTAAATATACCAAAACAACTTAAAGATAAAAAGAAATTTTTTTTTAAAGACCACGAGATAGATACTTAAGTTTGATAGATGAAGTACTTTAATGTAATAACCAAATGGATCAAATTCAGATGGTCAATTTTGTATTTTTGTTTTGTTTTTATTTTATTGATTCTTGGAAGTATTTTTTTTTTTTATGTGAAAGTGTATGATGTTATATCTTCATAAAATTAAAATTAGTTTGACAGAAAGTAATTATTGTACTACTTCGAAGAAAATATTGAGAGAAAGGTGTAGTGTAGTTTCAAGGATATTTGTTTTGCCCAGTAATCAGAAGAATTCTTACGAAATATCTATAGTAAAATGGTGTTTTATTGGGGAGTTTTAGAAGGGAGATGTATGAATATATGATATCCCGCAAACCAAAATCTCGAATAACGAAATCTCCCATTTTTTTAAAAATCTCGAGTAACGAAACCTCACAAGTTAAAAATCTTGTTTTTCATTGTATCACAATCACAAAATCTCTCTTTTAATAATCTCCCATTTTCATCTCGAACCAAAAAATCTCCCAAATTTCAACCAAAATTTCGCTATTTAAAATTTCAAATTTCACATCAACGAATCCGCAAACGGCTTTAAAAAAAAATATCTCGCAAAATTTAGTTTTAATTTAAAGAAACGTACCTATTTTTTGCAATGGCATTCAATTTTGCTTGATTTTGGATTGCGAGATTATGAAAAGCGGGATTTTGTAATTGCGTGATTATGAAAAGCGAGATATTGCAAATGCGAGATTGCAAATATTTTTGATGGCCTGTATTCGCATCTGAACTCAGAATCGTTCCATCACTTCAAATTTTTGAGATATTCTAACCAATTAATATAGAAAGAAACTTTAGTTTTTATGGTAGGTATATTTGGGGTTATGTTTCTAGACGAAAATATTTTACTCTGAAAAACTTGTTACAGCCTTCAGATGTACCTAGAGTCCTGGCGGGTTAAAAACCCAGACGTGATGCAGAAATTCAGAGTTCGTTTGCCATTTTTTATGCCGATGATGAGTGAATATTAAATAACGTAAAAAAAAATGCACATCTGGATCGCACGTAATTGCTCTTATGTTCATGAAGCCGAGAAAGTTGTTTATAAAGACATGGAAATTTTTAGAGAAAAATGTGTAAAAGCAAAAACAACTCCTTTGAAAGTTTGAGGTAAAAAAAAGAACACCATCTTAATTCTTGACTGAATGTGATTGTATGGAAAAAAGAATTAAAATCATTGCTATTAACCAAGTTTAAAGAAAATCGAACAGCTCAACGGACAGACAGAATTGGGAGACCGACTTTTCTCGCCTTATGTATCATTGTAATAACAAGTTTGACCAAAATCTCGAGTTCAATTTTTTTTACGAATGCATAACTTGCCATAATATAGTATGTACCTATAATTGCAAGTAAAAACAAACAACCGACTTCCATGTATGGGGTATTTTTATAAAATTAAGGATTTTCAATTTATTTGCAATTCAAAATCAATCAATGGTCAATTGATCAAAGCTAAATGTGACTTTTTTCTGCATTTCAACCACTTTTTCTTGCTAGCCTTCACTTTGCATTTCAAATCTGGAGATCTGGGTGACCAGTCAATCTCTCCATTATTTTGACAGAACACGTGCATAGCAAACTGCATTTTTCGATTCACAGTGTGGCATAGTCTTGTTGAAACCAGTATAGCCGTCTAGACCTCTTTTATACATTTGTAAGCAAACATGAGGCAACATCCACCGATATCGATTTTAATCGACTGTTTTGCCTTCTCTGCAAACAAAAATTAGCCAAATGAAGATTTTGGCGCAAACACGTGGTGTTTCATGGGTTTTGCTTGTTAACGCAACGCCACCAGGGAGTGCGAAATAGGCCTTGATTTGGCCATCAAAATTTGCTTCCGAAAATATGGTTAATTTTCAGTCAATTGAGCAACTGTTTGGTAATATTCCAAGCGGCGCCAACGTAGACGGTCTGTAGGCAATATTCTTTGAGTCAATAGCACTTTATATGAAAACAAATGCAAATCATTCTTCAAAATGCACCGCAAGGTGATTCTTATGGCACCCAAATGCTGAGCTGCGTGACAATACGACGCACATGGGCTCTCGGCAACACTCTTACCTCTTCAACCATTTCTTTGGATCGTCTAAGCGCAATGGTGAACGGCATGTCGATAATCTGCCACTGTTCCGTGATCAACAAAATTTGATACCAGAACACCGAATATTGGTGTCGGACCAGTGCTTGTTGGTCACAAAATTTTCGACTATATGCACTTTGAGTTAACACAACTGAACGACTATATTTCTGTTGTATCAGCGCCAATATTTTGGGACTTTGTTTCTATGTGAAGTGATTTATTGTTAAAATTGTACTATATTGAAGTTCCAAAAACAGGTTTCCTCAAGGTTGATAAATGTCAAAATTATACAATGTTTACATACCGACATTAAAGAGTTGGACTCCCGTTATATAATTTATTAAAAACCAAAATATCCGAGCGCAAACTTCAAAAATCCTTTGATCTTATCTGGCCTTATGACAGTTATAATGGGGTGACCAGACCTATGACAGGCATATTCCAGAATAGGTTGAAAAAATGAGACAAACTGCTGTTTGATAACGAAAAGACCAGAAATCTGTCTTGACTCCTCACGGACGTAACAGGTCCGAGTACCTGACTAAGGTGTAGGTAAATAAAATATCACAGTTTAAGGTATCACAGATGTTTGTATCACAGTTTAAGACACTTTTAAAAAAAAGAAATCAGAAAATAGTTGTGTGATAACTCGAGGGTCATGACTTGAAACTTCACTGGACTTGAGGACAGTTTTTTCTTGTAAAATTTATGAATTTCTAACAATTTATTGGAATAAATTAAAATATAAATTAAAATAACTTGAACACATAAAAAACACGTGGAAAATCTTCACTATCAAATCTATATATTGGATTCAATTTAAGACATCTTTGCATCTTCTGCAGATAATTTAGAATATTTGAACTTGAAGTGCTATTAAAAATGTCTCTTAGTTCACAATAAGTTTTAAAAACTAGCTTCGCTCTGAGATAGCTTGTACATAGACCATAACCTATTTCTTAAATTTTTAAGGCTTTGGAACTAACTATCGTACCAACCTCGAATTAAAGATTTTGACTTAGTAAAGGCGTCAGAGCAATAGGTTTAAGAAAACAATCAAATAAAACATTATACAATTCAAATACCATTGAGTGTTAACATTTGGACAATTATAATTAGACAAGACCAGTTTGCTTGTGATAAAAAAGTATTACGTCTTCCAAAATCTGGGGGGTCATTCCGTAATTTTTAAAACGATAATCGTCAAAACGATTATCTTTAACGATATCGTCTATAATTTTCTTCACGTAACTCAATCACTATCGTCTCGTCTATCGTTTTTTATTTGAATGAACGAAATGAATTTGAAAATTAAACTTTTTCTGTCAAAACTAAAAATCCTAGTCGTTTTATTTGAAATTTCACGTTATTTTAAAAATTTAATTGCAATATCATCCGTTAAAAGTTGTATTTGTGGATAAATTGATTCTTTTCGGTATACACAAAAATATAGCAAAAAGTTCTTAAAGTAGCTGGTCAATCTGAGTTTCCACTTAAAAGTACTTACTTACAAGCGAACCAGTGTTAAATACAAATATGAAAAAAAATAGTAGAAAATAAATCTGGTGGCGCAACAGCTTGTGGAAGCCAGGCCCTAGTGAATTACAAATCTCAACCATTACTGTGTGCGTGTTGTTGGCTGGAATGGAGGCGACCTACACATTTTTGCCGAGTCAGAACGGCTAGATGAGAAGCACTTATTCATGACAAGCATACTCTTGGATAATTTGTCAGTTCCTCTGTTTATATGTGGCAATGGCTGGGAATCGAAGCCAGACCTTCGGCATGACAGTCCAACGCACTAACCATTTTGGCACGAGGAACTACCAAAAATATGAAGATACCAAAAATATCCGATCGAATATACAGCTTGAGGTATGATTTTGCAGCAAGACAATGCATTTGATCACGGTGCTGGTTTCTAACGGTTGCCATTGCCTCTCCTCTCAACGTCTACAATTTCCACTTCTTTGGATAGTTGAATGCAAAATAGTCAAAAGATGTATGATGTCCATCAAAATTATTGAATATTGAATAAAGAACTTGTATCTGTTTTAAGCCAAGATATGATTTTTCGTTCCCTAACTTATTGCTTTTTTCTCAAAACCATATAGAGTAGTAACCCTTTGGCATAATGGTTATCGCGATTAACTATGCGTGAAGACGATCAACGTCTCACGCGATGAGAGCCCTGTTGAAGGTGCCTGTATTGATGAACGATTATTTTGGTATAATTTGTCGAATTTTGACCACTGGGCAGATACATACTTTTTAATTTTTGATTATTATGTAGGATTTGTTGGTAACATTTTTTCTGAATAGTCGAAACTATATGAACTGATATTAATGCCATAATTAGTGAATAATTATTTTTTTTTCTATTCGTATTATTAAAAAAACAATGGTTAAAGATCAACGAAAAACCATTTATCGCTCTTAAAACATTCAAATTAATGCAAGACGATACCTATTTAGCAATCGTCTAAGCTCTATCGTTTTTACGCTAGCGTTTTGACGATTATTGACTTACGTAGAGCAAATAATTCATCGCCAAAACGAGATCGGCAAGACGATAGTCATTTTCAATGTCTAAACGATGTCGTCTGGCGATAATCGAAATACGGAATCACCCCCCTGTCTTTTTAGAATTAAAAGTGCAAGAACTTTCAAAAATGTCATTCTTTAAATTATATTTGAGTTCAGAAAAGAGTAAAAGTTAGAGCTGCATGGTGTTTATCTGCAGGCACAAAGGCTCACTTGATTTCCACTTTAATACCTTTATCAATAGTGTATAGTAAATACTAGATTCAGTTATTTTCAATTTGTATTTCAAAAGTCGTTAAATTGATGAAGTCCAAGGGTTATTATATCATCAATTAATTTTGAGTCATCCAATTTAAGATTTTCAGATGGAAACATGACATTAATTGTATCAGAATAGTGAATTCAAGCAACGTTTGCAAGATTGAATTCACTTAGGCAAATATTTTTCATACTTAAAAAATAGCTGAGGCCATAGAGGAATAATTATTGTTAGCACAGCTAAATTTAGTCCTTTGCTCAACTAGATATCAAAAATGTTTAATCAAAGGTGTTCTACTTGCATACAAATTTTTTGTTGGTGGCAATACCTAATCATTGATTTATGAATTTTTGCACTGAAAAATGTAGATATAAACCAGTGATAATTGTTATAAGAAAATATTTGTACAAGTCGAACTTACTCAAATACAGAGCTTACAATTAAGCTTCAATTTATACTACCCCAGAAAAATTTTCAATCTTAGGTTATTATACGTACTTAAGTGCTATTTCTTTAAGAATTTTGCCATTAATACAATATTGGTTGAAATTATAATAAAATATTTGCATAGGTAGGTACATTTAAAATATTGTGAATGATAAAAATAATGTTCTTTCTCTTAATTTATTTAAATTTAAGTTTAAAATAATGTTAATTTTTAACTAATAATGTATACAAATTGACATAAACGTGAAGAATAAGAAACTTGCTGTCATAGACCAAGTTAATGAATGAAATTAAAAAACAAAAATGTGGCGTATCATGTTACCTATTCGAATTAATTCTTCAATAGCAGTTTATATTTTTGACAATTTTTGGCATTTTGTATGTTATGATTTTTAAGTGCGGTATGTCAAAGAGATTTATTAAATACTTTGCAACTTATAATTGCTGAAAAATATTAAAGATGAAATTGACAAAACCGTGTGCATGAAAAAGGTAGGTATCTTTTTTGGACCATTTTTGAATGTGAGCATTTATTTGAGAAAAAGTTGCCCTAAAAGACAAAGGTAAGTAGTAGAAGTGATCTTGGACCAAATTTTCTCCGATCACACACTTCAAAATAGCTTAAAATGTTCGATATTTATTTTGCTTTATTTAGTTTTTTTTTCGAATGAAAGAATCGATTGGAACTTTTGGGAAAATAAATTTTTGTTGGCTGATTAAATTTTAATAGACAAGTTTCCTGGTTTTCCTTTTCAAAGAGAACATGGTCTTCGTTGGATAACTATTACATTGTGCTTCTTAAAGAATGACATAAAAGAACTAATCCTTCACGAATGAAACAAGATAAATCTTCTTTTTAGAAACAACTACATATACTAAAGCAGAGCTAGATACGATTTCAAGGTTTATATGCAAAGCAAAATAATAAATTAAATAAATTTATATAAATTTAACCATTAAATGGCTGCAAATCATTGAAATAATTCACAATGGTTTGTTTGATCAAAATAATTCTTCACTTGAACAACAAATTTAAGTCGTTTTCGATTGGACGTTTGGAGTATTCCTTTTCCACTACTTATTCACTCCTTCTACTCCAAATTTTCCATATTCCATAGGAATGGAACAGAACGCAAAACGAAACGAAAACGACAAAAGGGAACAAGTGTGTTTTGATTTAAAAAATGATTTAAACGAAAAGAAAATCATTTCAATATTTCAGTCTGCCAGAAAATTTTCAATTTCTTTTTATTGTTTACAGTTATAACTAGGATCATTATTCATTGGTTTTGTTTCGGTCTATCTGGGTCAATTTTTTGTTCAAATTTCTGCTCTGAATGAAAAGAGATTGTGTTTTATTTGAATGTCAATACATCATCAACTAAGGGATTCCATTAGTACAAATTTATGGGCAATTTTGAAAACTTAGGTAATATCTATCCAACGTTGATTTTGTGAATATTTATTCGGAAGATGTTGATATATTTTTAAATAGGTTTTATAACATCATTGAAGAGTGTCTAAATATTTATATTCCTACTAGAGAAATTTCGAAAAGTGAATATCCTGTTTGGTACTCTCGGCATTTATTAAAGGTATTAAAACTAAAAGAAAGATTCAGATGTTTATATAGGAAATCAAAGAGCTCGGAAGCATATGCAACATTTTCGTACCTAAGAAACATGTCTAAAAAGATGCAAAAAAAAGTGCTATTTGTCTTACATCAATAACGTTGAAGAATCAATCCAACGGAACTCAAAAGTTTTCTGGTCACTGAGCAAGAACTTAAAATCATCAAATTCATATCCCTTGGAAATGAAACTAGGCAATCGTTGCTCTGAATGCCCTACTGTAGTCTGTTCCTTGTTTTCAGAATACTTTCAATCTGTCTATTCCGTTTATAGTGTAACTTCTACTACTAATTTATGTACTAATGTTCATAACAATAGACAAACCATAGAAATGTATAATATTACTCCAGATAGTAACGTGAACGTAATAAACAGACTTGATTTGAAGAAAAACCCAGGACCTGACGGGATTCCTAATTTTTTAACAAAAAATGTGTATCGGTACTATCGGCACCAATAAGTGAAATTTTTAATTGCTCTTTAAGACAAATGAAATATCCTACTATGTTTAAGACAACGTTTATAACACCTGTTTTCAAATCAGGTGACACTAAGCAGATATCTAACTATCGTCCAATTTCTATTTCGAACAGTTTAGCATTGATCTTTGAGAAAGTTGTGTATAAGCAGCTCTTTCCTCAGACCAAAAGCTCTATAAGCGATTTTCAACATGGCTTTGTTCCAGGGCGCTCAACCATAACCAACCTTGCTCTATTTACAGATACAATCGCATGTGCTCTTGACAATGGTGACCAAGTGGACTATGTAAGCACTGATTTTTCGAAGGCTTTCGATAAGATGCAACATAAAATAGTTTTAGAAAAAATGTACAAAATGGGTTTCCATAATAGTACTGTTAAATGGTTCTCTTCTTATCTTGAAGGCAGGAAAAATATCATAATTTTTAATGGCAGCCAATCTTTACCATATTTTCAGCCGATGGGTGTCCCGCAAGGTACTATCCTTGGTCCTTTTACATTCATTATATACATGAATGACCTTCCCAATAACCTAAAATCCTCTTGCTTAATGTATGCTGATGATTCGAAAATATTTAGGGTAATTAAAAATTCGGGTGATAATACTAAGCTACAAAATGATCTACGACTATTAGAAAACTGGTGTGTGCAAAATTGTCTATCATTAAATATCAATAAATGCAAAACAATATTCTTTACTAGAAAACGATATAACACAAGCTTTTCATATACAATTAATGGGTCCATTCTTGAAAGGGTATGCGAAATAAAGGATCTTGGCATAATTTTCGTTTCGAAACTTCTTTTCTCTTCACATATAAATTTTAATACCAAGAGAGCATTTAAAATGCTTGGTTTTATAATGAAAACTTGTAAATCTTTTCAAATGACTAAATCTTACACAACTATGTTTAATTCCCTAGTAAGACCTATAGTAGAATATGGGAGCACAATATGGAACCCCTTTTATTTGACTTATTTGAAACAAGTTGAAACTGTTCAAAGAAAATTTACAAAATACCTTTTTTTTAAAATGAATGGTCCTTAAGTAGAATATAAAGTCAGACTTCAAATGTTAACATTTTTATCACTTGAAGAAAGAAGATTATGCACAGATGAAATTTTCTTGTACAAAATACTACATGGTGTGATAGACAACGCTAATATTCTCGAAAAGATTTGTTTTAACGTTCCGTACGCACGATACAGACATCAACATCCTTTTTTCTATCTTAGAACAGCAAGAACAAATTTAATATATAAATCACCGTTATATAGAATTCAAAAAAATCATAATCAAATCTTTCATGATATTAACTTAGACGAGCTTAATGTTTTCAAATTAAGGCTAGGACCGCACTTGCGATTTCAATCGCGCGACTGTTTAGTCGCCAGAAATAGAACACATGAATTTGAATAAGAATGAACGCACATGCGATCTAGAAATCGCGACGATTAAAAGTCGAAAATTTGTTCTATTTTTCTGGCGATGCGATTGTCGGAAGTTAGAATGAAACAAACGGACTTAGATGGTTGTGCTCACACTTGCGATTTAAAAAAGCGCGACTAAAAAATCGTAGTCGCAAGTAGAAAAAATTAAACACGCACTTGTGATTTTTAATCGTACGATTATTTAGCCGCAAGAAATGAGACACATGGTTTTAAATGTGAGTGCACACATACGCGACTTTAAAATCGCAGCGATTACAAAAATGGAACCAGATCTATTTTTTTGAGCGTTTTTTCTGTCGCAAAATTAAATAGACGCATGTGCGTGCATTCATATTAAAAGCCTTATGTTCTATTTCTTCTGACTAAAAAATCGCGCGATAGATAGTCGCAAGTGAGTGCATGGCAATTATTTGTTGCGAGACCGATTTTTTAATCGCACCGACTGAAAATCGCAAGTGCGGTCCTAGCCTAAGGCTAGGACCGCACTTGCGATTTCAATCGCGCGTCTGTTTAGTCGCCAGAAATAGAACACATGAATTTGAATAAGAATGAACGCACATGCGACCTACAAATCGCGACGATTAAGAGTCGAAAATTTGTTCCATTTTTCTGGCGATGCGATTGTCGAAAGGTAAAATGAAACAAACGGACTTACATGGTTGTGCTCACACTTGCGATTTAAAATAGCGCGACTAAAACATCGTAATCGCAACTAGAAAAAATTATACACGCAGTTGCGATTTTCAAACGTACGATTACTTAGCCGCAAGAAATGAGACACATGGTTTTAAATGTGAATGCACACATATGCGACTTTAAAATCGCAGCGATTTTTTGAGCGTTTTTTCTGTCGCGAAATTAAATAGACGCATGTGCCTGCATTCATATTAAAAGCTTTTTGTTCTATTTCTTGCGATTAAATAATCGTGCGACAGATAATCGCAAGTGAGTGCATGGCAATAATTTGATGCGATCGCGATTTTTTAATCGTAGCGATTGAAAATCGCAAGTGCGGTCCTAGCCTAAGAGTTTCAGTAATCGATAAAATCATTTCAACTAGAACCACAACACTTAACTAAAAGCTAATTTCGCAAGCCTCAATAATAAAACAAACAACAAATTATTAAAAAACTAATCTAAGAAACTATTGAACTATGTAAATTTGTAATTTTTAGTAGAATGTTTAATTCACATTCAAGAATATTATACTTATTATACTTATCTTCTCTTTCTTTCAATTAGTATTAATTTTAATTATATATATGTACATTATAATGGTAGTATGTAATTGGACACATGTCTGTATATTATCATTTAAATTGAAATAAAAAATAAAATAAAATAAATAAAATAAAATAATGAAGCAAATAAATATTTCAGCCCTTTTTGAAACAAGTTAAATTTATTTTTATTTTCCTTACTAGAATCTATCGCTTCTTAACACTTTGTCAATGGGAAATTTAATATCGCGAGATCATCCAAGCTTTGGAGTCAACGGATTAAATTAGGTTTGCTTGTGAAATGCCATAATTGTCACATGTTAATTGGTTTATAGACCGAAATGTATGAAGGTCACTCTTGGGATCAGTTTGTTCACATTGGGTTCAATCTGTAATAAGTTTTGCACAGGCTCTGATTAGATAGAGCTAGTCAAGTCAACCATTATTGGGTTATTAGCAGCTTCAATAATTAATAACGCAAACTACGGATTCATTGACTATTAAATTGTTGCTAACAAGCACATTCGCAGATTTACCATTCATAGTATTCATTAATTATAGATGATTAGCTGTGAACAAACATGACTCTTAATCAGCTCTTTTAACATAAAAAAAACGCAAATGGCGCCTAACATTAGACTTTTTGACCAAAAACCTATCCAATCAAAGTATTTTTGTGGAAAGATTACAAGCAGGGTTACCAGAACGGGTTCTTTATTGCCAATTGAACTGATCGAACTTTTCTAATAGCCAAATTAGGGCTATTTAGTTTTGACATTGGAAGATTTTAGACTCCTTAAAAATTGAGATGGAAAAATCATTCTGCTTATTTCCATTTACCTAGATGAGAGAGCTTTAAACTTTTAAAAAATCTATTGTGAATAAGCCCAGGTACATTTAAATATTTTCTTGTAACCACACTCTCTACTCAAAACAGTTGATTCAGTTTGAACGCTGTACTGTTTATAAAACTAAAAGACTAAGTTCGACTAAGTATTTATAATTTAGAAAAAATAAACGTTTCAACCAAATGGAAAATTTCAATTGACTAATTTTTGTGCATCATTTTGAGGGGGGCTCTTTTCGGTTTCAAGATTTTTCAAATTGGGCCCCACTCGTCTAGATTAGATTAGAGTAGATTTCTAATAGAAGTATTCAAAAAAAAAAAATATTTTATTAATACTCAGTTGGGCGCCATTTAAGACCTAAATATTTTAAAATAATTTAATTGCTTAACTAGAAGTACGTTAATCTAAACCAAGGATAGATTTTGAGTAATTGGAGTATTTATAGAGATCAAAAAGCCATAGAATTTGCAATCACAAGTAGCTCATGTCGTTTTCGTTAGGAGTTTCACTACTTCTATTCAAAATTTTCCACATTCGATAGGAATGAAACAATTCCAAAATCCAATAGAAAACAACAAAAAGTTCTTCATCTCCAAAAGACAAAAGAATCATCATTTTCACTTTATCTTATCTGTCTTAACTTACCTTCAGATTCATTGAAGTCTTTGGTTGTCATTTGAAAGAGTGCATCCAAAGGTGTTCCATTGGGTTTGGTTTTTCCATTTGCTGCAGCCTGATTTGCTGCCGAAGATGCTGACGAAGAAGATGATGATCCAGTTTGTTGGGCATTTCCATGTGACGAAGGTGATGTGGAATGTCGGTTATGTCCACCAACGTGGTTTTGTTGATGTGCATCACCTGACAGCCTATTGGCAGCGATTTCCGGCGAACAACAATCACTTGCGGCTGAACTTGATCTTTCTGAGCCACTTTCCGACGGAATTATATCCATTCCCATGTGTCTCAGTAGCTGAGCTTGGGCGTTGAAGTGCTCCTGCAGTTGGCGGTGGTAGTCCAACGCCAATCGCTGTTCATAGTGCAGTAAGGCTGGTGGAATAAATGGTCTGACAGCTGGGATGGGTCCCAGCAAATGGTCCCACGGACGGACAATTTGAGTTGCTGGGATCAAAATTGGATGATGAGCAGCGGCAGCTGCAGCTATGTCAAGCTGGGGATGTGTTGGGAAGGTAGCTGCCGCTACTGCGGCTGCATTCCGGGAGCTCTTATCGTGGCCGAGGATGTCGGCGATGGAGAAACTCTTGACTCCTTCGATATTCGATTTCTGATGGTTTGTAATAGCCGGCGGCTGTAGGGCTATCGGAGCTGCTGGTGGTGGTGGCGGGGGCGGCAAGGTAGCACACGGGCTCACAGATCGTTCCATCTTGAGCTTTTTAAATGGCTGAAAGTACTCATCACGGGCTGTCAATTGAAGAGGTTGCGAATGATGATGCAGATGGTGATGATGATGATGCGGCAGTGGACTGGGTGCGCCAACTGATATTTCCGATTCAGCTGGACTCGGTGGTCGGATAGTCGGTGGGCAGAGCATATTGTTTAAAAAATTGTTCTAAAAAATTCACTATTTCTTATTTTATTCAAAACCCGTTTGAAAATATTCAAAATCACAATCGAAATATTTCAACTTGTCAATGATGCAAACCAATTCATTAAATTATTCTCTTAACTCTGTGTGTTACTAACAAGTATCTCCTTAGCTTAACTATATTCCACTTAGCTTTTGATTTAAAAGCCCACAACACAAGTTTTTCTTGTTTCACAACAAAAAATCAAAGCAGAAAATGATTTCTTTTTTTTTCTTAATATTTTTTTTTTTATTTATTTCAATATCACGTCAAGTTTTAAATAAATCCACACATAATATGATGACCTCTCTACACGGCGATTCACAATCAACTGTTCTCAACTAGATTGAAGATTGTTAAGCAGCGGCAGTTGGTTTGCGGCAGCAAACACAAGCTAACTAGACAAGTCTGTGATTCCCACTTAGCATTCCATCTCGTTCCCATAACCAGCCGACAGATATATCCGGTTATTCGGTATGAAGAACCAATGCGCAAGAGTTAGAGAGATAGAATTTATACGAATTGTTGGGCGCCAAACAGAGAAAGCCTGATACTTACAAGTTAGTTAGAGGGATTCCATCTTTCCATCCCCTTTATGGTGAAACTTGTGGAGTGTAACGACGGATGAGGGGTATTTTGGTGGAACAATGGGAAAAAGGCGTTTTGTGTTTGAAATGAGCATTCAGCCAATGGAAGAAGCGGTCGCAAATGCAATGGTGGTTTTGGTCGGGTAATTATGGCGATCATCATCGCGCATAGAGTTTGGCCCTTCGTTGGAGTTTTATTGTTAAAAACAAAAACAACAATGTTTTTTGATTCTGAATTCAGAAATTTATAAAATGTTTTTTTTCTTGAGTAATTTACAATGATATGGTGACATAGATAGGTTTCAGAATTTAATTTGACACCGAAAAAAGTGTGTTGAAAATTTAACGAGGGTTTGTTTTGTAGGTATATATGTAGAGGTATATAGGCATTAAAATATAGGTAATGTATGTGCGCAATACGGACATTTGAAAAAAATGATGATAATTGGAATTTTTATTCATGCTAGAGTTGAATAGGTACCTACCTATGTGCAGATGCTATTTTTCTTCAAGGTTAATTTAGGCGCAAAGTTTCTTCCCTTTTTTAGAAAAAATATTCTCATAGGTAGCTTGAAGATAATTTTTGTTTCCTCTTGCAAGGCAATACTTTTGCATTAAAAACAAAATTACCAAAAAGGTAATTTACTATACATTTATGCAAAGGCATTAGGCATAGATATCCAATTCGCTTTCAATGGCCTCAATTAGTGAGGACAAACCACTGTGAACTATTCCTCTATTATATCTAGGAATATCCAACAAGATAAGATTTCCTTTCTTATAATTATAGGTTTCGCCAGTTAAATATAACGCTTCATCAAGCTAAACAATTGGGGCTGGCATAGCGTAAAAAATTAGCATTCAAAACATTAGAATACACCAAAAGTACTATGATTTTGTCCGGTAATATCAGTAGGTATTTATTTTAGGAAAAAGCCTAAATTTAACAAAAAACAACCGCTGGAGCAACATTATCTTTCATCGAGGTTTGCTCAACAAGTAGGGGGAAGGCGGGAGACTTGAGCCACTTTTTGTAAAATTGTTGATAAAAATGTGTCTATTTATCTCAGCCGCATGAAAGATACATCTCTATAAAGCTACACTTATCTATTTTGAAACTAGTTAAATTGGCTTCAAATATATGCAATCGGTTTCAACTCAGAGCAAATTGTTTGAAGAAAGATTTTCGGCTCAAGTCTCCCGCCCCCTACGGGAGACTTGAACACCCCCTGGGGGAGACTTGAACATACCCACATTGAACGAGTTAACAATACACAAAATGAGATCACCGTCTATGATTTTCATAAAACTCAATTGTTACTATATTTTACGTATTATTTGCTAGGAAAAATTTTTTAAAAATTTATACACGAAAATATTGATACAAAACTAAAAACAACCTTAAAAACCGTAACAAACGAAAATAAATACACAACTTAAATAATCCCCTCCTTGGGAAATACAGTAAGAAGATTGTTATATTTCTTAAACATGTATTTCCCCTTATGCGGCAGTTTTTTGACTTTTTTTTGGTTTTGCTCCTCATTTTCGTATGATCAAGTCTTCCTACAATAAGTGGTTCAAGTCTCCCGTTGACGCTTTTTGAGACAAAACAGATTATACATTTTGTTACGTAAGCTGTTGCATTATTTTGCACGGGTATTTACAAAAACAATTATTTAAGGAATAAGATCATACTAAATTATTTAATTAACTACGAGACAAACAAAAGTTATGCAATGAAAAGAAAAAAAAAATTGTTTAACTTTTCATAGCGAAAAATGCATTTATTCGTCCAGGAACCAAAATAAAATGTTGATTCAGAAACCTTTTTATTTGCAAATAGAAAGTCATTTTCTGCTTCGGATATACAAACACGTCTAGAATTTAAGGGTAGTCTGAGTGAAATATTGCGAGTGGCTCATGTCTCCCGTATGGTCAAGTCTCCCGTTTTCCCCCTATGTAAGCATAATTTGATATAGGTATTTGACCAATTTTTTCGTGAAACTTTTCCACTCATTTACTTAACCTCTTTTAGTCCAAATGGTCCCAGTCAGATTTATGGATTTTTTCCCGACAAATTCGCAGAAAATTCTGTAGAATTTCAGTGATCTTCAAAACTAATTACTTAAGGTGGCGCTTTAGTAAAAGGAGGACCAGGGCCTCAACCTACAAGCTTCTTCCAGGATGCTCGGTTTCTAGCTACCTGTCTCCAGTTTTGTATATGTCAAATTGGTTAAGGTCCTCTTCCAATTGCGTGCGCCAACTGTTTTTCCGTTGTCCTTTCAAAGACTTTTCGGTCCGAAGCATTGATGTCCATTCGTTCTAGGGGACCTATAGTGATCTAAGGGGCCATTTTCAAATGGGTAATTTACTATGTTTTCAAAGGATTTGAAACACAAATGCTTCACGAATCAATGACAAAACTCAAAGAATTTCTGGTGCAAATAAAATATTCAATTGAACAATTATTTTTTCTTAAAAATGTAGTTTAACTATTTTGCTGATGCAAATAAATGTACCTGATGCGAAAAAAAACCCGTACAAAAAAATAAAGTGACTATTAACTATAAATAAATAGTATTTGTTTAGAAAACCACTATTCAAACGCGTTTCGGTGGGAATCTTTTGAATTAAAAAATAAAACAAAATCCCCGAACAACATTAATTCATGATCCTATTTTGTCATAATTTTTGAGTTTGTGTCCTTTTTTATATACATATACTATACAGTCGACGCCCTCTACGTCGAACTCTCCCTGAGTCAATTTTTTTATCGGAAATTTTATTGTCATGTATTTCAATAATATGACGATTTGAACATGACCTAAAGTAATGGGAGGGTTACCAACTTGCAAAAAAAATCATCACCTATACATTTTTTATTTTAAAGTAATTAGTTCTATGATAACGGTAAAAGTAAAATCTGCCGTTTTTCACAAGCCGAAGTATCAAAAATCGTCTATAAAAAGAAATCGTCGAAAAAAAGACTTACATGGAAAAACAAATATTAAAAAAGAACGGCAATACTTAAAATGCAACACAGTAATGGTTTTAAAAGCCAGAAATCTGTCCTTTAATCTGTCTGTCCTTTGAAGGTTTTTCAATGAAATCTTTGTTTCCAATGTCAATTCAGTAGCTTCAAATGTCAACAGCTACATACAAAATGATATATAAAATATATCCATATGTAGTTTCATAAAAAATCACAGTACACAAATCTATAATAATAATATGTGTACTGTGCATAAAAATAATCTCATAAAAAAGTACAAAAGTACCAGTAATTTCAATTTCCAATTTTCTCAAAAATAAGAAGACATAAAAGCATTCGGTTTTTTGTTTTCGATTGAGAATTGATATGAGCATTATTAACCACACAAAGAAAATTTAGTTTTCCATTTCACAATTTTGAGAAAAATTGATCCAAACAGTTTTGTTAGCGTTTTTTTTTGTCAAATTTTTTTGCAAATATTTAGAAAACTATTCAAACAAATAGTTTGTAGTTTGTAGTAATTTAAATGTAATGATTAAAGAACAAACTTCTGGCTTTTAAAACCGTTATTGTTTTGCATTTAAGTACTGTTGTTATTTTTTAATATTTGTTTTTCCATTTAAGTCGTATTTTTTTAAAACACCTCTAGCTCATAAACGGGGCGAGATACACCCTCCCTCCTATAATAACAACTGCCCCCCTCCTATAGTAACAAATGCTTGTATTTTGCAGCCGTAAGCTTGGGTCACATCCGAATCGTCAGTCTTTTTTTTTTTTTTTTTTTTTTTTTTTTGGCCGTGGGTAGGTGCAAAACCTGCATCAGGCTCTATGAGGACCGGAGAACGCGTGCTCATAGAAGTGTGAGATTCTTACTACACTAAAACCACCTCCACTTCCCGATTGCAACTAAATTGAAACTTATCTAGCAATTTATTTTGAACGAAGTTAAGTTACGTGTTGCAGGTAACTTTCCGGTGAAAGTTTCTGCTTATTCCGCGATTTTAAAGCGGTTTTGTGTTCACCGCACCAAGTCGGAAGGTTTTGTTCTTTGCAGACGGCGCAGCGTACTAAATTCGACTCGTCAAGAATGTCAATAATCGTTGGATTAGCGTGATCTAATAGCCGATTTCTATGTTTTCGCGCGAAACTCTCAATTTCGTCTCGAACCGTAGGAATCCCGAGATCCCTGTGAAGATCTTCGTTTCTTATATACCATGGTGCATTTACAAATGACCTAAGCAATTTATTTTCAAACGTTTGTAAGATATTTAAATTTGTATCGCAGGTACAACCCCAGATTTTTATACCATAAGTCCAGACAGGTTTAAGTACCTGCCTGTATAAAATCAACTTATTTTCAATACTAAGCTTGGAATATTTACCGAGTAGCCAGTTCATATCTCTTAATTTACTTTTTAATTCTTCGTATTTCTTTTTTACGTGCGGCTTCCATTTTAATTTCGCGTCTAGAGTCATTCCCAGATATTTTGCCTCATTCGCAAATGGTACACGACCGGTATTAAGAAAGACGGGCAATCTATTTATTTTTTTATACGTAAAGTCCACGTGGACTGACTTTTGTTCATTGAGCGCTATTCGCCATGTTTTTGTCCATTCATTAACATTATTAAGAGCATTTTGTAATTTAATCGTAGCTTCGTTAATCGTTTTGCCTACTGCTAGTATTGCAGTATCATCAGCAAACGTTGCTACATTAGTGTCTTCTGTTTGAGGTATACTTACTTACTTAAGGTGGCGCTACAGTCCGGGGTGGACCAGGGCCTCAACCAACAAGCTTCTTCCAGCCGGCTCGGTTTCTAGCTAGCTGTCTCCAGTTTCGCAAGCCAAGTTGGTTGAGGTCCTCTTCCACTTGCGTGCGCCACCTTTTACGCTGTCCACCTCTACTGCGTTGTCCCACGGGGTTGGATTCAAAGACTTTCCGGGCCGGAGCATTGGTGTCCATTCGCTCTAGATGACCCAGCCATCTCAGTCGTTGGCTTTTCACTTTTGTGGCTAGGTCGGTGTCGCTGTACAGCCCATACAGTTCGTTGTTGTATCTTCTTCTCCATTCCCCATCTATGCAGACGGGACCAAAAATCACCCGGAGAATTTTCCTCTCAAAACAGCCTAACGCGTTCTCATCCACTGTTAGCAGTGTCCATGCCTCTGCACCATACATCAGGACCGGGATGATAAGCGTCTTATACAGAGACAGTTTAGTTGCTCGAGAGAGGGCTTTGCTTCTCAATTGCCTTCTTAGCCCATAGAAACAGCGATTGGCAAGAGTAATTCTGCGTTTGATCTCAGCGCTGGTGTCGTTCGCTGAGTTTATAGCGGATCCTAGGTAGACAAAGTCTCTGACTACCTCAAAATTATAGCTGTCTATAGTGA
This sequence comes from Dasysyrphus tricinctus, assembly GCA_963921185.1. NCBI lineage: Eukaryota > Metazoa > Arthropoda > Insecta > Diptera > Syrphidae > Dasysyrphus > Dasysyrphus tricinctus. The sequence continues at coordinate 15,508,532 of OY992530.1, forward strand.
CGTTCTGTCCGAGACGTCGGTGTTGGGTGTCCTTTTTTGTGGACAGCATATATTTTGTTTTGCTTTCATTCACCGTTAAACCCATCTTCTTGGCTTCCTTCTCAATGCTCACAAAAGCACCACTGACATCACGCTTTGTTCGTCCGATTATGTCAATGTCGTCAGCGTAAGCGAGTAATTGGACGGACTTTTGAAAGATTGTGCCTCTGGTGTTGACGTGAGAGTTTTGCACTATTCTTTCAAGAACGATGTTGAAGAAGTCGCATGACAGCGCGTCGCCTTGCCTAAAACCTTTTTTGACATCAAAGGTGTCGGTGAGGTCTTTGCCGACCTTGATGGAGCAGCGTGCATTCTCCATCGTCATCCTGCACAAACGGACGAGTTTGGCAGGGATGCCAAAACTAGACATTGCTCTATATAGCTCGTCTCTATAGATGCTGTCATACGCGGCCTTGAAATCGATAAAAAGGTGGTGGGTATCGATTTGGAACTCCTGGGTTTTCTCCAAGATCTGCCGTAGTGCGAATATTTGGTCGATGGTGGACTTCCCTGGCCTAAAGCCACACTGATACGGACCTATCAGGTTGTTGACGAATGGCTTCAGGCGTTCACAAAGTACGGCAGAGAAGATCTTGTAGGCGATATTAAGAAGACTGATGCCTCTGTAGTTGGTGCAGTCCAGAGGATCGCCTTTCTTGAGGATCGGGCAAACAATACTGAGGTTCCATTCATCGGGCATGCTTTCTTCCGACCATATTTTACAGATGAGCTGGTGCATACTCCTAACCAATTCATCGCCAGCCGCTTTGAATAGCTCAGCCGCAAGGCCATCAGCTCCAGCAGCTTTATTGGACTTAAGTTTAGATATGGCTATCCTCACTTCGTCAAGATCGGGTGGACGGAATTGTTGGCCTACGTCGTCCAGGTTGAATGGTGCAATTTGCATGGTAGCGGAATTCGGTTCGTCATCGCCGTTATACAATTTGCAGAAATGATTTTTCCATATCCTCAGCACCGACTGCGTTTCCACCACGATGTTCCCCTGATCGTCCTTGCAGGCTTCTTTTTGGTAAAACTTCCGAACTTCATTCCTGCAGTGGCATCCCTCTAATTCCTCGATCGCGCGCTTCTCATGCTCTTTCTTTTTCTTTCTGAGAAGCTTGTGTTCCTCTTTCCTCTTCTGCTCGTAGAGCTCGCGAGCAGCTCTGGTCCTTCTATGCAGCGCCGCTTTGTATGCCTGTTGTTTGGCTGCATGTACTTGCCGGCATTCCTCGTCGAACCAGGGGTTTCGCTGTGGTGGTCGTGCGAAGCCCAGCACGTCAGAGGCGGCATCTCTGATAGCTTCCTGGCAGTTTTTCCACTGGTTCTCGATGTTTGCAGTTGGCGGCAAAGGACTAGTTAAAAGGGCGCGAGAGACTCGATCGGAAAAGGACCTGGCGATTTCTTGCGACTGTAGCCGTCCGACGTTGAACTTCCTGACAGTATTTCCCTGTTTTGGCTTTGGTCTGGATATCCGTAGCATTACCTTTGCTACAACGAGGTGGTGGTCCGAGTCAACGTTGGCTCCTCGGAACGTTCGGACATCCTTGATACTGGAGGAGTGCCTTGCGTCGATCGCAATGTGGTCAATTTGGTTGGCGGTTGATTGACCAGGAATTCGCCATGTCCCCTTATGAATATCGAGGTGCGGGAACTGCGTACTAGCTACCACAACGTTTCGCCCCGCAGCAAAGTCGATTAGCCTGAGTCCGTTATCGGAGGTGGTGTCGTGCAGGCTGTATCTTCCGATTGTGCCACCAAAGACGTCTTCTCTTCCTAGTTTGGCATTAAAATCACCCAAGACAGTTTTAATGTCATAGCTAGGGCATTGCTCATATGTCTTGTCCAGGAGCTCGTAGAACTCGTCCTTGGTGTCGTCATCTTTCTCCTCTGTGGGGGCATGCGCGCATATCAGGCTGATGTTGGCGAATTTAGCCTTGATGCGAATTGTCGTGAGGCGCTCGTTCACATAATTGAAACTCAAGACCTCTTGCCTCAGTCTGCCTCTAACAACAAATCCACATCCAAAAAGACGCTGCCCTTGTGGTCGGTAACAGTCACCGTAGTATACATCGCAGTCTTTCAGTTTTCTTTTGCCCGGCCCATCCCATCGCACTTCTTGGATGGCGGTGATGTCTGCTTTGTAGCAGTCTAGGGCCTCCGCTACATGTTCGGCTGCACGTGGTCTATAGAGAGACAGAACATTCCACGTGCAGATCCGAAGTTCGTTGTCCTTATTTCGTTTGCTAGGTTCGTCAACAGTAAATCCGTCCGTATCCGAGGCTTGTTGATGCTTCGCAACTAAAATAGCTTTACGTGGCCGGGAAGTCACCCCGACGGCACGACCCCCAACCTGGAGGACCAGACCCTATATATATAACTCCAAGGGCGGGGAGCCGGATTAACCGCTCCTTATAGGCCTGAGCTCCGAATATGTCGTAGTAGCCCGTATAAGGTGTTCACTAAGTAGTTCATCCTAACTGGAACTGTAGACGCCACCGTTGATTCCATCTTGAGAATTCTTCCGCTGCCGCCTGGATGAAGGAGAAGTGCCTTAGTGGGAACACTCCTCCCCCCCTCTCTCGTTTGCTGCCCCCTAAAACCGTCCACAGGGATTGGAACCCCATCTTCAGTTAAAGGTACTAGGCACCCGATGTTCACCGCGGGGAGGTGAGAGTAGGAGTTGATAGACAGAGGTTCGCTTTGAAACAAAGCTTGTGGACGCTTGTGTCCTCTTGAATGCACATGTCTACCCTTTGTTTGAGGTATATCACGTGTAAATAGAAGGTACAGAATTGGACCTAAAACACTACCTTGTGGTACCCCAGCCACTATTTCTTTGAAATTAGAATATTCATTTCCGTGTCTTACACGAAAAAGTCTGTTTTCTAGATATTCGTTTAGAATTTTATAAAGTCCTTCAGGCAGAACTTGTCTTAATTTGAATTTGAGGCCTTCGTGCCACACCTTGTCAAACGCTTGCGACACATCCAAAAAGACCGTCGAACAGATTTTTTTTTCTACAAGAGCTCTCTCAATTACGTCGGTTATCCGACGGTAATCGGCGAATACCATAGCTTTTTCTTTGTCACTTTTAGCCCATTCATTTTTTCCTTTCTTAATAGGAGGCGCTGGAAGCTTTGGTCTTTTTGTTACTTTTATAGCTCTCCAAAGTGAGTAGTTAGAATCTTTTCCTGCTGTCAGATTTTCGAGGTAATTTTCAACTTCACCGTTTTTGAAATCTGATATTCTCGTTTTAAGCAAATTACACAATCGATTTAAATTAGCTTTGTAGTCCAGTGCAATTATAAAATTTTATATGGGCGACCCAGCAGTTTGTAACACCCCCAAATTTTATTTTATTATTCGAAGGGTAGTTGATTGAAGATAGTAACCCTGATTTTTCACACTCGCAAAATTTACCGTTTGTCCGCCATCTTGGATTTTGTTTCATTTTAGTTTTTATTAAATATCTCGGTTCCTAGAAGGTCTTCGAAAAAGTGTTTAATGCAAAAAATGTAGAAAATTAAATTTTCTATCTTTTATGTTAACAACATTTTTTCGATATTTTTAATATTTAAAAAGTTACAAGCCAACAAAAGAAACTTTTTTTTATTTTCTAAGTGTTTTCGAAAATTTGGCACATTCGCCATAAGAAATTTAAAAAATTTTCTATGAAAAGTTTGTTGGCCACTAAATTTACAACAATTTTGCCATATAACTTTGTTCTGTATTCCAATAAATGACAAAGATATGAATATTTTTGTATTAACAGTTTTATATTGTTTTCCAAAAAAAAATGAAAATCACGACTTTTAGACCTGTTTGTTGATACGAAACTTAAGCATTTATGCTCTACTTAAAAAGCTTATGTTCTACTTATATACTTAAGTTTCGTATCAGCAAATGGGCCTTAAAGCGGTTCTCTATGCTTCATACCAATTTTAAGCTTTTCCTTTTTCGTTTTAGCTTGTGTTTGTATGTACAACCGCTTTTTTTTTAACAATGGACCATTTAGATTTTTGGATCTTGGTTGCCATGACAAATTTAATACTTTTGGCAAGATTTATGAGTGTAAGAGTTTTCTCGTGGGTGCTATGGTAATAGTTCTACACTTGCCCCTAACTTTAAAAAAAATACCCTTTCACCAAAGTTATTTCAAGGGAACTCTCTTAATACTCGGTTTTACAAATGAAACATTTATTCCAAGTTTCATTGAATTAAAATTATTTTCATAGGGTTTTCAGTTATATTTTACCTGTTGTACTTAAAAAAAGTAATCATTACATAAAATGGACAGTTTGGGTAGTTGTATAATTTTGGATTTTGTAAGCACCAAAAGCAAAGAAGAAATTTGGAAATATTGCCCAAAACTATTTTGAATAATGAAATGGAAATATTATCTAAGCATGTAAATTGTTTTTGTTAAACTTGGGCGATATTTCCTTAATTTCGGGTGATATTTCCAAACTTTATTTCAAAAAATACGCAAAGTTTTCGGAAATGTTTGAGAAAGGTGATATTTTATTGCATGTATATGTAGATAAGTTTTTTTTAAATCTTTAGGTTGAAAAAAGGCTTCCGGAGAGGGAAGGGGTGCGAATATCGCAAGCTGTTGGCGGTGACACGTATATAAGTAGGTACGTATGTGGGCTGTGTTCGGATTGAAGGTGGTGCGATGTAGCGCGGTGGGGTTCTTGGGTTGTCGCCATACCGCGGGTCATCACGCCGCTGCGCTGGTCGTCGCACCCAACCACGTTCCCGATCCGAATGCGATGCATGGTTGTACGCGTTAGCGCTGAAAGCTCCTTGCATAATGCACCCAACTTCTCCTAAGCGGGGCCTATTTAATAGAAAAAATTTCACACATTTGGGCAGTATTTCCTTATATTCCAGTTAGGACATTGCTTCATTTTATGGTGAAAGTGCAATAACGCCAATATTACATAAGCTTAAAATTGGTATTAAGCATAGAGAACCGCTTTAATAGTCGTGATTTTAATTTTTTTTTTGGAAAACAATATATAGGTAAAACTATTAATACAAAAATATTCATATCTTTGTCATTTATTGGAATATAGAAAATAGTTATATGGCAAAATTGTTGTAAATTTAGTGACCAACAAACTTTTCATAGAAAATTTTTTTAGTTTCCGATAGCGAATGTGCAAAATTTTCGAAAATACCTAGAAAATAAAAAAAAGTTTCTTTTGTTGGCTTGTAACTTTTTAAATATTAAAAATATCGAAAAAATGTTGTTAACATAAAAGATAGAAAATTTAATTTTCTACATTTTTTGCATTAAACACTTTTTCGTAGAACTTCTAGGAACCGAAATATTTAATAAAAACTAAAATGAAACAAAATCCAAGATGGCGGCCAAACGGTAAATTTCGCGATTGCGAAAAATCAGGGTTATTATCTTCAATCAACTACCCTTCAAATAAAGAAATAAAATTTGGGGGTGTTACAAACTGCTGGGTCAGATTATAAATGCACTGGACTATTGTGTTGAGGAGCACGGGTTCTTTTGAAAGTGAGCATCCTTGGGGGTTATCTAACATCCCCTCTTAACATCTGACGTGCTCGAGTAAATTTTTTTGTTTTCAAATTTCTACCCTCCCATACGGCCACCCCTCACCACGCAAACCGGCAGATTAACATACCTGCGTTATTAGAAAGACGTGGGCCATATACACTTATCAATATCTGACGCTCTCGATTATGTCCATGTGACTGTTTTTTTTTTTAAATAGTTTTGAACATCTGTAGATGCTCACCTGACCTATGAAACGGTATAGGTATTTTACTAAACATTTTTTCTCTCTATCATCTAATCCAGTAGGTCTCTATAACGCTCGAGTAAATCCACATTTAGCCACGTGGGCTCCCCTACTATACCATATTTATAAACAAAATTAAGCAGACAAAAGTAATTTTCATCTCGGTTAGCATATAATAGTACAAGTTTCTGACAAAGAGAGACAAAAGTACGCCCTTCTAACATTACCAAACCTTTTTTTTACTATTTTCAGAATTATGTAGACAGAAATTTTTAAACAGAATTTTGAGAAGCAGAACCTCGGAGGTAGAATTTGCAAAATAAATTTTAACCTTGCAAAAATTGCTACCCCAACCCTATAAAAACTAAGCAACAATTTTTATTTGTTGGACCAGTGGAACTTAATTCCAAGAAATCCCAAAATTACCTCCCCAAAGGAGTGAAGCTGTAAACTCCGCTGCAGAGGACGTTTTTTTCTGAATACCATCAGAAAAAAGCTTCTATCCCGCTTTAAAAAAAATGCTATGTATCTGCGTATTTGATTCCTCCCCGTTCAATTAGAGAGGTTTTTTTTTTAAACAATCATTCAAAACCATAAATTAACACTTAAGATACTTCTGATATTTTTATCAAAAGCTACTTATGTAACGTATCTTCAAGTATGCAAGCAAGTATGCTACTTTTGCTATTTTCTTTATCCATTTTCTTATAAAATCATCCAACTTCAATCAGTATTAAAACAAAACAAAATTGCCCACTTAAACTGTATTTTCAGTTTGAGATTTTTGTTCGTATCTTAAAGATATTTTTTGTATCTTCTTGAAACCAATCCAGAATAACAAGAATCTACTTAGGCAATAAATTTGTACTTGAATTAAAAAAAAAAAACGAACACTTAACAAATACATACCTACTATTTACATCAAATGTATCTATGTACATAGGTATAGAAGGTATATTAGATACATATGTATTTATGTAGATTTAAAAAAGAACATGAAACGTGTCTTATAAGTTCCCCTTTTCCGTTTTATGCAGATAGACATACATAGCTATTAATTTTCCCTCGAGTATTGTTATGGGTTGAAATTGCTGGTTTTGGTAAATTATATAGGTACAATATCAGAGATACTTTTTACTATGATGTCTACCTATATCTATCTACCTATATACTATCTCTAAAAGACTCATACTTTTTATAATACATAAATTAATGAAAACTTTTGTACCTGCAGATATTGGCTATGTCAGTATTCTGGGGATAATTAGAAGTAACAATACGTGCGGTGCCGTTTATTAAGTTCGTTTGAATATTGGTCTCAACATCACTTTTTTGAATTGAACGTGAAATGGAGGCAGGCTAGCACAATCTGATGGCAAGTTAAAAAGCTTTTTTAGAGGCATTTGGTATTGGTATAATGTTATGGCTATGGTAACAGTTGTAAAAACGTTTACCGATGGATCCACGAGTAGGTAAATTACACCTCAGGCTACACATTTATTACTTTATTATAAACTTTTAAGCGTTTTGAATATACTTATTTGCTCAGTTCAATCCCCCTTCCTGCATTTGACTCTGATGGATTCGTTTCCATTTCATATTGTGGCATCGATCTCGTATTCATGTTTATCTATCCATAAGTTGATGAATGGGTAAATTGATATCCATAATTTACATCCGTCGGCGGCGTTGTTGTATCTGTATCTGTGTCGGTGAATATACTGCCCAACAAGCCTAGCTCCGATTTTGTGATTGATGAATTGATTGGATACGTTTTGTGGGGGCTAAATGGGTGGCTATTTTATTTGTTGCTTGGTTTTGACTCCTATAGCGATGAGGTGGGCAGTTTCGTTGGTTGGCAGGTAGCTTTTTAATTTTTTTGTAATAGCCTTTAGGAGGCCATTATATTAGTGATATACGTGTGCGAAATTAATTAAATTAATTAATATTCACGTTCATATATGAAGCTTCCTAACCTATACAAAAACGAAATGGAATATTTTGAATAAATGCTTATAAACATACGTAGGTAGGTGAGTAGCTCTGCCCACCAAACTGCTATGTGATGTCTGCTGATGCTTGATAATTAAATTCAATTTAATGACTTTTTTAGATATGGCATTTTATTTTACTTAATTGAAAGCAATATTTTTGTTTTGTTTTTTTTTATTCTTAATTGATGACTGAGGTTTCAAATTTATTGAGTGGTTAGAAATTTATGTTAAAAAAATGTTAATTTTGTCACATCCAAGGATGAATATAATAATTCATTTTGTGATTTGTAATTTGGATTGTTGATGGTTTATTTCATAATATTTATTTCCTTATAGGTACCTACCCACCTGCCCATAATATGTCTAAATATATTTGCAGGTAGATAAATTTAAATACTAATTACTTGAATTAAATGGTTTAGGCAAATTTAATGATACGCAAGTAGTGATACAGGTATTGTTGATGTAAATGAGAATGGCTATTAACTTATCAACAACATCGTTAAGTAAATTTTAATTGCAAATGATGTTATTTTGTTGAATTATATGATTATTGGATGTAGAGGTATTTATTGTAATGAGAGAATATTCATAAGGGTTAATTAAGCTTTAAATAAAACCAAATATTTGAAATATTTTTCCACAATAAGAATTTAATGACTTATGACTTGCATTTCGACTCTTATACTCGTAATAAGTAAAATAGATAGAATAGAATTCCTTTGTGATTTTCAGTATTGGAAGGAAATTTACTGAACACTTAACTGATTCTAGTAAGTGAATTGGATACTTTGAATATGTATTTCTTAGCAGGGGGTTGTGTTACTGATTTTGCATCAAGGAAATTTCTGTTCGAAAGAAAAATAGTAGGATGAATCAACATTCAATAGTTGACGAAATAAAAAGTATTTGTATGGAGGCTGAATCTGAAACCTTGCCTATCAGGCAGTATAGAGTAAAGAGACTCTTCGATGTCCTAAGTGAAGCTCGATGTAGTGCCGAAGCAAACAGAAGAAAGCCGAATTGCCAAATTAGTATCGGATTGCACATAAGATGGTCTATCGCTGAAATAAGAAGGTCTCACTGATAGTACGGAAAAGGTGCAGGAAGTGGTGATGTCAGAGAATTGAAAGATGTTGCTAGGAAGAAAGGTAACACCAATCATCCTGTAATTGACGTGGATGGCACACTTAATGAGCAGTTGAGGAGGAAAGATCAGTTGTGTGCCCTGCTGAATAAGAATTTCCGCTGAGCAGAGTGCTGAAGTGTCCCAACTTAAAAAGATGCGCAGGTCCTAAGGGTATTGACACCGAACCCCCACTTCAGTTGCGGTAATACAAACTTTTATAGAACTTATCACAAACAACAAAGCAGCTAACTTGTTGTAATAACAGCTGAATTCTTGAAAGGCGATACCAAAACAACGACGGCTAGTATTAGAAATCCGTTGATTAAAACTGTTTAGGAAAACGAAACCTATCCCAGGGACCGAAAGGATGGTGCAGTTGCTAAGTTGCCAAGAAAAGGTCTTAAAAATGTCAACATTTGGTGTGGTTTTACGGTTTTGTTCATTTTCTCAAAACTAATTAATAGAATGGAATCAAGAGACATCAAGCTGAATTCTGCAGTGGTCGATCGTTTGTGGACCGTATCCTTTACCTCGTTGGTAAATGATTTAGAGAACACTGATTGGTAGAAGTCCCTCCCCGCAGCCGATTTGTAAAATAATTTGAATTGCAAAATACAATAGATAACGAAATACCAATTTGATGTTCGTTTTCAAACCTAAAATTTTTTAAGCACTTGAAAAAACAAAAAATTATCCTGAAGTCATTAAATCTAGCTTTAACCTTTGTATACTTATGTGTTCCAGATCCTATAGCGACGCTCTTAAAAACAAGAACAAGATCGTGGTTGCGGTTATCGACAGGAGTGATATTGATGGTACGATTTCTCCTGATCAATGGCAGGTGGTCAGGATGAAGCTCTCGGCAGGCTTCTTGAGTCTCATGAGGGATAATCCGGGACCACCTCCTCTCACAGGCGATGGCGGTTGGCATCAAGGGCATGTCAAACTCATCGTCTGTGAGGATCAGAGATCGTGCGATCTGTATAAGCTTGCTGTCAGTAGGTTAGGCGAGGTCTGGCCAGGTGCGAAGCTCGAAGTTGTTGCTAGGGAAGACATCCCGTGCAGACCTAGAGCCCGCATCTGGATACCAGCTGAGCCTTCTTGCATGGAGGAAATACTCCAGATAGTCAAGTTGAGCAACCCCTCATTACCGACTCATGACTGGAAAGTCGCAAAGCTTGAGGAGGTAAGGGGTCTTTATAGAAGCGCGATTATCGTGATCAATAAGGATTCCCTTGCCCCCTTAGCGCAGACCAAAGGCATGATTCGGTATGGGTTCGATTCGATCTCGCTGAAGGTTTACAAAAAAGACGAGGTTGACGCGGAACGCGTCCCTCTGTTAAACACTGAAGCTGTGTCCGTGGTAGAGGACCCTGGTGCATCCATCACCTTTCCACCGATGGGTGATGAGGAATCCAGGTCATCCTCGATCACGGTACAGTCTTCTTCTAATGTCGACAGTCTAACCGATATGGAGACCGAAGACTTCATCAACCTTGTTCCCTTGGGTGAGGATGAGCTTTTGGGCTCATCTTCGGAGGAACTCAACGAAACCGTGGTGGAGGTTGATCTGCCTAATTGTAGCCAAAATGCTGCAGTTAGTCCAGATTAATCTCCAACACTCCATTAAGGCTTCGGCCTCCCTCCTCCTCCGTTTATCCAGGAATGGAGAGGATATTGTCCTGATCCAGGAACCGTGGATTGTTAAATCCATTGTTAGTGGACTCAGGACTCCTGGATACTACGTACTGTATGCGTCTGATAAAGGTGACCCTAGATCGTGTATACTAGTTAAGCGTAGCACTAATGTATATTTACTCCCTGATTTCAGCGATAGAGATATCACCGCCGCAAGGCTCGAAACGGCCAATGAGACGTACTGGCTAGTGTCGGCGTATCTGGGCCATGACCACCTCGGCCCTCTCCCCGGTCATACACTGGAGAGACTGATCGCTCATGCAGAACGGCAGAAGATATGCCTCATCATTGGGAGTGATGCGAACTCCCATCATACAGTATGGGGAAGTACTGATATCAATAATAGAGGTGAGTCTCTTTTTGATTTTATTTTAAGTACTAACCTTATTGTAAGTAATGTGGGTAATGAACCTACCTTCATCACTAAAAACCGACAGGAAGTATTAGATATTACTCTTGTCTCAGACACCATTCATCATAAGATCTCGAATTGGAAAGTGTCGGATGAACACTCGTTCTCCGATCACAGATACATTCAATTCAGTCTCATCGATGAACATCCTTGCCGCGTAGAATTTCGAAACCCTCGAAAAACCGACTGGCTCAAATATAGGATTACACTCCAGGGGCTATTAAAACCAGATCTCTTAAATCCTCCTTCTAATAATTATGAACTTGACTGCAAGGTCAATGATCTCACATTAGCCCTCAACAAATCTATGGCTACATCCTGCCCACTTACTCTAGTTAGGGGGAAAAAGAAACCACATTGGTGGGATTCTGGGCTTGAACCGCTCAGGAAAGACTGTCGCAAGTGTTTCAATCGAGCTAAAAGCACTCGTGCAGTGTCAGATTGGGAATCTTATAAAATAACCCTCAAACTGTATAAGAAAGCATTGAGAAAGTCAAAGAGATCCTCCTGGAGAAATTTCTGTGGAAAAATAGAAGAAACTTCAGAGGCATCTAGACTAAGAAAAATTCTCTCTACAAATCCAGTAATGCCAAGTTGCTTAAAAAATGCTGATGGCTCATGGACAAATTCCTGCGAAGAATCGCTTAACTTGCTATTGGATACTCACTTCCCTGGTAGCTCTCAAAACATTAATTGCTTCGACCGTAATAGGTTTGATATGAATCCAAGCTATCCACAAGGTCTGATTACAAGGGAAAAACTGCAATGGGCGCTCAACAGCTTTCAGCCTTACAAGTCTGCGGGACCAGATGGCATAATACCAGCCGAACTCCAGATGAATAAAGATTTAATTCTGCCAATTCTGGAGTCTATTTTTACTAGCTGCTTAGCACTCGTCTACATCCCCCTGTCTTGGAGAGAGGTTAGGGTTGTGTTCATACCCAAAGCTGGAAAGTGCTCCCAAGTAAACCCAAAGGATCTCAGACCTATTAGTCTATCATCATTCCTTCTAAAAACTTTTGAACGATTGATTGATATCCACTTACGATCATGCATTGACACGCGACTTTTGTCTACGAGTCAACATGCTTACTGCAAAGGGAAATCTGTAGAAACTGCCTTACATAGTTTAGTAAGAACCATTGAATATTCCCTCCATCACAAAGAGTACACCATGGTTGCTTTCTTAGATATAGAAGGCGCTTTTAATAATGTCGACGCATCTGCAATCGCATCTGCGCTGACATCTCTGAAGGTAGATGGTTCGCTTGGAGAATTGATTAACCAAATGCTGACGAGCAGGGTTATCAACTCAAAACTAGGTAGCTATTCTGCTAGAAGGTCTGTTAGTAGAGGTACGCCGCAAGGCGGTGTCCTTTCTCCCCTTCTATGGAACTTGGTGGTAAATGAGCTGCTAATATGCCTGGAAGAGGAGGGTTACAGAGTGATTGCCTATGCGGACGATGTTGCTATTGCCGTATCAGGAAAGCATCCTACCACTTTAAAAGAACTCTTACAAAATGCTTTAAATAGGCTAACCAATTGGGCAGACCGGTGTGGTCTGGGCGTCAACCCTCATAAAACAGAACTTGTTCTATTCTCAAGGAAATATAAAATCCCTCATGTAGATCCTCCCTCTATTAAAGGTGTTCCATTAACATTCACTGATCAGGCAAAATATTTGGGTCTTATTTTAGACAAAAAGTTAAGTTGGAAACCTAATATACAAGAAAGAGTCAAGAAGGCCACAGTAGCACTCTTCTCATGCAAAAAAGCCGTTGGGAACAAATGGGGCCTTCAACCTCGTATTACTCATTGGCTATACACATCGGTGATTAGACCGATTCTCACATATGGTGTTGCAGTATGGTGGACTGCTCTAGATAAAGCGGTAAACTGCGACAGACTAAACAAAGTACAACGCTCGGCTTGTTTATGCATAAGTGGTGCGCTTCGCACGACACCCTCTGCCGCTCTAGACGTTCTGCTATATCTGACTCCCCTCGATATATTTAGCAAACAGGTGGCTGCAAATACAGCCTTACGCCTACAAGCTTCCTCACAATGGTACAACAATAATATTGGCCATTCCATCATTCTGAATTCATTCAGGTCACTACCTAGTCGCATTGACTACACCATCCCAAAACCACAATTCGGCTTAAACTTTCAAGTCACCATTCCTTCTAGAACCCTCTGGGAGGATATGGCTTTCTTGGAAGATGAATCGGTTCATATCTACACGGACGGATCGAAAACTGATGAAGGGGTGGGTGGCGGTGTGTACTCAGAAAGACTAAAATTAAGTCTCTCATTCCGTCTTCCTAATCATTGTAGCGTGTTCCAGGCGGAACTTATGGCGATTAAAGAAGCCTTATCTTGGCTGAAGGAAAACGTGATATCAACTACAGATATCCGCATCTTCTCGGATAGTCAAGCAGCTATTAAATCCCTGGAATCGGTCTCTACTAACTCTATAACAGCCCTAAATTGCCGTTCGTCTCTGCTGGAGATGGCACAACAGTTTAATATTCACCTGTGTTGGGTGCCGGGGCATAGGGACATCCCAGGTAATTGTAAGGCCGATGAACTCGCTAAAAATGGTACAACTTTACCTCTTCTACCTAGTAAGGCAGAAATAGGTATACCCATCGCTACATGTAAACTTTTGCTGAAGCAAGATGCCTTAGAGAGAACAAATCTTAGGTGGAATGATATCACCTCTTGTTTGGCAACAAAACAAATCTGGCCAGTAATGGATTTAAAACGATCTAAGCGTTTGATTTCTCTAAGCAGATTGCACATCAGCTCCATGATTGGTGTTATAACCGGACACTGCCTCATAGGCAAGCACGCAACGCGTCTTGGCGTATTCGCTAACGATTTTTGCAGAAGCTGTATGGATGAGGAAGAGATAGAATCGATCCCTCACCTTCTATGCACGTGCCCTGCTCTATCTCATAGACGAAGACTTCACCTTGGTGAGTTCTACTTCAATGATCCTAGTGATCTGAGAAACTTAGACATTGGCAGTCTATTACGCTTCATAAGAAGCTCCAAATGGTTCACCGAGTAAGGAAAAGGGTTTCCTAGATTCATGTGGTATCACAATGGACCAACTCATGGTCTAAGTGTGTCAGTCTCCACGACTGGCAGCCACTTCAACCTAACCTAACCTAACCATACTTATGTGTTGAATTTGAAGAGAATGGGACACAAAAATGTTTATTTTAGCTGAAATAAGGGCTGAATATTTGGCATGATTTTTCCAAGCCCCAACGGAATTGGATGGAAAAACGAGGATGAGACTAAGCAATTTGAATGTACGTTAGGGTGTTTCATTTTACAGGGCGCAAAATAAAATGTAAAATTTTACCTGACTTTGCTCATGCCCCGAGTCCCTCTGACAAAAAAGATATTTTTGCCAAGTTTCAAGAAGATTGGAGATTATTTAGAGGTTGCGCATTTTGATCACTTTTTTAAAAGTAGGCAAAAAATACGATTTTTACATTTTTTGCTGTTTTTAGAGAAAATATTTTTTCTTTTTTTTTATAAGAACACAAAAGTCTAGTTCCCATCACCCTCGAAGGTGAGATGATCTTCAAAAAAAAAAAAAATAAAAAAATATAGTTGCGTCAGTTGCGTCAGTTAGGGTGGGGGTAAGAGGGCAGGTGAACCCGATGTAGTCAATTTCCGCAATTTAATCAAGGGAGATCCCTACCAAGATAAGCAATGTCTTTTGGCCAAAATTGGATGATATGGATGTGATGTGACATATTGTTTAGAAAAGACAGCACTGCGTATTACACAGCTATGTAACAAAAGACATTCTCCATAAACGATAACTGTAAGATAGGGTTATCTCTCGAGGAGGTGAAGTGAATTGGCCACCAAGATCTTGGGATTTGACCCAATTAAATTTTTCGTGGTGTTTTCTGAAGTTGCAGGTCCATGCTAATAAGCCGCAATAAACTGATGCCCTCAAAGTCAAAATAACTTAAGCTATCGTTCAAATTCAGCCTGAACTATGCGTCAAAGGCATTCAAATTTTGACGCCTCGGATCCTTGCCACTGTGCGCAGCCGTGTCAGATATTTTGAACAATATCATATTCCATATTATACATACATTATAGCATACGTATAGGCTCTTCAAAAAATAATAAGAATTTCGTTAATACCACACACAAAGTTTGTGATATTCCATTTCAAGGTCGACCTGCCCTCTCTAATTGGTAAACCGTGTAGGCATAATGCTTGAAGTTTGAAGGTACAGTTCGAAGGAAGAGAAATTATTTTAAAAAGACTTGTAGGTAGGGATGTAACGAATTAATACAATGCAGTTTAGATTGTACGTGTAAACACACAGCCTGCACAAGATAAAACAAGTGCATGAGAAGCCCTTGAATACAAAGGACTTCAATATTCGAAAACTCGATAGTTTCAAATAAAAGTGATCAAAATGCGCAACCTCTAAATATTATCCAATCTTCTTGAAATTTGGTATACATATCTTTGACATCACTTAGACCCGGGGCGTGAGCAAAGTCAGCCAAAAATTACACCTTTGGAAAAATGAAACACCCTAATGTACGTATGCTCTTTTTTTAATCTAAGCTGTAAAAGATTGTATCGGGTTCATTTTGACTTTATAAGATTGGACATTAAAAAAATACCCTTAAATCATATGCCATATGCTTATGTTATTCCAAGATTAGTTTCTTAAGACTTTCATATCCGCCCTCTCCAGCACTTGAAAGTGACTTAAAAAAAAAAACAATCAACTTTGGGTGAGATGTAATAGATTGTGAAATTTTATGTCAACACCAATCTTCAAATCTTATTAGTATTAATGTTTTCTAACTTTTTGTTAGCTTAACAAATTTTCTTTCCAAAATGGTATTTTTCCACCTCTTTCGTTCAAGGGGAGGGATGGGACAAAATCAATAATGTGTCCTATTTTTTCAAGGGCGCTAAATACTAGGGATTCTCCGATGAATGTCCGACTCCTATAGTTTTCGATTTATAAGCAACATTTCGGGATTAAAACTATGGTACGTGGCAACCCTTATCTTATCCATCTGACAGTTTTGCCATGTTGGCAAAACTTCTTAAAAGTAAAGTTAGGACATGATGTAATATTTGTATACTAAGGCTCAATCCGACTGTTCAAAATGAAAGGTTAGTCTCACTAACAGCCCAACTATTACGTGCGACTACACTGAGAAAAATATTGAATATATTCATGTTTAAATCAAACTCAAACACATATGATTTGGCATGGAAGCGATTCCTGTTTGAATTTAACAGAAACGTATTTATTCATCGTTGACTACAATTAAACATGTTTTTGTTTAAATTAAATATGCTTTCTATTTGATATGAACATATTTCTGTTTGTTTTAATTTACTTCATTTAATGTTATTTCAAATAGAATCATGTTATTTTGTTTTTGAACATTATCGTGTTTAAATCAACTATATTTTTTGTTTAAAATATGTATAGAGATGCAAATATACTTACCCAAACTTATTTTTAGTTTTACTCCATAAATCTGACCAGAACACACAATAAAACAGTAAAAAGTCTATGAAAATGTCAAAATCTTTAATCAAACATGTCAAGCAAAAACACATTAAGTTTATAGTTAAAAATAAAAAATTTAAATTAGTGGAATTAAGCTTCTTAATTGTATTTTTGTATTCCATTTAATTGATGTGGAAGGAAAATATGTGGAGCACCTGTATGTGAAATTACATAATTAGCTTGTTTGCATAAAGTTAAAGAAGGATTAGGTCTTACTTACTTACTTACTTTTGGTAAGTGTTTGGCTTAATACTTCAAACATCCAAGTGATCCTTAAAGGACATTACTTCACAATTGTAGAAGGGTGGTTTGTGATAATCGATAATGTGACTTGACTTAAGATTATCCCTAATACTGATTTACAAGAAAATCATGTCAAGCTGTTCCATTACATTTTTTGAAAGGGCAATTCTTTTTCTGGAGAAAAAAGGAAAAAAATATGATTTAGTTTTCATATTAATATCTAAAAAAAGTTATTACTTACCAAAAACCTCCTTTAAAGTTTGAAAGTGTTCCAAACATTCTTTATTTAGTGTTTTGATATCTCATCTTCTCGAAAGGAAAGTTTTTACAACAATGACATCATCATCTTTTTCTATTGTTATCATTTTCTGTTTGTTCATATTTGAAACAAACTCGCTCATGTTCATTTTATGTTAAATACTTTCAAGTGGGAAAAATAATTAAACAGGCCTTTCAAAAATCAAAGTCAAACTAGTTTGAATAACATTAAAAACATATTTCTATGTTCTAATGAAATATTCAAACATGAATCAGTTTGACTTAGGCCGCGGCCACGCAGTAAGCGGCTGAGCGGCTGAGCGGAAAAAAAAAAATATAAAACATATGAAATCACATAGAAGCGGCCACGCTATGAGCGAGCGGCGAAACAAAATTCTGAGCGGCAAAGCGGCGCCGCTCAGCAACCAAACCTGTTTTAATTTTTAGTAATGTTCTGAGCGGCAAGAAGTAAAGATGGCCAAAGTAAACATTGAGTTGTTAATTTCGTGTGTGCAATCTACATTTTAACTACTAATCGCTCAAAAGCAGTCGCTCAGTGCCTGGCCATACGTCGCTTAGAGCTGCCACTCAGCCGCTAGCCGCTCAGCCGCTTAGCCGCTCAGCCGCTTACTGCGTGGCCGAGGCCTTAAACACAATTTACTCTAAAATTATAGTATTTTGCCATTTAAACAGATTAGAATTAGGTTTAAACCGATTTCTATTTGCATAAGTTAAACATACAATCAAACATGCATCTTTTTAAATAACTCATAGTTCAGTTTTCTCAGTGTAGAATTGAAAGAACTGGATGATTTTTTTAAATACTCTTCAAAATTTGAGTCAAGGCACAATTTGTAAAAAAAAAGGAATTTAATTAGGCATAAATTGAAAACAAAAACAACAACAAAAAATAATTGTCAAATTTTGGGCTATATTGAATAAATTCTACCACAATATGTATGGCAGATAGTAAGGGGCAGATTGCTCTTCTAAGGGGCTGTTATTATAAATTCGTATAATTCTTATTTTAATTCTCAATTTTGTTTTCTGTTTATGGCATAATTAAGCAACCATATAAAATATAATAATTACGTGGAAGGGTTTCTACTATTGAATATGTTTGTTCGGTCCATGAGCATGCCTAAAAACAAAAGCGCTACAAAATCCACCCATTTGTTTTTGAGAGGACGGTCACCCTGTCCATTTTTCAACTTTTTGGTATAGCTAGGTTACTTAGCCATATTTGACCATTTTAAACTTAAAACTTTTTGTTTAAAATTAAATTTTCTATCGAAAGTGATAGTGGATACAAAATGTTATTAAACAACTTGAGCAAGAAAAGTTAACAAAAACGAACAAAACAAAAAATGAAAAATTAAAAATATTTTTCAAATTTTTGATAGGGTCAAGGCATATTTTAACAAAAAAAGCCTTTCAAATATTAACTTCTTCATAATTGTTTGTAGTTTTTTCCCGAAACCCCGTTTTTTGGTACTACATACATGTCAAATTAAAGAATCCAAGGATGCAATTGCATCCAGTATCAAGTCTTATATTCATTAGCCCAGCTGGTCACTTTGTTTGTCCGGAAGCATTTAAAAACATCCGGAAGCCTAAATTGAGGGACTAATTATACTTTCTTAATATTCTCAATAATCAGAATGTCATATTTCATCAATATCTTGAGTTAGAATATTTTTACGAAAAAAGAGGATTTTGGGCCAAACTGCGAAAAATTATAAGAAATGGTTTAAGTTCCAATAGTTGTATAATGTCAATTTTGAACAAAAATTACTTTTATTTTGTTTAAGCATTTTTGGGGCCTATTTTTGTTTGCGCAATTTATTGAAAAACTTGGTTAGAAAATTGAATTTCGAACAAAAAGCCTTAAAAGATAAATTGTCAAATTTGGCTTAATTTTCGAGTTAAACCAAACATATTGAAAAGTGGCCAGTGTGACAATTCTCTCAGAAACATATCAGTGAATATTTAACATTTTCGGTTTAAATCATAATTATTTTCCGGTCTATTCAATAGCCTATATAAAATAGGTAGGTATACATATATTATGTATTAGGGTACAATTTTCAATTATTTACTAAAGGGTGGTTAAATTTTATGGGCCGATTTTGAATAAAACACAAATTATTTAGGAAATAATTGTCATTTCTTTTTATTATGATAATATTGGTATGGTTCAATTATGTACACGGAAAGAATTCTTGCATCACATCACGAAAAATGAGCTGCAAATTACGAAAAATGAATCCCGATTTATACCTTGGCTCGAGATTTCGTAATTTACGACTACTTGTTTTGCAATTTGCAAAACTGAGCAAAATGAAGATATTGATACTCAACAATCGTAAATCAACACTCTTTAAGTATCAATATAATTCTTCTATCGAGAGAAAACAAAAATTGCGAACAACAAATCGCAATTTGATCCAATTATTCCTCAATTTGTAAATTTGCAAAAAAGATTTTTATTTCGTGATATTGCCACTTGAAAGATCAATCTTGATTTACCCTTCATTTTGCAGGTATATGCATTAGGGTGGTCCTTATTTGTATGAAGGAAACAAAAAATTGTTTGTTTTCACTGAGCACCATTTTTGTTTGTTCTTCTACATTTAAAACGTGTACAAAAAAAATTTGATGCTAATCGGATTGTATTAACACGTGCCGCAATGAATTTGAAAATTTGAATTTTCATAAAAACGACCAAAACCGGAGGCTATTAAAATTTGATTTGCAGAATTAATAAAGTGCACTTTCAAATCTGTTACCTACTCTTGCTTCGAAAGAAAAAAAAAAATAAAAAGCACGACTGGGTCGCACGTTCTTGCTCAAAAAGTTCAATTTGCTTGGAAATTAAGAATTTTCAAAAATATTCGAGTAATTATACAATTTTTTTTTCGAAATCGTTCGAGCTCTTTTTAAGATGAATAAGGTTTTTCATAACGGCTGTATAGCAAGTACCGTTATTTTGGGAGCTAAAAAGTATTTAAATAGGCCTTAACTCTTACAGGAGCATCAACTTCAAACTCAATGCGGCACGTGTTAACGTGATTTAAAAAAAAAAAAAACAGGGTAGTGTTTTAGGATGTCAATGAACAAAAAAAATGGGTGCTCAAAAGTTTTTAAAATAAGGACCACCCTAATATGCATTTTATTTATTTTATTTTATTTTATTTTGAAATAAATACTTTACGTTGATTTTACTTGGATTTGAACTCGCAACCCTCCAGTTGCGGAGCAAGCATGCAACCACTGGGCTAATTTGCATTACAGTTCGTTGGTTTCGCACATTAATGATTAGATACATGCCATGTTGTGGTGGTTTATGTCTTCGAGAAGTAAATTGCGACAAGAAAACCAGGATTTAAGAATTGTTTGTTGGTGTTTTGCAACTATTCTCATGGGGTTAAAAATTGCGACAGAAAAAAACGTAAATCAGTGATTGTGCAATGTAAATTACTAAATATTAATCGCAAATCAATATTTTTAAATGCTGTTTATGAAATTATTCCTTTGGAAAGTATATTACGCCAAAAAAGTTATAGTTTGCTATGAAAAGTTCAAGCTTGAATCATGGATTTTAATTGCATCACGAAGAAACAAATTTTGTAAATTACTACGTTTTGAATGTAAAAATACCAGTTTTTGTATTAATTTAGGATCAAAATGCCTTGATTTACGAATAAAACATGATTCGTTAATTGCAACAGCCAATTTTTCAATTGGCAATTTTTCAATTCTTTCCGTGTATGGAACAAAATATCGGCCAAATTGCCGCCGCGACCTCGGCGACACACCTCCATCCGATGGTCCAAATTTTCGATGACGCTGAGGCATAATTGAGGTTCTATGCCGTTAATATGCCGAATTATCTCATTCTTTTTCTTTCAAATAACCCCAAAGAAAGAAGTCCAACGTTGAAATGCAGAAAAACTTGATGTTTAGGTGTGGTTAACATTCAACATCGGCCCTTTAAATTTAACCACCCTTTATAAAACTTTGCCACAATTTTTATCATCACTATTACATAATGTATGTTTTTGATCGATTGAAAGCTAATTTAATATTTAAAAAAATTACATTATGTATTGCTATACCAACGACAGCAAATTAACTGTTTTAAATAATAGTACGTATACGCCACAGTGTACCATTTAATAGGGGCGTTCATCACTTTTGTTGCAAAAAGGATGGTCATTCAAACTTCAGGTAAAGTTAACAACTATTATTACTTAAAGTATGGGATATGATAAAAAAGTAGGTTGAAATCGCCTTTTTAATGATAATTACCTATGGGTTATGAGGTTAAGAATTCGTAAAAAAAAATATTTTGATCAGATGATAGGGAAGACCAATAATTGGGTCTTATATTCGGTCTCTCATTCTGTGTGTCTGCTTGTCTGTCTTTTTCTCTATCTGTTCGACTTGGTACATAGTGGTGAACCGCACTCGTTTTTGTTCACTTTTTTAAGAACCCAAAATAACCGTATCTGCGATATTATTTTTTTAACAATTTTACAAAATCTTATTTTTGACAAAAAAGGCTTTACAATTTTTCTTAAAAAAAAATTCAATACATTTCTCTTAGTAAAAGCTATACCTTTTTGGGAAGGACCGTTTTTCTAGAAATGGTTTTTAATGGTATACCTCCCAAAGAACCTTATTTTTTATTTTGGACTTTCTTCAAAACAGTATTTCTGATTTCAATAATTTTTCTATGCAGAAGCTTCCAAAAAATATAAATACAAAGTTTTTTTCCAAAATTTTCAAAAACAAAGAGTTTTTGGATTTTTAAAAAGTATCAATTAAATATTTTGAAAACCTTATGGTCGATAAGGTATAAAAAGATTTTTTAAAAGTTTCAAGAATATTTTAAGAATAAAATTTACATTTATAAAAAAAACGAAACCTTCCACACAAATGGTAATAATAGCTAAGAAAAAAATTTTTTTTTTCTTAAAACAAAACTTAAACTTTTTCTGTATGCTATTAGTGGTGTATGCTATTATTGCACTTAGCAAATATTAAAAGTACCTCCTATAGAACGTTTTTAAACGTTTTTATTTTATCATTATCTGCCGAATGGATCTAGATATTTTTGTATAGGTATACAAATTTCAAATAAGTTCAAATAATAAAACATCATTATCATCATCATGTCCTGTAACCCCGGCTGGGGCATAGGGCGTCAACAAAACGTCTCCATCCTTCACGGTCTGCTGCAAGGTACTTTAGCTGTGGCCACGTCATTCTCTGGGATTCTGCTTCCGCTAGAACTGTTGATTTCCATGTTGTTCTTGGTCTTCCAACCCACCGTGCACCCTGAGGATTCAATTCAAAAGACTGCTTTGCAATTTCATCGTTTGGGTTCCTCAGTGTGTGACCAATCCAACGCCATTTACGCTTTCTTATGTCGACGTCCAGCCACTCTTGACTTGTTCTGCGCCACAATTCCTCATTTGATATTATTTGTGGCCAGCGAATCTTTAGGATGTGGCGAAGACAGCGATTCACAAAAGCCTGCAGTTTCTTCGAAATGATAGACGTGACTTTCCAGGTTTCACAAGCATATAACAGCACGGATTTGACATTGGATTCGAAGAATCTCTACTAAGTGCGTAAGGAGATTTGGCTTTGATTTCCAGATTGGGGACAGAGAACCGAAGGCAGGACGAGCTTTATTTATTCTACTTTTAACGTCCAGATCCGTACCACCGTTTGCAGACACAATACTACCAAGGTAGTTAAACTGTTCCACTGGCGTCTCCTGTAGAATAATACGCTGCTGTGTGGAGCGGCCTGTGAGCATTATTTTTGTCTTTTTGCTGTATTCTTAGACCACTCGACTCTGCCCATTGTGCAAAACAAAACACCTTGCCTTGTTGTAGGAATCTTTAATAATGGCAACAATTTTTGGTGGAATTCCTCTACCAAGCAACGATCTCCATATACATTCTCGGTTAACTCGATCAAAGGCCTTCTCAAAATCCACGAACATGAGGTAAAGCGGTGATTGAAATTCCATCGACTGCTCGAGGACGATACGCAGGATGTTGATATGGTCGACACACGCTCGACCACTGCGGAAGCCAGCTTGATGCCTCTTGAGTGTAGACTCGATTCTATCCTTTATTCGCTCGAGAATGATGGTGGCCATTAGTTTTGGGAAAACGCACAAAACGGTGATACCACGCCAACTGTTGCAATTATTTAGGTCACCTTTCTTTGCCAACTTAACAATCACACCATCCTTCCAGTCCCTGGGATAGCTCTCGTTTTCCCAAATGCTTTGTGTCAGCAGATGTAAAATACTAGCCGATGTTACGGGACCGGCTTTCAGGAATTCGGCTGGTTTTCCGTCCAGTCCAGCTGCCTTGTTGTTTTTGAGGAGATTTATTGATGTCTGGATTTCCGATTCTGACGGCGGCGGTTCGATGTCAATGCCCCTATAGGACCTGCGCATCTCGTTTAGTTGGGGCACTTCAGCACTCTGCTCAACTGAATCCTCATTTAGCAGGGCACAACAATGGTCCTTCCATCTACGAAGCTGATCCTCAATTGATACCAAAAGTGTGCCATCCACATCCATTACAGGATGATTCGTGTTGCTTTTTTTCCCGATCACATCTTTGGCTATTTGGTACAATTCCCGGATATCTCCTCTTCTGGCAGCGATTTTCGCATTATCTGCGAGTCCATCTAACCTCACCCTCTTGTCACGTCTCACACAGCGATAGACCATATTATGTGCAATGCGGTACTCTCTTCGCAAGTCAGCCTTTCGTTGAACATCTTCTTCAGCATTTATTTTGATTTTCAACGATTTGCGAAGTTCGATCTTATCCCAGGTGTCTTGGGATATCCAAGAGTCTCTACGTCTCGTTTGCTTGGGTACAGTTTCGGATCCAGCCTCCATAAAAACATTTTTAATTTCACCCCACATCTCATCAATTGTTGAATGCTGGATTCCGTTTAATGACGAGGCTCTGTAGTTAAGGGTGGTGACATAGTTTCGACATATGTTGGGGCCATTTAAAGCATTAGTAATGAATTCTTAGCTCCTTGCTGCATCCTGCGCTGGTTTTTGTACGGCAGCGGTTCGTAGTTTGAGACTTATTAGAACCAAACGGTGGTCGCTTCCCACATCGGCATTTCTTATACTCCGGACATCACACATAGACTTCCTCCATCGCTGCTGAATTATGATATGATCAATTTGGTTTTCGGTTTGACCATCTGGATGCACCCAGGAAATTTTGTTGCACATCTTATGCTTAAATACAGTCCCACCTATCACAAGACGATTCGCGTTACAAAAATCGACAAGCAAGTCAGCATTTTCAATCCGTGACCCCACGCCATTTCTTCCCATCACGAGTTCCAGTCCGTAATTGTCTGAACCGACTTGGGCATTAAGGTCTCCCATAACGACTATGATGTCGGCTCTCGGAACACTACTGTAAACCGAGTTAAGATGAGTGTAGAACGCGGTTTTGTCTTCCACGGTCGCTTCATTTGTGGGGGCTGAGCACTAAATAATTGTGACGTTACGAATTTTTGAACGAAACCTTGCTGTCATTAATCTCGCAGAAATGGGTGCGGTGCGATGTTCGGTTTACTACAACCGAAGCTACAGAAGGATTTACTATAAAAAGATTACCTCTTGGGGACTCATTTCCATTTGTTGTCATAGTTCATGTATTTGCATAATCCTTCCACCATGTTGTTTTCCGAGATATGATTAATAACATACATAAGCTCAGATTTGACAGGCACACCCTCCTTTTGTATGTTCAAACACATTATGCTCGAGGCAGCCCACTATGGGAAAACAGACGCCTTTTGTAGCCGCCCAATATGGGTTACAGACGCTACCTGCTGCTGCCGTTGGCCTTTTACCAAAATAAGGCTCCTCCACCACCAGACTATCATGCCGTTGACCGCCACCTGCAGTTCATCCGCCTTAAGGGGGCTTTTAACCATCCCAAGGACAAGATTGTGCCCTGACCAGCATTGCTGGGTTGTCTGCTTATCCCGGCATCCATTCGGTCCCCCTGCACGTTCGCTTTACCCGGCCTCTACCACGCGGAGGTGTGCATAGGGATTTTCCTATCATTGAGCCTAGGGCCATATGGCGTCCTAGCACTCTCAAGTACTTTTAGAGGGCAATAAAACATACCTACCTATCAAAATTTTCAAAAAAAAATGTTTTTATTTTTTTTTTTGAAAATTTGATAAAAAAATTTTAAATTTTAGGGTTATATTAACTTAAATAAATACTTAGATATTTGCATTCCAAAATGTTCTAATGTTATATTTTTAAAAAACCGCTCCAAAGATTTTTAATCTTCTTAACCAAAGAATTATTTTTAATCAAAAGTTCAGATGGCATTCTCTTTTTCTTTTTTCACCTCAAACTATTTAAGAGGTTGCTTTTTATGGCCTTTAGTCCTAAAAATTGGCATTTCTTCCGGCTTACTCACTTGGACTCATCAGTCATTAAAGGAGTTTTTTAAGCTTTTTAAAATATTTTATTTCATGCTTTTAATCATTTTTCTCTCATAGTTTCCATATATCTAAAAAAAATTTTAACCCGCAGCGTCTTGAACATAAGAGTTAGTACGTGCAACCCAGTCATGCATTTTATTTTTACTTGCGATATAGGTACTATAGGGTAAGTTTTGGATTCGTGCAAAAAAAAAATTTCGAGATAACAATCAAACATGCCATTACGATGATAGAGAACACGAAAAAAGTGGGTGGCACAATTCTGTCTGTCTGTCTGTCTGTCTGTCTGTCTGTCTGTCCGTACCTCAACCTACAGCCTAAACCACTGAAGCGATTTTCTTCAAATTTTGAACTTAAGGTTTTTTTGTAACTTTCCAGAGGGGAAATTGAAATTTTTTTTTTAGCTCAAAAAATAACGGTACTTGCCATACAACCGTTAAGGAAAAGCTTATTTATCTCAAAAACGGCTCCAACGATTTTGATTAAAAAAAATCAGTGTATTATTGTAGATATGATATACCTTTTAGTAAGAAAAAAAATCACCAAAAACATT
This sequence comes from Dasysyrphus tricinctus, assembly GCA_963921185.1. Taxonomy (NCBI): domain Eukaryota; kingdom Metazoa; phylum Arthropoda; class Insecta; order Diptera; family Syrphidae; genus Dasysyrphus; species Dasysyrphus tricinctus. Next base: position 15,534,755 of record OY992530.1, read on the forward strand.
TATTAACGGTACCTGTCATATTACGGTTTTTTTGATTTTTGGTTTTCTCATTAACCGCTCATCCGATTTCAATAAAAATTTTTGCACAAAAGCTATGTTAGAATATAAATAACACTGCATACCAAAATTTTTGAAAAAATAAATTTTGGATTTTTAAAAAAAGATTCAAAATTTTTTTTTGAAAATTCAATATTTCAAAAACGGGTTGATGAATTAATTTGAAATTTCAGTTTTAAATGTATATTAATATATACTTAAAATTGGCATACCAAATTTTGTTTTGAAAAATGTTACAAAAATTTTATATATAAAAAATTAATTTTTAAGAAAACGGCTCCAACGATTTTAATTTTTTTTTTTGCAAACATTGATATTTTTTTAAGTAATCAAATGGCATACTTTTTTTTGCGCTCTAAGTTATTTATCAGGCTGTTTAAACAATTAAAAAACGATTTAAATGCTTTTTTATACTTTTTCTATAATTACTTGAATATTTTTTAAAGTTCTTAAGTTCCACACGACTTGAACATAAGAGCAAGTACGTGCGATCCAGTCGTGCATTTTATTTTTTTACTCATTTGTAAAGTTAAATAAAAAAATTCATAAGAAGTCTTTGGGGACACTAATATTATACATATTTGGTTTGGGGACTTATTTCATGTGTTTTTGGTAATCTATTTCATCTTTGAGCTTAGAGACTTATTAAACGTTAGATCATCGATTCCTGCGAACTTCTTTTTCATATCATCAGTATATGGAAGTTGAGCTGGAGCTCCATATTTGGAATTAAAGGGTAATTGGGCCCGTTTGACTTGACATGATGGCATATTCCAAGTGCTCTGGGAAATCATAGAAATTGCTAAGAGATTTAAAAAGTAGCTCATTTTTAAAATTGACTTTAATTTTGAAGGTGATTCACAAAATTAGACCTTGATGCTGGGAGTTAAAAGTCCTATAAACCTTAAAAATGTATGTATAGTGACAGCGTTTTTGTGTTATATTCTCTAGAGAAACAAAAATAATATAGAGTAATTTAAATAACCCCTGGTTTCTCTAAAATCTAACCAAATTTTTAATAATCTTCACTCTTCCTCTATTAAAATACCTAAATCGTTATAGCTATGGCTCATTACGAACTTACACGAGGGTCTTTACCCAATAAATGATTCGCTTAATAATTTAAATTATTTGCTTGAGTAATAAATTTTTCATCACATATGTAATTCCGTTCTAATTAATTTTTTTCTTAAATGCCACCCGTAAAGTTTGAATTTTGTGGCCAGCCATGCATATTTCTAAATGACCAAGTAGAGGCAATCTGGCAATTGGCAATTATTGCAACATTTTACAGTTCGTTGCTCAAGAAATATGAAATGCACTCACTAAATTATGGGGGGTCTTAGATTTATTTAACGAATATAAATTCAAGCCAAATCAAATTGATTCACCTCGATCGTGATCTTGCAACTAGGTAAATATATTACCAGTTCATTTTGAAAGTAGGTGCACTTCATATTTCCATGCATAGATATACATAAAGTGCTTTGTGAATTATTGTGTAATGGCATTCACTTTTTTTTTCTAACAAGGACTCTGATTGACTTTACTATGAGATGAGGTATTTTGCCTGGAACATGAAATATGATAGATTTTATCAACCGGTTGTATAAGTTACATCTGAGGCTGAGCTCTGAGCTGAGCTGAGATGACAAACAACCAACCGCCTACTTCACACCTTGTCATGCATTAAAATGTTAATTTATCGGCTAAATAGAATGATGTAAGCAAGTCTTTATGTAATGAAATCAAGCACGCGTTAAAGGTTAACATAATAGTGACGATGCGTCGTTCATTTGGGGCTTGCGGGGTTATGAAATATGTACTTTGATTGATTCGTCATTCAAGTCATTTGAAAAAGTATCTTTAAATACCACAAGAATTTCAAGAATTTTTGTAGGTTTATAAAACTCCAAAAAATTTTGTTCACATATTTGTTTTGGCGGTAGTGTTTTGATCCTACTCTCAAAAAGAATTTGAAACAATATGGTAATCGGTTGTGATTGTAGTGTTTGGAAAACAAGGACTACTAATGGGTAGATATTACGACTATGAACCTCGAAATTTAGTGCGTTTTGGAGGTGCTGACCCTCCATAAAATGAAGTTATTTTATCAAAGCTGATTTTTAATATGTCTTAAGTGAAGGTGTGATCAATTTATTTTGACACTTGCCAGGCACCTACAGTGGGCGCAATGTCAACAAAATACCTTTAAAGATTTAAGTTGTTAAATATTCGTTAAAGCTAAATTTGTGTTTGAAGTTATTTTCAAGTTGCCAGGCACCTGGCAACAACATACTTTTTAAAAAGTCATGTTAGAAATATTGAAAATTACCAAAACAAAAGTGGAAATCCCTCGATAAAAAAATGCAAAGAGACAACTAAATAAATAAATAAATAAATAAATAAATAAATTGAGTGGCGCAACAGCTCATGGAGAACCAGGGCCTAGTGACTTACAACTCACAACCATTCCTGTGTGCGTGTTCGTTGGCAGGAATGAAGGGGACCTACAGTTTTTTGCCGAGTCCGAACGGCTAAATGAGAAGCACTTTTTCATGACAAGTATACTCTTGGAGGATTTGTCAGTTCCTCGCAAGAGGCAGTACCTCGAATAAAACATTTCTGTTTTTAGGTGGCACGGCTGGGAATCGAACCCACACCTTCGGCATGACAGTCCTACGCACTAACCATAAAGCCACGAGGTACTACTGCAAAGAGACAACACTGATATATTAATCGAAGATGCCTCCGCTCAACGCCTATCGTTTAAGACATTAACCGTTATTTTTCAAACATATGTTTGGAGTCCTGAGGCGTTTCCTCAATGTTTTATGTCAAAAACATAAAAAAATACCAAAAACGTGGAAATACAACCCTTTGACTTAAAAAAAAAAGTACCTATAGGTATTTCCAAAAACACTTACCCTCTGTACAAAGTTCCGTCTTCTCAACACCTATTTTTCAGGACATCGACCTTTATTTTCACACGTTAAAAATAAAAAAAAATTACCAGAAAAGATGAAGTCCTACGCATTGACGTAAAAAAAAGAAAGGAATTTTCACAAAAAGTGACAAACATTGAAAGGGAATTGCTCATTTTTGTATGGGGCTCCGGCCAAGAGTGAACACTAATGAATTTGGTATCATATGAAAGCTTATGTTGATCTTGTTATATGAGTGAAATATTTTCAAAATCTGTCATGGGAGATCGGAGATATTTGAGCTTGAAGTTGGCAACTGCAAATAGAGATTTTTTAGCTTTTTGTCGATATCTTCCGATCTAGGATATGTAAGAAAATGATATTGGTGTCAAATGAAAGCTACATTTCTAGGCTTTTCAATATACCTAAAATTATTTTGCTACTTTAAACACATTTTGAGATATTTTTAAAAAACTACATTTTTTGCACTGCCTTTTGCGCAACGATATCTCTAAAAATTCAGTGATGACATACACTTTTTTTGGCACCATTGAAAAGCTTAATTTCAAACCTTTAATTTAATATATAATTTAGTGGCCTTGCTCAAATAAATACTTACATAAAAACAAAACTTAATTTATAAGGCACTTAACAAAGCAAAGTGCTTAAAATGTGTGAAAATAAACAGATTTCTAGGTAAAGCACTATCTAGCACTATAGGAAGGCACTATCTTCAACAGGTCTTCTCAACTGCTTGGCTATGCGGACGACATCGACATCATCGGCCGCTCCAAGAGAGCTGTATCAGGCATGATAAGTGACGTTTCTTTATGATAAATGTTATTTTTCTTTGGTTTTTCTATTTTGTACTTGCATTTCTTCTTTTATCTACAGTGTCTCATAAAACTTATTTATTTCTTATAGATTTTTTTATTATTTTGTTATTCAATTTTCTTTATCAATAATGCTGTCTGATTTACTTGCAAGAAAATAAAATGAAAACTAATCCAAATCATAGACAATTAAAATAATATCTTAAAACTAGACAGGGGACGTTACATTATTTTTGTGCCCTACTTAGCTTAGATACGAAATTATTATGGTGCAAAACTTTTCCTTAATATTAGGAATGGCTTCCCTATATGTAGGTTCGTTTGTATACTTGTGCAAGTATTTAGTATGTAAGTAGTAATTGGTAACGATAGTTTTGAACACTGTTAAGTTAAAAATGGTGGTGAATATTTGTACATATTTACCATCAACAGAGCGATAAGCCATTAATGAGCCCATAAAGAGACCCACAGAATTTTTTTCAAAATTAAAAATATGTTGGTAGCGTGTATTTTCCAGCAGGATGGAAAATGCCCCTTCTTGGCCCTCCCTACCCACCTACTGATACCTACAGTTAAGTACCTAGTTTTGCGATTGCCTTGTAGGTCGAAGAACAGTGATTTTCTTTGCTCAAATCGCTCCCATTAAGACCATAATTTGGTATCTAAGCTGGGTTGGACACGAAAACAATGTAATGTAATGACAGCATTATGAATTAAGAAAATGGATTTACAAAATAATTAAAAAGAAGTTTTATAAGAAATAAATAAGTTTTATGTAACACTGTAAGTAAAAGAAGAAATGCAAATACAAAATAGAAAAACCAAAGAAAAATAACATTTATCATAAAGAAACGTCACTTATCATGCCTGATTAAAAAAAAAATTACCTCGAAATCTGTTTATTTTCACACATTTTAAGCACTTTGCTTTGTTTAGTGCCTTTTAAATTAAGTCTTATTTGTATGAAAGTATATATTTGAGCAAGGCCACTAAATTATATATTAAATTAAAGGTTTGAAATTAAGCTTTTCAATGGTGCCAAAAAAAGTGTATGTCATCACTGAATTTTTAGAGATATCGTTGCGCAAAAGGCAGTGCAAAAAATGTAGTTTTTTAAAAATATCTCAAAATGTGTTTAAGGTAGCAAAATAATTTAAGGTATATTGAAAAGCCTAGAAATGTAGCTTTCATTTGACACCAATATCATTTTCTTACATATCCTAGATCGGAAGATATCGAAAAAAAGCTGAAAAAGCTCTATTTGCAGTTGCCAACTTCAAGCTCAAATATCTCAGATCTCCCATGACAGATTTTGAAAATATTTCACTCATATAACAAGCTCAACATAAGCTTTCATATGATACCAAATTCATTAGTGTTCACTCTTGGCCGAAAATGAGCAATACCCTTTAACACGAAGGTGGCCTACTAAATACTTTTCTTTTATGAGCCATAAATCATTATTTTGATAGAAATTTTCCTAGTAATTTACGAGGTTTTTTTTATTTGACCATTTTCCACAGATTGGGCGCCATTTTCGAAAATGATATCCCATGAGAGGATTAGAAAAATGACTCCCAAGCGTAATTCCGTCGTAAGTGTCTAAAGCCTAGTACGCTGCTGATGCGAAACGAAATTTTTAGTTGGTCTCCAACAAGACAACGAAATGCTTACGAAAACAAAGCGGAAAAATATTCATTGACAGTTGCACGAATTCAAAAAATTAAAACAAATGCAAATGCAAAAAAATCACAAGCAGCCATGCTGTAATGAAAGAAACAACAAAAATAAACACGAAAAAACACAAATGTCATTTTTTCGTACACAATAAATGGTCTGGGTAATTAATTGTGTGCGAAAAAAGAGTGTAGACTTCTCCAAATAATCTGCTACAATTTTCAATTTCGCTCATCGAACAGCGTACTGCAGACCGAAAAGTAGAACTAAATTTTTAGTTTATGATTTCGTTGTGTCATTTTTGTATGGGATTTTTCGTTTCGCATCAGCAGCGTACTAGGCTTAAGGAATGAATTCCAATCATCAAAAAGGTCCCTGCCATAAAGCGCATGGGAATCGGTTTCTTGATGAGCGGATTATAGAGAGTTAAAATATAAGAGACATGATTTTTGTTTGATACCTTGATGGCAAATGCCAAAATAGTTTGATCACGCTTGAAAATAAGCTTATTTAAAAAAATTATATATACCTTTAACACTATGTACTTGTTTTCTCCAAAAAGCCACCACTTTCAAGGTTCGTAGAATCCATTAGTTCTTAACTATACAATAATTAAGGTTCATTCACAGAAAAAAATCATAGTTTTGAAAAAATTACGTAGTGATGTATGTAAAGGGTATTTTTTAAAAGTTATAGAAGTTTAATTTGGCAACATTATTTTAACTGGCGGCCATTTTGTCAGCTGTCAAGTGATTTATTTTTGGTTTTGTTGAACATTTTAACATGAATAGACTGACGTCTGAAGATCGCTTCCAAACTGTGCAAATCTATTTTGAAAATTATGGTTCTGTTCGAAATACGTATCGTGCGAATTTTGTTAAGCGCTGAAGCTCACTTTTGGTTGAATGGATACTTTAGTAAACATAATTGCCGTATTCGGAGTGATGATAAACATCAAGTGTATGTTGAGACACCGTAACATCCAAAAAACTGACTGTTTGGTGTGCTTTTTGAGCTGGTGGAAAAATTGATCCGTACTTCTTTAAACACGATGCTGGTCAGAACGTTACAGTCAATGGTGACCGCTAAAGAGCAGTGATTACTAATTTTTTCGTTCATCAATTGAACAACCATAATGTACAGGAGCTTTGGTTTCAACAAGACGGCGCAACATGTCGCAAAGCTCGTGCCACAATTGATTTATTGACGTTAGGTAACCGCATAATTCACGTTACGGATCTGTGAATTGGCCTCCATGATCGTGCGATTTAACACCACTATGACTATTTTTTTTGCGGATATGTGAAGTCAGTAGTCTACGCCGATCAACCCGAAACGATTGATCACTTGGAGCACAACATTCGCGCGTTATTGCCGATACGCCAAATGTTGGAAATAGTCATCGAAAATTGGACCTCCAGATTAGACTACGTCTGAGCCAGCCGCGGCGGTCGTATGTCAGAAATCATATTCAAATTATAATGCCAGTGAAGATTATCTTTCGAATAAAGTAAATTTAATGTCAATTTAAAAATATCGTCTTTGTTTTATTCCATTTCATAGTTATATACCTCTGTAGTACCTCGTGGCTTGATGGTTAGTGCGTAGGACTGTCATGCCGAAGGTGTAGGTTCGATTCCCAGCCATGCCACCTAAAAACAGAAATGTTTTATTCGAGGTACTGCCTCTTGCGAGGAACTGACAAATCCTCCAAGAGTATACTTGTCATGAAAAAGTGCTTCTCATTTAGCCGTTCGGACTCGGCAAAAAACTGTACGTCCCCTCTATTCCTGCCAACAAACACGCACACAGGAATGGTTGTGAGTTGTAAGTCACTAGGCCCTGGTTCTCCATGAGCTGTTGCGCCACCCAATTTATTTATTTATTTATATAGTTATAAACCTCTAACAAAACACCCTTTATGCATAACAACCCTGAAGATGGTTCAATAGCTAGGTGCATCTGAATTTGAGAGCTGAAATGCTTCGAGCAGCCTTCCAGCAGCTCTCAGACTCCAAGTGGACACAGTCTTGAGAGAATCTTGTGGAAAGTTCACTTTTTACTCTCGACATTTGAATCTTTTTCCGAGTTCCTCACAAGTAGACACATGTTTTGACCACTGTCGCAAATGAACTCGCAATTCGCAAAGTTCCAATACATTATTATTTTGCGGTGCGACTAAAAACAAAATAGTCCTCAAAACGAAAGAGCAAATTAATAACTCCTGGATGTCGAGTAACGTCTGCGTTATCTAAAGAAGTTTATGGTCTTGAATTAATACAAAAAATATTTTGGATACGATGAGTTTTAGCTCTGAACTAGTCATAATACAAGATAAAGATTAGCTCGTAATAGGATATTTAATTATTTGAAAGGTACGAAGGTATTTAAATAACAATAACAAACAAAAATTTGCAATCAATCTCAAGCGCCCTTCTCTGGCTTTTATAGTTTTATTGTAGGTATAATGTATGTACCTTCATAACATCTGCTCCTCTGAATGTGCGTTTACGGGTTAAATTAGAGCTAATGGAACTGCCCGCTTAAATGACGACATTTTCAACTTTATTATTTCAATTACTCAAATACAACTGTAATTAAGACACATTGTTATGGAGAATCATTGTGGAAATGTTTAAGAGACCAAGTACCTTAACAGTCATTAGAAAGTCATTCGTGATTTTCATGTCAAAATGGCTATCAAATTGACAAAAAAAAAATTACTCATTCGAGTCGAATTGCTGCTTTGTTGCATTTGAAATCACGAGAGGTAATAATAATAATTATACTGCTGACATATATGTACAGTACAGCTGTATGAGAGGGTATAACTAATCGATTGTCAATTGGTTGGTATTGTAAATGAGAAAAGATTCAACGATAAAGTAGGTCCCTACTTTTGAGAAATAAATGTTTTAAGGGAAAGCACTCTAATAAAATAAAATATAATTCTTCTTTCCATTTTCCAAACCTTGATGTCACTGGTGTACCCGATCCATAAACAGTGAGGTATGTATGAGGGGCATGCTGCCCCCCTACAACTCCCCTGCTTGGGCTAATTATGGGATTTGGGATAGGTGCGAGGCTGGGTGTATACAAAGTTTTTTTGGCATTTAAGGAATCTTTGAATTTATCCTATATATCCAACAATTGTGAAAAGTATTTCTATTTTATTTATAAGATTGATTTTTTACTTGGAAGTGGGAATTAAATACATATTTAAAGGGAAGTAAAACCACTCAGTTTTTGAGGAATTTTGTTCCCACCTTCTATGAGAACCAAGTCCACTTCGCTGAAGTGATTGCACCTTACCCTTAACAAAGCAATGGCTTATTCTTAAAGAAGCCACATATGTGGGATTCAGTGCTTGATCCGTTCAGGAAAGACTGCCGTAAAAATTTCAATCGAGCTAAAAGCACTCGAGTAGTGTCTGATTGGGAATCCAATGAGAAAACCTAAAATTATTTAAGAAAGCTTTGAGGAAGTATTATTGATAATCATATAGAATTTTCTGTGAAAAAATAGAAGAAACTTTAGAGACATCTTGGTTTAGAAAAATCCTCTCTTCAAATCCAGTAATGCCAAGCAGCTTGAAAAGTGCTCTTGCGAATAATTTCTCCATCTGCTACTTTTTCCTGGAAGCTCCCAAAATATTAAAATCTTCAACCATAATCGGTCAGATAATGAGCCAAGATATCCACAAGGTCTCATTACTTTTGGGACAAGCAGCAATGAGTGCTTAACTGCTTCAAACCATACAAGTCTGCAGGACCCCACGGCATAAAACCACCTGAGATCCAATTGAATAAAGATGTTACTCTGCCAATTCTGCTTTATTTGTTGTTTAGCACTGATGGTCCATATTCCCCTGTCTTGGAAAGATGTCAAAGTTGTGTTAATACCCTAAGCTGTCAAGTGCTCCCAAGTAAACCCGAACAATCTCAGACCCATTAGTCTATCATTATTCTTTCTCAAAATCCTTGAACGATTGATCACTTACGAACAAGCATTGACATGCGACTTTTGTCTACTGCTCAACATGCTTACTGTAAAGGGAAATCGGTTGAGACTGCTCAACATAATCTAATAAGAGCTATCGAATATTCCCTCCATCATAAATAGTTACCATGGTTGCTCTCTTTAATATAGAAGGCGCTTTTAGCAATGTCGACATCTGTAATCGCATCTGCACTGACTTCCCTGAAGGTAGATGGTTTGCTTGGTGAATTGACTAACCAAATGCTGACTAGAAGGGTTATCAACTCAAAATTGGGCAGCTTTTTGCTTAAGAGGTCTGTTAGTAGAGGTATGCCGCAAGGTGGTGTCCTATTTCCCATTATCTGGAAATTGTGGTATATGAGATTCTAACATGCCTTGAAGCGGAGGTCACAAAGTGATTGCCTATGCGAACAATGTTGCTACTGCCATATTCGGAAATCATCATACTACCCTAAAAAACTCTTACAAAACGCTGACCGGTGTAGTCTGGTTTTCAGCCCACATAATACAGAATTTGTTTTATTCTCCAGGAAATATAAAATTCCTTATGTATTTTCTCCTTCTATCAAAAATACTCCACTAACATGCACTAATCAAGCAAAATGTTTGGGTCTTATTTCGAACTATTGCGCCACCCAATTTATTTATTTTTCAACCTAGTATCACTTATTGGCTATATACTTCGGCGATAAGACCGACTCTCAATTATGGCGTTGCAGAGTATGGTTGACTGCTCTAGATAAAGCGGTAAATTGTGACAAACTAAGCAAATTCCAACGCTCTGCATGTTTGAGCATAACTGAAGCACTTCATATGAAACCCTATGCCTGCTTTAGACGTTCTGTTCTATCTAACACCCCTGAATATATTCAGCAAACAAGATGGCTGCAAATACAACCCTTCACCTAAAAGCTTCCTCACAATGGACTAACAAACTTGGTATTGATTCTTTCGGATCAATACCAAGTCACACTGATAACACCATCCCAAAACTACAGTTGGCAAAAGGAGTCCTCTGGGAGGATATCTTGCTCTCTCTCTTCGAAGATGAATCAATACATACACTAACGGAACGAAAATTGATGACGGGGTTGGTGGTTGTATAGACTAAAATTAAGTCCCTCTTCCTAATAATTTAGCGTGTTCCAGGTGGAACTTATGGCGTTCGAAGAAACCTTGTCTTGGCTGAAAGAAAACGTTATATCAGCCACAGATATCCGCAGTTAAGCAGCTATCAAATCTCCGGATTCGGTTTTTACTAACTCTATAACTCTTCATTACTGTTCATCTCTTCTGGAGATGGCATAGTCTGTTTAACAGTTACCTATGTTGAATGCCGGGGCCATAGGGATATTGTAAGGCCAATGGAATCGCTTAAAGAGGTACAACTCTACCTATTCTACCTAATTAGGCTGAAAATGTGTCTACCTATTGCTACATGCTAACTTATGCTGAAGCAAAATGCTTTAGAGAGAAAAGACCTTAGGTGGAAAAAAATCACCACTTGGTTTGACAAGAAAAACAATAACACAAATCTGGCCAGTAATGGATTTAAAGCACGATCTAAGTATTTTATATCTCTTAGCAGATTGTATATTAGCTCCATGATTGGTGTCAACGCAACGAGGGGTATATTCTAACGATTTTAGTAGAAGCTGTATGGCCGAGGATGAAGTAGAATCGATTCTTCATCTTCTATGCACTTTCCCTGCTCTATCTCATAGACGAAGACTACATCTTGGAGATTTCTACTTCAATGATCCCAGTGATTTAATAACCGTAGACATAGGTAGTCTGTTTATAAAAAGCTCTATATGGTTCACCGAGTAGGGAAAAAGGTTTCCCAGATTTAAGTGGTATCGCAATGGAGCAAGTGTGTAGGTCTTTTTATGCCAGACAGCCACTTCAACCTTACATTATCTAACCTTCATTTTTGATAATGTAATTGCTTTAATAGAGAACCTAGAGCTATCAAAGTACCACATTTGTTGATACATCTGTTACTCGGTGATAGTTTTCCAAACGATCCTTAAATTGAAACGCAGCTCGCTATTTTTCTGCTAATGTTACTACTGATGATTTTCAATATCGAAACCGTGTTGAAAACCATCACCAGCGAGTAACATATTTGTAAATCAACAAAAGCTGTATTTTGAGAGCTCAGTGAAGTCAAAGGCCACGGTAGTGCCCAGCCAAGTTCGCGGCACTACACCCTTTTTACAGGAACAAACTCAGGCGATTTTTACCCCCCCTCTAACTTTAGTACCAATAAAGTCAGAAACTTGAAATTCGTAGAATTTGCTGAGCTGATCAAACACAGGTGGCTCACCAAATTTCAACTCTAAAGCATTAGTGATTGCCGAGATATAAGACTTCAAAAATCACAAAAACCGTAACTGACTCACTGACAGATCATCAAAATTATGGAGCACTTCCCGGCATCGCAGAACGGTAGGCCTTATGGTGCATACAAAGGAAAAAATTGAAAATCTGCAATTTTCTATTCAGGGGGCGTGGCATCCACCCACATTCTTAAAAATTCTTATAAATTACATGGAGCACTTCCGATTGTTGTAGAACAATGAAAATTGGTTGGTCGGTAGGGCTTAAGGTACTTAAATAGAAAAAAATTGAAAAATTGAAATTTTTCATTTAGGGGGCGTGGCATCCACCCACATTCTTAAAAATTCTTATAAATTATATGGAGCACTTCCGATCGTTGTAGAACGATGAAAATTGGTAGAACGGTATGACTTAAAGAACATTTAAAGTTAAGAACAAAAAAGTGGGCGTGACATCCATCCAATTTCTCAGAATTTATATGGAGCAATTTCGGTTGTCGTAATATTATTAAACTTTGTAGAGCTGAAGGGATTGATTTTCACCTGGCAAAATTAAATCTTTGCAAAAAGCACTGAAATCACAACAAAAACATAAATGTAAAAAAAAGAGCCAAGTTCTTATACATATGTACAAGAAACCTGTGCGTAAAAAGTCAACCAAAAAAAGTAATGAGATCTAAAATAAATGCCAAGTTCAGGATATTTAATATCAAATATCTGAATAAGAGTAATATCGAAACAATGATGACTGATTAAAATTTGGTGGATTTACTTGCCAAGTTTTCTCTTAATTACTAACTTAATCACAAATTGAAAATGTATGAAAACTTGACCAGTGTACCCACCAAATTTTAATCAGTAATCATTAAATACCAAATTTCTGTCACAATGATGAATTGTTTCGATATAACTCTAATTCAGATATTTGATATTAAGGGCCAGTTTCAAATGTTCCGGTTTAAGTCTCGGATAGCCTATCCGGAACTTATCCGCAAGATAAACTTCAACTTTTGGTTTCAAATGTCTCGAATAGTGATATCCGACAGATAAAGTTTCGAATAGCCTATCCGTCGGTTCATGTGGCTGTTAAAGCTTTTATCCAGAAGATAAAAAATGTATTAGTTTGAAGCATTCGGAAAAATATAGTTTTAGACCATTTCTTCGATGAAGAGCACAGAATGCGGTCAAAAGAAGTGTCCTGGATTTATGTTAATTTTTAAAGACGAATTTGTGAAAATATCCGACATGAAAAAGCAGGTCACTCAAACAAATAAGGCCACTTCTAGTTGCGTCTAACCCGTAGTTTTTTTTCTTTTATCAATGAATAAACGGACACATGAGATGTTTATATGCATTATATATTTATTGAAGAATATTATAATTTATTACAGCTTTTTATGTATACATATGTACATACATACATCTTAACCATATTTAAATATTTTAAAACGTAATGCATTGTTGAAAGGATGTTTGTCCATAGTAGGTACACCTCTTGTAGTCTGTTCTTTTTTTTTCGAATAGGGGTATATTTTTCTTCTTGACTGCAGGCCGAAATCCTGGTTCCAACGTTGAGAATGGGTAACTGCTACGCGTATCCGTGGAAATAATTTGAATTTCCATTTAAATCGATCCGTCGCGGTTCAAACTGAATTCAAATCTTTAAAATCAATGACAATTTAAATCAAAACGACAATTTTGTTTTGTTTTGACAGCAAAAAAATTAATTTTCAGCATGTTTTTGATGTTTTATGTTGTTCTCAAACTGTAAGTGTCTGGTAAATTTATCCACCGGTTAGTTTATCCGAGACTTTGACGATGAAACAGAAAATAAATAACAGCAACTTTTATCTGCTGGATAGGGTTATGTATCGGATACAGGCGCGGATACAGGGGGAGGGCAATGGGTGCAATTGCCCCCCCCCCCCCTGAGCAAGATCGAGCGAACGAAGCATAAAATAAGAATTTAGTAAAATGTAATCAAAAAATGTTTTTTCGTTCATAAAATTTATTCTTGGCAGTCAAAAGAAGACTTCATGTTTTCGTTTTCCGATGCATCTCACTTCTCCCAGCTGAGCCTTACCTTTAAAGCTGTACGAGTAAAACACACGTGCAGCTTTTTCAGGTTCTAATGGGAGCAGACATTCTCAAGAGCTGCATGTAGCCCAGAACTGTGAACAATATTTCTAAATTTGCTGCGCAGTGTTGCAGCAATGAGTCGTTGTTCGTCGGCCGCTGACCAAGTTCAGTGAAGAAAAGTACCGCTATGCACAAAAAGCCTTCAAATCGACCGATTGGAAAGCTTATAACTTCTGTTTTAGATGTCCGATCTTCAAAGCTAAGGTCTTTAATTAAAAGATCGATGTCAATGTATAACATTTTTTGAGAAAATTTTTTCATACTAGAAATCAGATTGAGTCCCAAATCAATTTCATTTTCACTATTCAAAATGCATGTAAATGAAAAATTTCAAAATTTTGAAAAATAATGTTTTAAAAAGTTATTGCCCCGAGCGACTCTCCTCTACAAATTTGTTAATGGTTTTTAATAGTTAAATGTAAAGCGAGAGGTGGCAGGGGCTCTTATCAAAATTGTCAACCTTAAAATTGATTTTAATTTAAGAAAAAAATAACAAAATCTTAAAAATACGTCGATTTAATAAGCTGTAAAAAATCAAACTTTGTTTTGAAAGGTTCTACAGGATTAGAAAAAGCTTAAACAATAAACTACATTTGTGAATAAAAATGATTGAGAAATATCAAAAAATTTTGGTTGATTGAGTCCTTTTTATAATAAATATTTAAATGTGCATTTACATTTTAGAAAGAACTTTCACTAGAAAACTCTCGAGAGTGACTCTTGGATATTTGGTGAGCTAATCTCATGACTGTGTCCTCTTGCGAGTTTTACTCTCGAGAGCTTCTTCAGAGCCGACCGCCGCCGTCTTTTTCCTCTCAAATGACTACGCACCTTTAAAGTATGCAAAGGCAATGTACACAGCGATGCGTGCTGCACAACAATTTTAGCCATAAGATACGTTTCTGATGGTAGAATTTGTGAGGATTTTGTTTCGTGGATGCGTTGTAGGAACATCCATGTGCCGTGCTATTAAACCTGCGAAGAGTACGAATCCGATGAAGAAGATGGGAGAGAAACCAGGAAACAATGACAGAGAGAAGTTGGATGGAACTTTTAGACCTAAGGATAGTTGTTTTTGGCCATTTTTACAAACGTCAGGTCAACGGCCGTTTTCGAAGAAGTCATTTGCGTCAAAATGCATTTGCAGATTGATCTTTAAAGCAAATTGCCAAAGCCACATCTTTGAAAACATCATCTGCGGTGCAGCTGTGGAGTAAAAAAATCGAGTTGAAAGTAAAAAATTGAGAAACAAGAGAGCGTGTTCGTAAACATCAAATGCTTTTGCGAGCAAGTTGAATGACGTTATTTGGTCCCAGTTTTGTGCAAGCAAGACAATTACATATTACGATCGCAATCTGCGTCAAAAAATGACCATCATTTTATGATCATATTGACTTTGATTATACCTTTTCGAAAACGGCCATCAACATCAGTTCGTATGTTAAATGATTGTTATTTTTTGACGTGAATATTGCTTTTGTTTGCACAAAGTCTTTTTTATCAACTTCACTCAATTTTCTTGCAAGTGCATTTGACATGTTCTCTGTAAATATTTTTGTCGTCAGCTCAATTTTTACTGCAGAATTGCATCGCAGATAATGTTTTCTAATATGTGACATTTGCAAACTGTCTTATCGAACACAATGCTTATGCAGAAAAACTTGTATTTGAATTTTCGAAAAAAACGACATTTGAGAACATTCTGCAAATGCGTTTTGACGCCTTTAACTGCAAGGCCATTGGCCAATTATCTTGTCACAGCTAAAGAGGAGGCTTAAACTTTCACTCGAACTAGAAAGTAATGAGTGGAAATAGGAACATAACGATGTGCCGTGCCATTATGCTTTCCGAAATTTGAGGTGGTGTTACACAGATTCAGAGAGATTTCAAAAACGCTGCAAACACACCATGCTCAGCCACAAAGTGCTTAGCTTCATTTCACAAAGTTTCAAAGTAACCGCTGTTCGAGACACCGGTATAGCAATTATGAAAGAAGTAATTGCGTTCTTCAAATTTAAAACCCACATCGTTTTGTTTGACCAGGTGTGGAGAGTGGTATGAAGTGTACTCCAATTTTCTGTAGACTTCATCAAGATTGTGGAAACTCATTAAAATTGCCCCCCCCCCCCCCCCCTGAACGAAATCCTGGATCCGCGCCTGATCGGATATCTATCCGAAACTTTAACCGGAACATTTGAAACTGGCCCTAAATATCCTGAACTTAAAACTTGCTGGTGCTTAGTTCCACAGAGCCAAAACTGTGAAATCAGTTCGCCCTAGGCTGAATTAGTTTGGTCTAACAAACTTTTTTGGCCTAAGATAAAATAGTTTAGCCTAAAAAACAGTTTGGATGATAAATAAAAAACGATCTATTGGTCGTTGTTAATTAAGGTAGGTACCTCTACCAATATCCAACGCTTTGCCTCCTAGGCTATCATACAATAAAATATAACGATTAATTCAAATTAATATAATTTTCTACTCTGAATAAGCTTCAACACAAAAACCTATACGATAGCATCCTATGGGACACCTCTTAATGCCAGTAAATTAATGAATTGAAATTTTTAATAGCAGCACACTTCGTCTAAACGTAAAATTTTTATTAATTCTCAAAAATGAATTGATTTTAAATTTATCAGCCATTGCCTTAACTGATGTAATTCCGGAAGCCATATAACTTGCTTGTATATGTATATACGAGTAGCTAGTTTGAGTTTAATTACTCCCCACAAATAAAATTCCAATCAAATATCTGTGCTTCCTCGGGTTCACCCCACCTAAAGATCAAAAGCTGGTATCCATCTTATATCTATACATAGGTACCCATACCCATACTCCTGATGTGGACCAAAAAAGAAAAAAGAATGATCCGATCCCCATTAAATCTCGTTTTATCATTTCGAACAATAAAAAATAATATAAATACAAAATAAAATAAATACGATCAAACGCGATTCATCAGTATAAATTGATCCCCCCCCCAGATACATGTTTAGATACATATTGGTTGCTTTTGCCCGTTGCCGATGCGATGCCGCGCCACCAAACTCGAGCATCAAACAAAACAAAAACAACAATAGAGGCCAACATTAATCTCAACGAGAGTGCAGGGCAAAACGTTTAAAGCGATTAAAGAAAATATTGATGAATCTGAGGAAAATTGATTGCATTGTCGGCGAAAGATCAAAAAGTGCCGCAACCTACCGCCAAAGAGGTTGTGTTGTGTGTGTGAGTGCGATGCGCAGGGCTAAAGTATCGGATGCAGGATCGGAGTGATCGGATACAAAGCGGAACAACAACAAACAATGGATAGAACAAAACGAGAAGAGCACATTAATTCCCTGATGGGCCTGGGCTAATGTCGATGAATGTCATATAGGTAGTGTTGTGGTTATCAAATTTTTAAGTTTGAGTTTCTTGTTTGGGTAGGAGATGGGCTAGAGGGCGTGTCAACACAAAAGCCGCAGGTAAATTATCATTTGGGGTTTGCAATGTCACACCTTAAAATAAATGCATAACAATTATTGAGACTTCTTAGATGGGTGAGGTTTTTTGTAATCATATAACGAAAATGTTTCAAGGAATATAAATTTTTTGTTAAATTTAATTTTTTTCTCTTAATTTATATTTAATTTTTGAGAAATTTTATTTGTTTTGTTTTTGTTTTATTGTTTTTTTTTTGTTTTATGTTGATAATTGATAAATATTGAATATTAATTTCTAAATAGTTGTTTGAATTTAGGAAAGAAATAGACAAACGAACCCAACTAGCCCTCTTCCTGAGCACATATAGTCTTATCTAGTCAATTTATGCTCAAAAGGGCTCTTAGCAAGCATATTGAGGGGTAGGTTTTTATTTGTTCCCTTCTTTATATTTTCGGGGGTGCTGAGTTCGGTTTGCGACTCAACACGGAAAAAAGTGCAAAAAATGATGCAAAGTCGCATTGTTCTAGTATTTTCCCCTAGTGCCTCGAAAACTATCATTTACTAGCTGACCCGGCAAACGTTGTCCTGCCATACCTACCTGTAAATTATTAAATAAATCGAAAGTGAAATATTAAATTTGAAACTTAAAAGTCTTCTATTGTTGTGGGTAGCAGTTCTGTTGCAGGAATTTTTCAGCCTTGATTTCTATTGCTTCTAACGGGCCGGTTACCTTAATACGACGAAGCAGTTGACATATCTAATTTGCCGTTGAGAATAGATTCCTGGGGAGTTGGATGTGAAATAAAAACCCGAGAAGCCACTAGTTTTTGACATTTGAATGATATTCCCTAGTAAGCCCTAGTAAATTTGCAAAAAAGGGTTTGTGATCAGCACTTTTATTTCATGATATTGCCACTTAAAAGAGCAATCTCGCGATGATCATGGAAAAAGAAAAAAGATCCAAGCGCATGAAACTATAGCATTGGTGAGCGTTTTGTCCCAATTAATATCGTTAGCAAGCAAACTCTTTCACTATCACCCTTCTCGAAATGTGGCGTATAGCAACCATCAACATTTTACAGGTTCCCGAATGAAGTTGGATCATGGGCAATGTACTACATTGACCGCACTATATCACTATACAAAACCGTTTGGTATTAATCGTCAGTTTAAAATTATCGAATATACAGCGTCATTTTTCGGAATTTAAAAAACGTAAGTCTGACAGCGTAGCGTCATCTGTTGGAAATTCCATTTTCATGAGGGAAAACATTATCGAGTTTTGTAATGTTTGTCATTTCATGGAAAAACTTTTTTCTTCCTATACAAAATCGAATTTTCGTATATTCTCACTTGAGAATATGATATTTCTTGTTTTCACGATTTTCCGACTTTTTCGTTAGAAATTTACAATTTTCGGCTCCGTTGTTTTTCAGTCTGGTTCAATATGAGTGAAAAAAATATCTCATTTCACAATTTATTTTTTTTATATGATAAAATATGGTATGACCTTTGATCTGTCAAAACTGGGTTACTCGTTCAGAAAAAGCTCCTACTAAAAGTATTTAAAAGTATAAAAGAAGTGCACAAAGAATTATAAAATTGAAGTTAAAAAGCAACAGAAGTAGTATTTTCATTAAATTATAGCCAAAATCTAAGTAAGTCTTAGCACTTAAGAGCATTAAAACAAAAATCAGTTTTTTCTGTTAATTATAGCCTCAATTAATGAATAAGAGAGTTCTGTATGAAACTTCCCCCGACCAGCTTAGAGTAGATAAACGTAGAACCGTACTCGCAACAGCAGTGTCTCCACCTCCAACACCAATTATTTCCAAGTCGACAATGGAAGCACCTGCGATAATAACCATCGATATTATTAGAGAAGTTCTGGAAGAGAGCAACAAGAAACTCGTCAAGCAACTTCCTTCAAAAGCCGATTTTCATGAATTGCATGCAGAGTTTACTGGCTTAAAAGTTAAATATGAGGAAATTTCGGCCAAGGTTATCTATCTGGAGCAACGAAACAACGCATTAGAGTACCAGATGGATAAACTGCTGCAAACAAGCTTGGAGGCAAATGTCGTGGCGCACATGCCTTCAGAGGAAAATACGGATATGAAGGAAAAAGCTAAATCTGTCTGCGCTGGTTTATTGGGCCCAGACGATTCAAACTCTGCTATTGAGTATGCTCACTCCGTATCGAATACAAATAATCGCACTGCAATGATTGTAGTGAAACTTAATTCACGAAGTGCTGCTTTGACAATACTTCGAAACACAAAACATCTAAAAGTAACACAAATTCACGTACACAAGGATCTCCCGTATAACATGCGCCGCAGGATAAATAACTTGCTCCCCATTGCCAAATTCCTGCGCGAAAGGCTTCCTGCAGTGAAAACACAGCTGAAAGATGACAAACTTTTCATTGCCAGCAAGCTTTTTACGTGGGATTCATCGAGCGGCCTAAAATGTGGTACAGACGATCCATTGGAGGTGCCTCGCACAATTTTTGGTGGCAATCTCAATCTTTTTGCAATTATTCAGAGTTTTATGAATGAAGTTGCACAAGGTAATAAAAATAAGACGGTGTCCACATTGGGTATGAAAAAGTGGATTTTTAATGACTTTTCAGTATTCATATCTCGCTCCCACTCCTTCATTGAAGTGAGATGTGAATACTGAAAAGTCATTAAAAATCCACTTTTTCATACCCAATGGGGACACCGTCTAAAGGCGTAATGTCAACCATAAAACGTCAACGAGTATACTTGAAGTTGGAAACATTTCATCCCATCAAATGTGCAAAACAGCCGCTGTGAAGGATGTGGTTCATTTGGGTGCACATACAAGTGCAAGCGTGAGGGATCTTCCAAAGGACGGTTCACACGATGAAACGTTTTGAGATGAAATTGTCTACCAGACACAAATAAAATATGGGGCATTTCACGTGAAGCGGACAACGAAAAAAAGGTCGGGTCTTGAAATTCGTCCAATTTTGGGTCACTTGTACTTCTTTTGATACTAAACATAAATGCAAAAGGATTTTGAGTTTTGAGGCCTGGTGATGGAGTTATGGGCTTGTAAGGTTTCGGCAAGCCATGAGGTAGAGTTTGAAAGAAAAATGTTTATAAATTAAATGAAGGGATAGGAGAATTATTTGAGTACTGGAGTAAATAGTAAATTAGATGTTCTTTTCATTTATGAAATCTAAACCGGCGATGCTAAAGGTGCAAATATATTGGAAGTTGCTGATTCTTTGGACGCGAGAATTTTAAATGGAAGCTGTCAAGGAGATCCAAATGGCGAGTATAAGTTTATACGTGGAACGGCGCCACAGTGGGATGAGAAGTGATTCTAGCGCGCCAAAAGTGGTATAAAAAATGTTCTCCAAAATGTGTAATTTTTTCAGGGAATGTTGTAAATACCTGGGCGTGAAAAAATCGAGAGCCAGTTTTTGTAAAACGTTATGCACTTTTTTTATACCTCGTTTCTTAGAAGGTTATGAATAATCTTAATTATGAAGACAAATTACTGCTTTTTTAAAATGTCGATATTGATCCTATTTAAGGATGGATATCTGCTAGATTTTTTTTTCTTGTTTACCAATAGTATGTCATTATTATAAACAATCAATTCCAATAAAATAAATTCACTGGTTGTTTGTTATTTAAATCATTTTATTTAAACAATTTGTGTATCATTTTTTTTTTTGTATAGTCTGCCAAAAATCCGGAACGTCATGGAACCTCTTACCTATACTTCAATTAGCTAGTCCAATATGTATACTTATACTCCTATAAAAATTGCTACCAACTACCACCAACTAACAATTTTATTTAACTTTTAATGAGAGATAACGTTAGCCATGAAAGTCAAACTGCTCTCTCTGGTGACCATAGGCGTAGGAAGGGGGGAGCGGAGGTGGGCAGTGCCCACCTTAAAAAATGAACTGTCCACCTTAGAAAAATCGACATTTAAACTTTTCTGGTTCTACACCCACCCAAGAAGCAAGATTTTTAATTATTAATTTTGCCTACAGTTACAGTTGGTTGTCACATAAAAGCAATTTTTGCCCACCTTAATTTTGTTTGTGTTTAAACATTGAATCTCTGTCCGGGAAGCCTCAGCACGCACAAACCTCGTTGAACCGGTCAAAATTTGTCTCAAACCGAGTTAGCTTGAACCTTGAAGATGAGTAGGTTTTGAGATTTAAAATGCGGAATCACCAAATGTAAGATATTTGGAGTGCGTTCAGATCTAGTACTACGATGGCTCCATCTAGCAAAATATTAAATTATAAAACGAATTTTTAATTATAAAACGAATGTTAAGTTTAAGTAAAAACTTGGAAAAAAAGTAAAAAGATTTCAAATCGCCTCTTTGGCGATAAATGGCTACATCTGACAAATTTGGAACATGAACCAAAACGTAATTCAATTTGGTTTTTTTTTTAATTAAAGCTTACGGTTCTGTATCAACGGTATGTATCAACTCGTTTGTCATCGACTCAGACTTAACGTAGTATTTGCTCTGTAACAGACAAATCAAACCGAGTAATTAGAATTTTATAAAAAAATCTAAACCGAGTTGCTTCTTCTTATTGTCTGCGGAACAGTTAAATGTGAATGAATTAAAAAAAACCTCAACAAAATCAGAAATTTTTAGTTTTTTTTACTGTTCCGAAAAAATTTGATTTTAGGGCAATTGGGTGACATTAGGATCAAAATACACTTTATCTGTGCCAGTTCCTACACTCTACAGACAGTACAGTCCATACCTTTGAAACATTAAGGAATGATTTTAAAATTTGGTTTGAAATAGAAAAATTTTCACAAAAGTATGAGATTCCTTTAAAACCTATACGAGTATCAAAAAGGAGACGTCAGGAAAAACAAATTTACTTTCCAGCAACAGTTGTGGCGAAAGCAATATATTTGATTAAGCATCAAGTGTATTGGAAGATTGTTGGAGAATTAATGTTATAATTTGTACCCAGGTAGATTTTTTAGTCCAGTTTTTTTTTTTTTAATGCAGCTTTGATTTATTTTTAATGGTCTAGTATTAAAATTCATATTTTTAAGTTTCTTTTCATAATGCGATCTAAGTTTCAGTGGAAAAATTTATTTTTCTTTTCGATAAAAATGACTCAAAAGACAAGCTCTATTTTAAAGAAAAATCAAATTGATAATGTTTATACTCTGAATTTAAATTTATTTGACTGTTGAGTAGTTAATTCAAAGTTAAAAGTTCAAGTGAGCTCAACTCCATGATTGCGTTTCGCCCAGGTACGATAGTTGGGCTCATCAGTTAGATGACTATCGTACCCTTCTAAGACGCAATTTTGTATCGATGTTTACCGATTAATATAAAAATCACAGCATTAAGATACTATGAATTTTATTATTCTAAGGGAATTTGGTTAAATTCAGACACTTAGAATTTCAAATGCCCGCGCTCAGACTTTTTATAATAATTGAATATGAAGAAAATTTGAAAAGAAATTCTTCTGTTTATTCCCTATTTATAAAAAGCCTGAGCGCGGGCATTTGAAATTCTAAGTGTCTGAATTTAACCAAATTCCCTTAGAATAATAAAATTCATAGTATCTTAATGCTGTGATTTTTATATTAATCGGTAAACATCGATTCAAAATTGCGTCTTAGAAGGGTACGATAGTCATCTAACTGATGAGCCCAACTATCGTACCTGGGCGAAACGCAATCATGGAGTTGAGCTCACTTGAACTTTTAACTTTGAATTATATATTCGGTCACTCCACTTAAACAGAAGAATTTCTTTTCAAATTTTCTTCATATTCAGTTGAGTAGTTAGACAGTTTCTAAAAGTTTTTAATAGTTGGAAATATGCTTTGTTTAATTAAATAAAGTGCAAAGTTCGTCAAATATTAGAAAACCGATGCCGTTGTCCAAGTGAGATAACTTAAGGATAAGGGTGAACAAAGTTTTTAAAGAACTTTTTGGAGTAGGACAGCTTTCAAAGTTTATAAATACGACCGTATAACTCTTTTTTTGACTAAGGTGATGGATAACATATTATGTCAACTTCAAAAGGCGGTTTGAAAATATTCTATTGGCCCATTCATTAGCCGCCTTCGTCAAATTATATATGAGTACTGCAGAAATATTTTATCAATAGCTTTAAAGATGTTCTAAAATGAATACAATATAGCACTGAGGGCCGAAGTCTAGATTATGAAAAAATATGTTCGAATTTAAGAGCTATGAAATAAACCTTGACAATTAAAAAAAAACATATTGGAAATTTTCAAATGTATATACAAACTGCAAAAGGCCGCATGACCGCTTCCGGTTAGTTGCACCAATTGTGGAAGAAGTTTATCGGCAGTGCGGCGGATAAAAACTTGGTTGAGAACTTATTTTACCCAAAACCATTCATTTTTAATATATGCATCATAAGACATTGTTGCAGAGTTGAGTTTCGTAGCACTTCTAATGAATGTTAATTTGCTTTACTGTTGACGTCGTTGTCGGCTTCATTCATTAGATCTCTTTTGAACAAATTTGGGAATTAATTAATTGCTCAAGCCCAAATAAAAACGTAGTTATTGAGGAATCATTTGCACCGAAAAAGTGTTTAAGTTTGGTTTGGACTGGTTGAGTGGTTGTGGTTGCCCACCTTAGAAAAAATTCCTTCCTACGCCAATGCTGGTGACTCAAGGTCGGTAATGTATTCCGTTATAATAAGTTGTTGCGAGTGCTTTCTGCGTTTTTTGGGTTGTTTCATTTGATAAACACTCAAATTTGCTTAAAAATAATTCATATTAATTAAATAATTAAATTGTATCCACCGGATTATCGATTATTAAAAAAACTATAAAAACTATTAAAGTGGGGAAAGAATACGTGCAGAAAAGAAAAGACATTCAAACTGTTGCTGTTGTTTTTTAATATTTGTTTGTCTATTTCAAGTAATTTTTTTTAGAAAATTGCCCATCCCACCAAAACCCCCCACCTCAAACAATTTTTTTAGAACTGCCTAAGAATCATTTCTCAAATAATCCTGCATTAAGGGACACCCTTTTTTCGAACACTAATAGAATTTTCTTTTTGCCACTTTCTTGTCCCTAATTTTTGACACCACCCTGGAAAAATATTAAAAAACGGCTGCAACGACCTCAAAACTATAAAAGCTTATCAAAATCAGGTCTGTATTCCATATAATTACCCCAAGAATACTTTTGGCGCGCTAGAATCGCTTCCCATTCCACTGTGCGGCGTGCTCCGTCATAGATTATTGTTTTTTGTCTGGAAAATGGAACACAATTCTGAAAGACTTCAGCATAGCTACGAAAATTTTCTCCGACCATATGCCTTTGGTAGTATCTTGTTTAATTTCGAGTACAGATGATAAAAGCAGCGGAAATACCCTTGGATTACTACCAAAGCTGAGACAAGATTAAACCTATCTATCAAAACAATTTAAATATGGGGCTGGCTAAACGAAGGTTAGAAAACAATCCTTTGCGCATGGAAGACCTGACTCAAATTATAATTGAAGCTGTTCCAACCAGCAACAAAACAACGTGCATCAGGGATGCTTATAAACAATCTTGGTTTGATGCTGAGCTTAAAAACCATGACACAACTTTCTTTAGAAGTACGTATACAGCAGCGAATAAAAAATTTAAAGAACTCTGTTTCTCGAAGAAGAAGCAACTGGAGCAGCAAAATATAGCTACCTTAAATTCATCAAGATCTTCAGCAGAATTTTGGAAATCCGACAAAATGATCAATGGAAGGACCAATAGAATTTCGTCATCTTTGCAAGCTTTTGAACTCCGTGCCTACTTTAAGGATCTGCTTAACACCCCGCAATTTTCACCACTTCAACACTACGCAGGCCCTTTTCTCACAGACGACTTTTAAGATGCGCCATTTACAATGAAGTTCAGAGTGTTATTCATAAGTCTAAATTGGGAAAAGCTCCAGGAGATGACCGTGTACCATCAGAGTTCTAAAAAAATTGTTCCATTGAATTTATCTCTGCGCTTACAGCTGAATTCAACAGAATATTTGAGACGGCAAGTGTTCCTGCATGCTTCAATAGAGCAATTATCTATCCACTGCACAAAAAAGGATCATATGAAAATCCGGAAAATCACAGAGGTATCTCTTTCTAGAATACTTCAGCCAAATTGTTAAGTGCTCTGATCTTTAATAGACTTACGCAGTGGATAAATGAAAGGAAAATTTTTAATGAATTTCAAGCTGGGTTCAGGACTAACTACTCAACCCTAGATCAAATATTCACCCTGATAAATATTGCGGAAAACTTCAAAAAAAGGAAGAAAAAGCTGTATGCATTTTTCGTTGACTTTCGTGCTGCTATTGATTCAATCACACGTGAAGCCCTTTTTTTCAAGCTATATATAAGTTGGGAATCTCAGCCAAAATTGTTCTTCTTTTAAAAGCTATGTATGAAAGCAATGTAGCGTATGTGTGGGATGGTGAATTTGTTTCCGAGGATTTCACAACAAAAATGGGAGTGAAGCAAGGATGTGTTTTAAGCACACTACTCTTCATTTTATTTATAAATGATATCGTGGAAGAGATCGGAGGAGGAATTCAGTTTGGAAGCATGCGAATACCAGGCCTAATCTTTGCTGATGACATAGTTTTCCTGTCTGAATCTGTCGATGGAATTCTGCGAATGATGAACCACCTAGAAAGCTACTGTAAGCTGTGGAACTTGTCCGTAAATTTAGAAAAGTCTAAAATGATGATTTTCAGAGAAGGGGGAGGACGATATTCACGCAACGAAAGCTGGAAATATCAAGGGAAAAATGTTGCAATAGTCAGGGAGTACAAATATCTTGGGGTTTTAATCACGGCGAACCTCAATATGAGAAAGCACTTTCAATGTAAACTGGCTGAGGCAAAAAGAGCCATTTCTTCAGTGTGGAACCGTTGCGTTGATAATAAAAATATGTTGCACAAAGTATAAAAATGAAAATTTTCCGTGCAACCGCTGCCTCAATATTGCTCTACGGCGGTGCCCAAGTATGGGGATATTGTCCATCTGAAGAAGTTGAAAGGTTTCTTAGGTATTTCTTGAAGCGGATTTTTCGATTACCATCCTACACGCCCAACTACATGCTGCACTTAGAGACTACAGTACCACCATTGTTCTTAGACACCCTCAAGATGCATTTTGAATATGTCTTAAAAATTCTGGAAAAGGATGATGGACGGCTGCCTAAACATGTACTGAAGCACATGGTAGCTACAAGGGGAAATCTTGTCGCAAAATGGGAGGAGCTGGGGGAAAACGTACGCATTCCATCCGATATAAGTACCACGAGCCTAAGCAATATATTTAATGATATTCTTGAGAGGATAAGCCGCATTTCTTTCGAAAATTATCAGTACAGAAATATTTACAGCCAACTGAACTACAAACTTAAAGAACATACTTACTTCCAAAACCGTTTTCCGATTAATATGATGAACGTTATATTTAAAGCAAGAGGTGAAATTTTGAATTTAAATTTTATATTCCACATCGACCGGACCTACCAATTTTATGTGATCTTTGCAATCTCAAAGAAAGAGAGGATGTATACCATTTCATTGGCAGATGTCCCATCCTAAAGAAGTTGCGAGTGAGTTTTTTTGGAGTAACTACAATGGAAATGAATTTAGTCCTGGAGATTTTGAATGGTAAATTAGGCTGGGAAATTTTATATAAGTAGGTACACGTCAACTGCGCTGAATTACAGAAAACGTATTAAAGAAGGAGACTTTTAATCAAACAAATTATTAAATTATGGAACCTCGAAATTGTCAATCTGGTAGACTGCCTTTGGCCAAACCATATTAAACTTAAGATTAGCCAATTGTAAGTTTATGATTATGTTTTACTTAATAAAGTTTTCAACTAATTAACTAATATGAATTTTCGGGTTTTCACGACTTTTTTGTCTTTTCTGGATAGAATTTTCAAATTTCGGCTCCGTTGTGATTCAATTTGGTTTAATACGAATCAAAAAAAAAAAAAAAAACATTTCAATCGGATTAATGTTAAGCCGAGTCTTTCTCAACAACACTGACAAAACCCCTACTAGTCACTTTGTTGTATTCACCCTTTGACATATAAAAAAGTGTTCCCGAAAAAAACGTTTTTGTTTTTAGGTAGCTGTGGCTGGGAATCGGACCCAGACCTTCGGCATGATTGTCTAACACTCGCATGACTTTCATGACTGGACTACAAATATGTCACCATTTTTCATGATTTTCAAGCCAAATTTCATCCTAAGTACTTAAAGAATGAATTCAAATCCCCCGCAAAAAATCTGACAAGAGCATAAAATGCGGAAAAAAGGTGACTTAAGCTTAGCTCTATCTAAATTTGTATCTTTTAATGAGATCTATCTCAATATTTTTTTGAAATGTTACATTACTTCTTATTTTTAGTTCTGAAAAATGTGAAAGTGTTTTTGTCAGAAATTCGTTTCTTTTTATATAAGTGCACCACTCCTTTAAACGGAAAAAAAATTTCGATAATTGATGTACAGTACATATATTTTTTTCCTCAGGGCTGCTCGAACTGTATCGTTCAAGAAAGTTAAAATACTCCAAGATTGTGTGTTGTCATAAAAAAAGGCCTTCGTCTTATCCGTTCATAGAAGGCTGGAAATTGGGGGTCCCCTTCGTTCTTTACACATCAGGATTGATTAAAAGATATATGTAAATATTGTAGTACCTCGTGGCTTGATGGTTAGTGCGTAGGACTGTCATGCCGAAGGTGTGGGTTCGATTCCCAGCCGTGCCACCTAAAAACAGAAATGTTTTATTCGAGGTACTGCCTCTTGCGAGGAACTGACAAATCCTCTACTTGTCATGAAAAAGTGCTTCTCATTTAGCCGTTTGGACTCGGCAAAAAACTGTAGGTCCCCTCCATTCCTTCCAACAAACACGCACACAGGAATGGTTGTGAGTTGTAAGTAACTAGGCCCTGGTTCTCCATGAGCTGTTGCGCCACCCAATTTATTTTTATTTATTTTATATGTAAATATTCCTTGTGCTCTACAAGCTGTAACGCCACCAAATCTATTGACTTTGGCATTTATAATGTCAAAATAGACACTGTAGTCACTCCACTCCATTGATTCATATCGTTTAATTCTCGTGGGATGATCTAAATGGAGCGAAAGCTAATATTATATTCTGTTATGAATATAAACGTAATTTATGTTATTACAGCTTCCGTTGAAACACTAAATCAAGAGTTTTATGGAAACAACATTAAACTAACCAATTTCATTGATTCATATCCAACGCCTAAACCTTCAACTATAATTAACCACATAAAATATCTCGTCGCTACTGCTGCTACACACCACCACCGCCACCGGTATACAACCCAAAAGCAATAAAATGAAATTATGAATATAAAAAAAAAACAGAGGCGTCAAGTCGTCTAATAACACTTACCCTGTCGAACTCCTACTGTTTTGTCGGCTTTGTAAGAATCCATTTACACTAAATCGGATACCCACTGTGCACCTGTGGCGGTGTCCGTCAATTGCCTTTGATTTTCCCTAAATGGTTTGAATACTCTTACCTCTTACCCAAAGCGATAACATATACGATTTAAAGAAAGAAAACAAAAATGGGTATCACTTCTGAATTAGACACCAAATAGCCTTTAAGAGGGATGCGTGGGAACTAGAATTGGACATTCAAACGCCATCCTGATGTTAATTATTATCTTAAGTAGGCCACCACTATCGAACCGCTGCGCTGCACTACCGCTTAAGGAATTCTTATTTTCTATATGATCGAACGGTCCGGTTAAAAGTTATTTACACCACAAAGGATCAAGAACTTATCAAAAGAGATTTGAGCCTATTCCATGGGAGAATGATTTTAATTGGACTTAACCTTCTCAAATAACTATTGGAATTGGTTTACATTTGATTAGAAGCCAGATGTGAATTGAAAAGTGCTTTCTTCTTCTTCTTTAAGATTTTATATCAAGACAATTAGATGCGGTGAAGATTTATTCAAACAGAATCCTTTCATCTTTGGGTTCAAGCTGCTAATTAATTATTCAGTGAGGGAAATGGACCTCCTCAAGGTGGCTGATAAAATAATACTTTTATCCAATAAATTCCTTCTTTACCGCCACGATAATTGTACAGAAAACTATTATAATAAAAAAGAATTTTTACACTCAGAAAAATTAAAGTTCTCGTGGATTTCAAAGAACACTCATACAAATAAAATAAAATGCCCACATCTGTCGCAATAGGTAGGTACTTGGAACATATTCAAAAGTATGAATTTTTTTCTTAAAAAAAAAAAAAAATACAATTTCATCAGTAAAATAAATAAAGAAAAGAATGCTTTCGATTCTTGAATGAATTTGTAAAAACAAAAATATGAAAGGAGTAGTACGTGCGTTGTAGCATAATGTTTAGTGCGTTGGACTGTCATGCCGAAGGTCTGGGCTCGATTCCAGCCGCTGCACCTCAAAACAGAAATTTTTTCTGAGGTACTGGCTCTTGCGAGGCACTGACAAATCCTCAAAGAGTATTACTTGTCATGAATAAGAACTTCTCATAAAGCCGTTCGTATGGGTACTCGGCAAAAAATTGTAGGTCCCCTGCATTCCTGTCAACAACACGCAAACAGGCATGGCTGAGAGTTGTAAATCACTAGGCCCTACTTTTTCTTATTATTATTTTTAAGAAAATCGTATAAGTTGTTTTCGAAAAAAATAAGATTTCCCCTATTGTTTTTTTGTTTGTTGGAGTTGTTTGGTAGGGTGCCAAATTACAAAAACTCAATAAAGTCGTTTTTGAAATATGTATTGAGTTTGCAAACAAAATATATCTACTATTAAGACATTCCAAAACACCTACAACAAAAAACAAATTCAAAAAGTTTAGCACTATCAAAATTGTAACTTTGTAATAAACATGGGTAGATGGACTCGCAGATAATAGTCCAGGCAATCTAAGCTAAAAATACCCTAAACATGGGCAAAATTGCAACAGAAGCTTTTTTGATGAACTTTTGTTCAGTATCCATTACTAAACAACATATCCAAAATCGGACAAAATCCGTGCATGGGAACATGGAGTCTCAGAAACTGAGGAAAAAAGACACCCCCCTCCCATTTACGACCCCCCCCCCCCATCTTTCAAAACCCCCTTCCTTCAAAACCCTCTCCAGCCATGTTCTCCTCTCAACAATGATCTCATTAGAGCCAAGAGAGAATTATAGACACGACAAAATATTCTTTTAGAGTCAACAAATACTGAAGAAAAATACCACAGTCATGACGCAGTCAACCAGCCCTCCCCCACCAGTCATGAGCTCCCAAGCGCTTCTTTAAATTGCAGGGTCTTATTACAATTGAATCGGTGAGTGGAAGAACAGTACAAGTGCCATTGCAGAAAAATTAAAATAACTTGGTTATTGGCTTAAACATATGTTTTTAAAAATGAAATTTTAAACTTTTCAATCATGAGCAATCCTTATTATTATTATACATTTTCATACCAAAAAATCTATTTTTTGTCTGAGCAATAAGAAGTTATGTCTGTTTTTCTTACATTTTTAATTTGGCACTTGTACTGTTCTTCCACTCATCGATTCAATTAAACGTGGACCTCTACAGTAAAGGACATATATCAAGAATGACGCGACGCACGGTACAAAAAGACCAGTAGAGATATTCAATTTGAGCCTATCAAGTCCGGGAGGCATCAGCCGCGTGAACCCATTTCATGATAAACCTATTGAAAAAACAGAATAGTAACCGATAGCATTAGTGTTATCATTTTCAGAAACCGTTTGTTGGCAGACTTGTCTACGTTGCTTCGTTGTTTTTTTATACAAAAAAAAAACAGTAAAACTGAGTAAAATCATGTCAAAAATGTAGTTTAGAAAGTGACCTTTACCACTTTCATTTAATTTTTAATAGATCTCAAATTTTGAACAGAAAGTGTAAGCAAAACACCTTTTTTAAAAAAAAGTATTTCGACTCAAGACAACCAGTCCAAACATCAATATCGTATAGAAGACAGTCTTAGCTTTAATTTTGTACCCCAATAATACTTATGCAGCCTTTTAAGTGTTTCTTTTATTCCAAAGCTAACTGAAAAAGCTTGCCCAATCCATGGTTTTGTACATTTTTGGACAAAAGCTACCGGTTGGTTTCCTGTTTTTCAAAAGCTACGATGAGATATGTACCTAAACTTACAGTCTCATCCCGAACTTATTCATGAAGTTAGTGGGCAAATAGAACAGTTTCAAGCCAATCGAAATAATAAGCCACCTTTAATAATTGCCTTGTTTGGTTGATTGCTGAAGAAACAAGGATGTTCTGTAAGTAACGCAAATTGGATGCTGATGTGGATATTGTTTGTGCCGCAACTCATCTTCAGAACGTGTTCATACCACTGTAATAGAAGACGACATTGATCTGCTGATTTTGCTTTTTTACCATGCAAAGGACAATGAGATCAGACTAAATCATCGTAGTAAGATGTTAAGATGTGGACCAGCTCCAAATTCAGTGTATATCCTTAAAATGCAATCTCTATTAGGTCATGAAAGCTGCAACTTGCTTCTATTTCTGCTTGCTTTCACGCACCGCGATATCACAACCAGAATCTTTTCAAGCAGATAATGGGGCTTCTATGCGTATGCACAAAATAACTTCAATTATTTGTGTAGTCAATATTACCTAATACAACTCTAATTTTGTCAACAGTTATTTCTGAATACTGTTACTGTTTTTTTTTAAGTGATAAATAAATAATAAATAATGTAATACATTTACCAAGAATATAATTTGTTCTTTAATTTCAAATAAACTTTTTCCCTTTGGGTTCTCCGAAAACCTTATGGCCTATATTGTTCAGGGCTAGCAAAGCTATTTAATGAAAGAATTTTAAAAATCGGTTCAAGTCCTAGATTATATGTGTGTATATAAGCGTGCCAAAAGCTTACAATAGGTTTATTTATGTGTGTATGTTCTTATTTTCTAGGACCATTACTGAAGATTGGTCGTGTTTATCATTTTTCCTTCGATCATTGCATCAGGGAGAAGGACATAACTTGGGGGGTCGTGAATAGAGTGTTTTTCTTTTTTTTTTGTCATCAGTTTTTTTTATGGAAAAATTAAGATTTTTGGATAGGGGGGTCGTAACTGGGAGGGGGTCGTGACAGAGGGTACCATGACTGGGTTGTATCATGATCAACTATCCGCAATTGATTACAACACACAAAAACAGTTAAAATCACTGCGTAATGGAAATAACAACCTAAAACAACACCCCAGTAAATCCACCATTTTGAAATCCGTTTTTTAACATTTTGTTTTTGTTGTGATTTCACTCCTTTTTGCAAAGATTTCATTTTGCCAGGTGAAAATCAAGCCCTTCCACTCTAAAAAGTTTAATATTTCTAGAAGAATAAATAACAGCAATTCTGAGAAAGTGGGTGGATGCCACGCCCCGTGAATGGAAAATCTAAATTTTTGTTTTTAACTTTGTATTTTCTTTAAGCCATACCTACTGTTCTGTTAATTTTCAACGTTCTACAACAATCGGAAATGCTCCATATAATTTATAGGAATTTTCAAGAATTTGGGTGGATGCCACGCCCTCTGAGTGGAAAGTTCCAATTTTTAATTTTTTTCTTTCTATAAGTATTTCAAGCCCTACCAACCTAACAATTTTCATCGTTCTACAACAATCGGAAGTGCTCCATATAATTTATAAGAATTTTTATGAATGTGGGTGGATGCCACGCCCCTTGAATAGAAAATTGCTGATTTTTTCCTTTGTATGCTCCACAAGGCCTACCGTTGTGCGAAATTTCTAGTTTTTTACGATGTCGGGAAGTGCTCCATAATTTTGATGATCTGTCAGTGAGTCAGTGAGTCAGTCAGTCAGTTACGGTTTTTGCGATTTTTAAAGACCTATATCTCGGGAATTACTAATGCTAAAGAGTTGAAATTTGGTGAGCCATCTGCGTTTATTAAGCTCATCAAATAATACTGTACGAATGTACAAGGCTATTTGCAAAATACGACGCAGAATTAGACGACATCGAATCTTACCATCAAGATATTTTACATACGATCCACAATTCAGCAAACTATGAAATGTCAACAAAATTGATGATTTTACTTTACACTTCGAGTATACACCAGGTCTTATGACGAATAAAGTACTACAAATCAATTATCAGAAGCAAATGGTTGTGTTTTATTTGGCAAAAGTTATAATCTTTTTTTTTTTCCTAATTTTTTGTTACAAAAATCTAGTCGATTTACATTGGTCCTTCGAGCCTTTTATCGAATCAGTTCTACGAACAATAAATAAACATTATAAACATTAAAGTGTGTGCAGTGTGTGCTTTATAAAAAACATTACAAATTTACGATTTGTTTAAAAATACGAGACTTAAATTTGCAAGACAATTTCAATTTAAATCAGTGATTTTTCTTCGTTTTTTATTGTAAAATAAACTTAATTAACTTAAAATTAACGTAAAATACTAAACTAAAACTAATTTACAACTAAAACGTCAACGGAGCACCAGAATCCAGCCTTAAAACATCATCGACAGCAGCAGCAGCAGCATACAGCATACAGCAGCAGCAGCATACAGCATACAGCATACAGCAGCAGCAGCATACAGTAGCAGCAGCATTAAGCAGTAAGTTTTGCTTGTTTTATGTTGTAAACTTGTCGTTTTTTCTTGATATCTATATACATATATAATAAAAAAGATAAATATACAAGTATAATGGCGGATACAAAAGATTATAAATATGGTGAACTCCAAAAGGGAGTGCTGGCAAAGCTAATCAAAGATCTTACCAATTTCAAAAAGGCGCCGAAAGAACGTCGAGTACCGGCATATGCTTCTGGGCGATTAAGTAAATTAGAAGAAGATATGCGGACGTCCAAAGGGTATCACGAGGCCATTGTTGGGGGCGGCAAACTAGAAGAAAATTTAAAAAAGGAAGAGTTAGTGGTTGTCTACGACCAAATAAATGAAATTTATCTAGAATACCGTGCAGAGTTGGCTGAAGCAATGGAGAGATCCTCGCCACTCGTCGCAGCTCCAACAATTGTAGGTGTTTCATCACAACCAGTAGGCCCAACGTCATCACATTCGGGGATTCGACTTCCACGAATCGATCTACCGAAGTTTGATGGCACATATACAAACTGGCGTGCCTTTCAAGATAGGTTTCAGGCCCTCGTTCACAACAACAAAGGTATTGACGACATCGACAAGCTGCATTTTTTGCAATCGTGTTTGATAGGTGATGCAAACAGGTTTTTGCAAAACTTATCGGTAGAAGCTGCGAGTTATGAGTCCCGCATGGGAACTTTTAAAGGAGCGGTATGACCACAAACGCATTCTGGTGCACATCCAAATGCAGGCACTTTTTGGTCAACCCTCCTTAAATCGTGAGACTGCTTCAGGGTTGAAAGACCTCTTGTACACCACAAGGGAATGCTTTCTGGCACTCGAAAATATGGAGGTTCCGGTAGCGAGTTGGGACACCGTCCTTATTTGGTTCCTCTATCAAAAACTTCCTAGTTCCTGCCAAAAAATATGGGAAGAAAAATTAGGGAATAGAAAGGATTTACCAAAATTTAAAGAGTTTACCGATTTTTTAGAGACCCGTTTCCGAACTCTCGAGGTTGTTGGTCAACAGGAACATGGAGCAGCATTCCGGAACAAAGAAGAGCCACCCGTCAATACAAGGCCTCGTAACCAGGTAGCCAAGACGAAAGTTTTGCACGCTCAGCAAGTCGTCAAGCAGCCGTCCAAACCTGAGAAGAGCCACATCGAGCAGTTAGCGTGCAAACTGTGCAACCATGGCAAGCACACACTGAGGAAGTGCCAGCGTTTCCTCAACATGGACAACAAGGGACGTAGAGACAGTTTGCAGACTCAAGGTGTGCGAAAATTGTCTATCGTATGGGCACATTCTTCAAGACTGTCTCAGTTTCAGTTCTTGCTATTTTTGCCAGCAGAGACATCATTCTTTGTTGCATTTCAACAACCAGCAAATTAGCAACACGCACTTACAACAACAATCTATTGCAAATACATCTCAGCAGTCGAGAATTCCTGCTTCAAATTCATTTCAGGCGTCTGTGAACCCAAACGCGCCTGAGTTCCAGCCAATGGGCGAACAACAACAGCTCCAGTCAACACATGGACAAACTGTAAATTTTCACGCGTCGAATGGTGATCGCAGTCTTGCACACCAGGTGCTTCTGGCGACAGCGGTTGTCAAGGCACGAGCAGCTGATGGTCAGCTACGCCTTTTACGTGCTCTGATCGACACCGGCTCTGAGACGTCCTTCATCACCGAAGCTGCCGCACAACTGCTGAAACTGGAAAAGCGACACACCATTGCAGAGGTATCTGGGTTGGGGTTGGTCAGCAGCGGCACTACGCAACACTCCGTCGAAGTACGTTTTGCGTCCGGCACTCGACGTTTGAGACTGCCATTCAGGCGTTGGTCTTCAAGTCGCTGACTGGGCATCTTCCGGCCCAACGAGTGGTACCTGGCAATTGGAAACATCTAAAGGGTCTCTCGTTAGCAGATCCCCATCTCTATGAACCTGCACCCATTGACATGTTGCTGGGAAGCGATGTGTGCGCCGAGATATTACTTCCTGAAATACGTCGTCCAGAGGATGGTATGGGCCCCATCGCTCAGAATACACATCTGGGGTGGATTGTGTTAGGAAAGGTTCCAGCGGAACCTCCCCGGCAAATTCGGAGCTTCGTCCAAATTACTGACTTAAGCTCACAATTGGAGAAGTTTTGGGAGATGGAGGAAACGCCGTTCCTGACACATGAGACCCAAGAAAATATTGCTTGCGACAATCATTTTGAGCAACATACGAGGCGCTTACCTGACGGGCGTTATCAAGTGAAGCTGCCGTTTAGGGATGAGGCTCAACCTGAGATGGGTTCGAGCAGACAAAGTGCTTATCGACGATTTCTTCATCTCGAAAAGCGGCTCGACTCAGATCCAAAACTTCGTGCAGATTACACAAAATGCATCAAAGAGTATGAAGAACTACATCACATGGAGGAAATAGATCCAAACGATGCGGTTTTACAAACCCCGTTTCATTATTTCTTACCTCATCATGCTGTTTTTAAAGAAGCGAGCTCCACAACGAAGCTGAGGGTAGTTTTTGATGCAGCGGCCAAGGCTTCGGATGAGAAATCCCTCAACGACCGTCTACTAGTGGGTCCAAAATTGCAGTCGAGCATCATAGATCTCGTTCTAAAATGGCGGACTCACCGAGTCACATTTACGGCCGACATAGAAAAGATGTATCGGCAAATTTTGGTCAATCAATCAGATCGATACTATCAGCTGATTATGTGGAGAGAGGAGAAAACATCGCCATTAAAAATTTTTAAGATGAATACCGTCACCTTTGGCACAGCAAGTGCACCATATCTTGCTATCAAGGTCTTAAAAAAGGTAGCTGATGATGAAAATGAAAATTTTCCTGAGGGGGCGAAGGTTGTCCGAGAGGACATGTATGTCGATGACCTTATTAGTGGTGCGGATTCAATCGAAGAGGCACGAAGCAAACGTGATGAAGCAAGGCAACTGTTGACGTCTGCAGGATTTAATTTGCGAAAATGGACGAGTAACATGAAGGAACTTGTGGAAGACATACCAGTTCGCGATCGGGAGCTCGATTTTGAACTTCCATTCAATTTATCGAATCATGTGAAGACGCTTGGCATCAAGTGGTTCCCAATCGATGACTGCTTCTCGTACCAGAATCTGCAACCCGCAACTGAAGCAACCACAAAAAGAGCTATGTTGTCGACGATAGCAAAGTTATTCGATCCTCTTGGTTGGATATCACCATGCATCATCACAGCCAAACTAATGATGCAGCGACTCTGGGAGCTTGGTTGTGACTGGGATGATCCGATTCCAGCTGCTTTGAAAAAGGATTGGGATGCTTTTCTCCGAGAACTTCCTCTGATCGAGCAGCTTCGGATTCCACGATGGACCCAGATGAGCAAGACTAACAGCGCAATAGAGCTGCATGGGTTTTGCGATGCTTCGATGAAGGCTTACGGCGCAGCAGTCTATGCGCGCATCCTAGATAGCAATGGCAACATTCACGTCAATTTGTTGTTATCGAAGACTAAGGTAGCACCAAATCAACGAACCGTAACCCTACCCCGCCTCGAACTTTGTGGCGCAATAGTCCTGGCACAACTCATGCATTACACCAAGGAAGTACTGAACATCCCCGATGTCAAAATGTATGCATGGACAGATTCCACAATTGCTTTGGCCTGGATACGAGCTACTCCCGCAAAATGGACCACATTTGTATCCAACCGAGTGTCGGAAATCCAGCGGTTAGTAGGGATCGATTGCTGGGGACATGTCGCAACGCGTCATAACCCAGCCGATCTGGCGTCCAGGGGTGTTTATCCATCAGAACTGAAGTCACTCGAAACATGGTGGAATGGGCCTGAATTTCTGCGGTGTCAATGGGAGTTCGATCCTCCGCATCAACCCATTGAAGATGACACTGAAGAAGAGAAACGAACAGTTAAGGTTAAAGTATTAAGCATACATGTCAGTGACAGCGATAGTATCCTACAAGCTATCTACGACTCTTCGAGTCTACTCAAAGTCATTAGAATTATCGCCACCTGCTGCCGCTTCACAATAAAATGTCGACCTAAACTGGGGCCTCTCGTAGGTCCACTGACTTCAAAAGAATTGGAAGCTGCACATGTATTCATCGTCAAGGCAGCACAAAAGGAAATGTTTGAAACCGAAATTCAACAAATCGAAAACAATAAGTTCCCAAAAAGCTTACGTGCGTTAAGCGCATTCATCGATGCCGAGGGGATCCTACGAGTGGGTGGACGTTTAGATAACTCCCTTCTATCCTACGACGCCCAACATCCTATATTGCTCCAGAACAACCACCACTTTACGAGTCTGGTTGTCCGAGATGCTCATAAGAATACCCTGCATGGCGGAATTCAAGCGATGATAAGCTATATCAGGCAAAAATATTGGATTGGTCAAATACGAAGAAGCGTTAAATATCAATTGTATAGATGCCCTACCTGCTATCGGCAAAAGGCATCAGAAATGCAGCAACTAATGGGAAACTTGCCAGCTGCTAGAGTGCGTATGTCTCGACCTTTCACTCATACTGGTGTCGACTACGCAGGTCCCATCGAAATAAAATCCTGGAAGGCACGCGGGGCAAAAATCTTGAAAGGATACTTTGCCGTTTTCATATGCTTGGCTACAAAGGCCATACACTTAGAAGTTGTCTCAGACTTGACAACCCAAGCGTTTTTGGCAGCTTTCCGACGATTTACTGCCAGAAGAGGAAGCTGCAAGCAAATCTATAGTGACTGCGGAACTAATTTCGTTGGCGCTAACAATGAATTAGCCAAAATGTTGACAGAAGCGAAACACGATTGGAAAGAAATTGCGGAAGACTTAGCAAATCACGGTACGGATTGGCATTTTATTCCTCCTGCTTCTCCCCACTTCGGTGGTTTATGGGAAGCAGGTGTGAAATCCGTCAAGTATCATCTAAAACGAGTTGTAGGAACCGAAAGGCTAACGTTTGAGGAGCTCGCGACGCTTCTAACACAAATAGAAGCGTGTCTGAATTCGAGGCCCCTATGCCCCCTCTCCGACAGCATCGATGATTTGAATGCGCTCACCCCTGCGCACTTTCTAGTTGGCGAATCGTTGTATGCCATACCACAAGGCGAAATCAATAACAACATCACTCATCTCGACCGATGGAGACGAGTCCAAGCACTAACGGAAGGATTTTGGAAGAAATGGAACTCCGAGTACCTATCTAGGCTCCAACAACGCCCAAAATGGACACAAATCCAAAAGATGCCCCGAATAGGAGATCTAGTTCTCGTCAAAGATGAACGCGTTCCACCGACGTACTGGAACCTTGCCCGAGTTGAAGGTACCCACTCTGGATCAGACGGGCTTGTACGAGTTGTCACCGTCAAAACTAAAACCGGTTGTATGAAGCGTCCGATTGCAAAAATTTGCCTCTTACCATCGAACATCCTATATTGCTCCAGAACAACCACCACTTTACGAGTCTGGTTGTCCGAGATGCTCATAAGAATACCCTGCATGGCGGAATTCAAGCGATGATAAGCTATATCAGGCAAAAATATTGGATTGGTCAAATACGAAGAAGCGTTAAATATCAATTGTATAGATGCCCTACCTGCTATCGGCAAAAGGCATCAGAAATGCAGCAACTAATGGGAAACTTGCCAGCTGCTAGAGTGCGTATGTCTCGACCTTTCACTCATACTGGTGTCGACTACGCAGGTCCCATCGAAATAAAATCCTGGAAGGCACGCGGGGCAAAAATCTTGAAAGGATACTTTGCCGTTTTCATATGCTTGGCTACAAAGGCCATACACTTAGAAGTTGTCTCAGACTTGACAACCCAAGCGTTTTTGGCAGCTTTCCGACGATTTACTGCCAGAAGAGGAAGCTGCAAGCAAATCTATAGTGACTGCGGAACTAATTTCGTTGGCGCTAACAATGAATTAGCCAAAATGTTGACAGAAGCGAAACACGATTGGAAAGAAATTGCGGAAGACTTAGCAAATCACGGTACGGATTGGCATTTTATTCCTCCTGCTTCTCCCCACTTCGGTGGTTTATGGGAAGCAGGTGTGAAATCCGTCAAGTATCATCTAAAACGAGTTGTAGGAACCGAAAGGCTAACGTTTGAGGAGCTCGCGACGCTTCTAACACAAATAGAAGCGTGTCTGAATTCGAGGCCCCTATGCCCCCTCTCCGACAGCATCGATGATTTGAATGCGCTCACCCCTGCGCACTTTCTAGTTGGCGAATCGTTGTATGCCATACCACAAGGCGAAATCAATAACAACATCACTCATCTCGACCGATGGAGACGAGTCC
This sequence comes from Dasysyrphus tricinctus, assembly GCA_963921185.1. Classification (NCBI taxonomy): domain Eukaryota; kingdom Metazoa; phylum Arthropoda; class Insecta; order Diptera; family Syrphidae; genus Dasysyrphus; species Dasysyrphus tricinctus. The sequence goes on from OY992530.1 coordinate 15,575,186, forward strand.
AAGCACTAACGGAAGGATTTTGGAAGAAATGGAACTCCGAGTACCTATCTAGGCTCCAACAACGCCCAAAATGGACACAAATCCAAAAGATGCCCCGAATAGGAGATCTAGTTCTCGTCAAAGATGAACGCGTTCCACCGACGTACTGGAACCTTGCCCGAGTTGAAGGTACCCACTCTGGATCAGACGGGCTTGTACGAGTTGTCACCGTCAAAACTAAAACCGGTTGTATGAAGCGTCCGATTGCAAAAATTTGCCTCTTACCATCGAATGCATCTTTTGATCAAACCTCGATCGTTTAAAAATTCCAAATTAAATTCAAAATTAATCCATCGATTAAAATAAACCAAATTTAAAATTAAATGGAAATCCAGTTCACCAAAAACCTCATTAAATTAAATGAAATCAAGCAGCTCAACTTCATCAGTATCAAATAATACATTTATTTAATTATCTAATTTTTATTTTTAAACCATGAATTCATTAAACAATAATCCAAATATTTCAAATATTTATCGATAATTTTATTTAAATAATAATTGAATCAAAACAATCAATCCTCATCAATAAAACACCACAGTATAATTTTTAATAATTTATTTTATAATTTGCAAGCAACTGAACAATGTCATATTTTCAGAATAATACAATTATCTTAAAATTTAAATCCGTACTGCATCAAAGGCATATAAAAATAAAAATCAAATAATTGCACTGTAGCAACTAATTTACAAAATATTAAAATTTAAGCACATAATTCACAAATGTACAATTTAAGAAAAATATAAACACCTCACAAATAAACAAATAATTTAATTTGGAATTCAGCAAAAACACTATCCACAAATATGTCGACCGAATTCAAAAAAAAAATAACAAAAACACATCAAATGTCAAAACACTGTCGGCACATCTATATTTTCGACCGAGTTAAATTATCAAAACTAAATTAAAATTAATTATGAAATTCAACCTTAAAACAACATGAATCAAATCTACGATTAAAACCAAATCAAATTTAAAACCAATTAAAATTAGAATCAAACCGAAGCTCAGCGAAATTAAAATTGAAACGAACAAAAGCAAAACAAATAAAAAAAAAAAAAAAACAAAACAAAACGTCATCAACAAATAATTCGTCGAAGACAAATCGCGAATGTATTACAAAAAAAAATAATTCACAAATTAATTCACCGCACTGTATAATTTAATCAACCAATAATTATTACACACATTTAATTTTAACACATCCACTTGAAATATCATCACATATATTTTTGTTATTTTCGTTTTGCAAACTGAACATTATTTTTCTTTTATTTTGTTTGCAAATTGAACACTTCCACCACTCAAACAAATTTCCCGATCAATCCAATTGGAAGTCGAACACCTTCCAACTGGAACTTTCATTTTTCCGCGGTTATATACTAATATATAAATACATACATAGGAGATAAAATGACGCTCAATTCATGTATATAACAAGATAAAATTTATTGAATTATGTATATAATAAAGGGCATCGAAGCCTATCAATTCAATTAAGTTAATATAAATATATTTTACTATGAAATATAATGCACATTCACACACTTCGCCACACATCTCGATCGCGATATATGTAATTAATCGGGGGCGCGCGCGTTCCTATACTACCGGCTCAGACACACATACAATTATTCCGCATTGCATTCTACAACTCACCTGTATTAATGCAGTTAATGTATGCACTTTAATAACACGAAAACGATCGATAACATTAATAATTAAATAATATACACTTATTTAAACATTTATAACAATAAAAACAAAAAAAAACCGAACACGCACACGAGAACGATACACAACACCGGGTTAAACATTAAAATTATAATTTGGCAATGGCAATGGCGACGACGACGACGATACACGATACTATAACTATACTACTACGAGATAACAGAGAGTGGTGTACGACAAGAAAACAACTATCCATTCATTGATGATAGCAAAAACGAGAAAGAAGACCTTTAACGAAATTTCTTTTTTTGTTTATGAATTGAAAACTCGTGTTGACTCTATTTGTTGTACTTGTTTTTATTGAATGTACTAATATTTTTGTCTCTTTCCATGTAAAATGAGATAAGAAAAGGTGATGATGACATCTATCGATACCGATAAGGCAGTGCGAAATCTGATCTGGAGACCAGTGATGCCATTTTATATCAACTTTAACGTTCACACAGGACTTAAATTGGGCAGACGTTATATTGCTTTCTACTTCGTGAGGTGGGAGAATGTACGAATGTACAAGGCTATTTGCAAAATACGACGCAGAATTAGACGACATCGAATCTTACCATCAAGATATTTTACATACGATCCACAATTCAGCAAACTATGAAATGTCAACAAAATTGATGATTTTACTTTACACTTCGAGTATACACCAGGTCTTATGACGAATAAAGTACTACAAATCAATTATCAGAAGCAAATGGTTGTGTTTTATTTGGCAAAAGTTATAATCTTTTTTTTTTTCCTAATTTTTTGTTACAAAAATCTAGTCGATTTACAAATACGAATATTAAGTTTCTGACTTTATTGGTACTGAATTTAGAGGGGGGTTGAAAATCGCCTGAGTTTGTTCCTGTTAAAAGGGTGTAGTGTCGCGAACTTGGCTGGGCACTACCGTGCCTTTTGATATCCGGGAACAGTACCAAACAGCCAAAGATGTTATCGGGAAAAAAAGCAACACCAATCATCCTGTAATGGATGTGGATGGCACACTTTTGGTATCAATTGAGGATCAGCTTCGTAGATGGAAGGACCATTTTTGTGACCTGCTAAATGAGGATTCAGTTGAGCAGAATACTGAAGTGCCCCAACTAAACGAGATGCGCAGGTCCTATTGGGGTATTGACATCGAACCCCCGTCAGAATCGGAAATCCTTACATCAATAAATCTCCTCAAAAACAACAAGGCAGCTGGACTGGACGGAATACCAGCTGAATTCCTGAAAGCCGATCCCGTAACACCGGCTAGTATTTTTTTTTCCATCCGTTGATACAAAGCATTTGGGAAAACGAATGCTATCCCAGGGATTGGAAGGATGGTGTGATTGTTAAGTTGCCAAAGAAAGGTGACTTAAAGAATTGCAACAATTGGCGTGGTATCACCGTTTTTTCCGTTTTCCCAAAACTAATGGCAACCATCATTGTCGAGCGAATAAAGGATAGAATCGAGTCTACACTCAAGAGGCATCAAGCTGGCTTCCGCAGTGGTCGATCGTGTGTCGACCATATCAACACCCTGCGTATCGTCCTCGAGCAGTCGATGGAATTCACCGCTTTATGCTATGTTTCCACCAAAGGTTTATCTCAGATTAGATTAAATAAATATTTTTGGTGTTTCCACCGCACAAAAAGATTTAAAAAAGATTAAATTTGACAGCACCTTCAAAAATGCAAATGGCGTTTCAATGTTCCTTATGAAGTGCGAATGGACAGAATGTTTGATTCGTGTAAAACAATGAAGAACTGAATGCGAGTCTCGAATGAATCGTTCAGCACCATGTAAGAACAGGTTAGTTCGATTTGTAAAACTATTTGTCCTAGGAAGATTTAACAAGATTAATTTCTAATCTTCAAGATTTACGAAATAAATTTGTATGGTAAATCTCCGAGATTTGAAGGAGATTTGAGGTAAATCTTATTAAATCTCAGATTAGCGTTAGGTGGAAATGTAGCATTACCTCATGTTCGTGGATTTTGAAGGCCTTTGATCGAGTTAACCGATAATGTATATGGAGATCGTTTCTTGGTAGAGGAATTCCACCAAAAATAGTTGCCATTATTAAAGAGTCCTTCAACAAGGCAAGGTGTTTTGTTTTGCACAATGGGCAGCTATCCGACTCCTTCGTAGTGCAACAGGGTGTGAGATAAGGGGATGTTCTATCGCCAATTCTCTTCCTGATGGCGATGGATGACGTATTGACGGTGAGTGTTGGTACAGCTGAGAAACAGGCATTCAATGGAGACCGTTCGAAAGGCTCAGTCATTTAGACTATGCCGATGACATATGTATACTGGCAAATAACATCAGTGCAAGTGAAGGGAGAGTCGAGTGGTCTAAGAATTAACAGCAAAAAGACAAAAATAATGCTCGCAGGCCGCTCAACACAACAGCGTATTTTTCAACAGGAGACGCCAGTTGAAGTAGTGGAACAGTTTTACTACCTTGGCAGTATTGTTTCTGCAAACGGTGGTACGGATCTGGACGTTAAAAGTAGAATAAATAAAGCTCGTGCTGCCTTCGGTACTCTGTCCCCAATCTGGAAATCAAGTCAAATCTCCTTACGCACTAAGTTGAGATTCTTCGAATCCAATGTTAAATCCGTGCTGTTATATGCTTGTGAAACCTGGAAAGTCACGTCTATCATTTCGAAGAAATTGCAGGCTTTTGTGAATCGCTGTCTTCACCACATCCTATAAAGATTCGCTGGCCACAAATAATATCAAATGAGGAATTGTGGCGCAGGACAAGTCAAGAGTGGCTGGACGTCGACATAAGAAAGCGTAAATGGCGTTGGATTGGTCACACACTGAGGAAACCAAACGATTAAATTGCAAAGCAGTCCTTTGAATGGAATCCTCAGGGTGCACGGCCGGCGGGTTGGAAGACCAAGAACAACATGGAAATCAACTGTCTTAGCGGAAGCGGAATCCTAGAGAAAGACGTGGCCACGCAGTTAAAGTACCTTGCAGCAGACCGTGAAGGATGGAGACGTTTTGTTGACGCCCTATGCCCCAGCCGGGGTTACAGGACACGATGATGATGAATAAACATGGATATGTGGGCGTTTCTCCACAAACTGATACTTTTGTGAGTGAAAAATTAACGAAAAAAAATGTTAAATTTCTTAAATTTTTTTGATGTCATAATGATTGTTGTCCTTACAAAACTAGATGTGTACATTTTTTGTGCACTAGATTTTACATGTAAAAATTATGAAATGCAACGCTTAGAGACAATTTTTCGCTTGCCATGCGTTTTTTGGCGGGGACCTTTTTTTAGGACTGGAATTCATTCCTTACACACGGATGAAATTTAGCTTGGGAGTTATTTTTGTAATCATGTCGCTAGGACGCCATTTTGAAATCCCCGCACTTTGGTGTGGGGGGACCTTATTTTTATATTTGTACCTAATTTTTGACATGCTAAGGATATAACTGCACCTGTTGTCATATAGCCGCCATTTTGTTTTTAAAGTTAATTTGGTTTTTCACTCGTTACTCTCGTATCTTTTTCTAAAAAATAAAATGCACGACTGGATCGCACATACTTGCTCTTATGTTCAAGTTGCTTGGAACTTAAGAACTTTTAAAATATGCAAGTCAATTTAGAACAAATATATAAATAATATAAAAAATTAATAAATGAAATAAATATAAAAAAAAATAAAATAAAATATGATTAAATTTAAACTATTTATAAATGTTTTATTGTTAAAACTTTCAACTTAATATCTACACAATTTAAATAAATGAATAAATCAAAAAATGTTCGCAACGCGTTACGGACGGAATAAATTCCATTGTCGGGCGTATTAAAATTTAATGGTGTTGTAGAGCTTTAGGGTGCCGTCACACCGTGCAAGTAAAGTACTTGCAGCAAGTAAAATGATTGCTGCAAGTAAAACTTGCCTGGTGTGACGACCCGAAAAGTACTTGCAGCAAGTAATTGCCGCAAGTGATTTACTTGCGAGCAAGTACTTGCGGCAAGTAAAACTTGCCTGGTGTGACGACCCAAAAAAGTACTTGCAAGCAATTAATTGCTGCAAGTGATTTACTTGCTTGCAAGTACTTGCGCAAGCAATACTTGCACGGTGTGACTACTTCCTGCAAGCGCTTGCAAGCAAGTAAATCACTTGAAATCACTTGCCGCAAGTACATGCCACTTGCAGGATTTGCGCAAGCAAGTTTTTTACTTGCTTGCAAGCGAACGTATGTTTTTCGATCAAAATTACAGAAAAATCGTCTCCCTCTGCCCAGAAAGTCTATCATCAGTGTTTTAAAGAACGGATTTTCAGCACGACTTTCAAAAGAGGGTCATACCAATATGATTTATAATCGATCAGCCGCATTTTTTGGTTTCAAATGCTCCAACATAGAACAGGGTCTCGTATTGTTTTTGAATGCATGTTTTTTGATAATAATAATATGAACGACTAAATCGTACGTAATTGCTCTTATAGTTCAACTTGCTTGGAGCTTTAGATCATTTAAAAATATTTGTGTTATTAAAGAAAAATGCAAGAAGCATGAAGCTCTTTCTATCAATTGTAAAAACAACTCGCCAGATTTTGATAGAAATCGGTAGAGCAATAATGAGAAAGTCGAAATAAAAAAAATTATGAAGAAGGTACCACTAATAGCAGCTTTTAGTTAATTTTTATCAGAAAGTTCAACTCGCTTACAATTAAATCACTTGCTGCAATGAATCGCATGTTATTTTTACTTATAATAACCTACCAGAACCAATTGCCTCGATTTCAACAAATCTTCATGTTCAAAAACCATTCCCTCGTATTATATTCTTCTTCCAAGTCTGGATTATCCATTTAGATCTATTTCTGAAGAAACAATAAACCAAACTGAACTGAAAATGGCAAAATCACACCCGTTTACACGTGCAAGTACTTTCAGAAACTAATTTCAGCAAGTAATTTCAGCAATTACTTGCAGCAAGTACTTTCAGCAATTAATTTCAGCAAGCAATTGCTTGCTCGGTGTGACGACCTGAAAAGTACTTGCAGCAAGTTTGTTTTGCAAGCAAGTAAAAAGTCGTTTCAGCAAGCAATTTACTTGCCTGGTGTGACTGCTCTCTGCAAGTACTTGCACGAATATTTCAAAATCGAAATTTTGAAACAATTGCTGCAAGTAGTTTACTTGCACGGTGTGACGGCACCTTTATTCTTCGTTGTTTGATGTGCTTGTCTCTTTTTTTGTTTTTTTGTTGTTGTTTTTGGTATGCTTTCAAGTTGTTCATTTATTATTATTGTATTGTGGGTGTTTGGTTAGATTAGGTGTCTCAGTGCAGTCAGTGTCATATAGTGCGTTTGTTTTAAGTGTCAGTTTGTCGGTGAGTAAATTGTCTTCTTCTAATTTACGCGATTTGTAAATTTCATATTCTTCGAGAGCGTCAAGAAGGTTCTCTTTTTTGCAGTGGTGTAAGGGGGTGAGGTTGATGTCGAAGTCGGTGTACCTATTAGTCGGAGAGCTACCAGCCACTTCGACTAACCTACTAGACAAAAGGCTACTACCTACTTTGTGTGCCTGATTTGGGACTAGTTAAGTATGAAAACCACGGTCTGGCAGGGAAGCTGCGGTCAAAAGGTTGCCATATGATTTTTTCAAAATACAAAAAAAGGTCAAAATTAACCTACTCGCACAAGGCTGAAACATATTATTTATAATTTAGTTTATACAATCTAATGCATGAACAAAATTATGCCAGAAGAGTTTGGAGGTCGAAAGGGCTTGCCATATTATTAGGTAATAAGAGATATTGGATAATTTTAGAAATCTGTCAGATACAAGGCCAAGACTATGTGCACGCTTTATTCGTGAACAGATTAGTCAAAAAATAAAGATCGGGGAATATTTCCGTAATTCAAGGGTTGCCACCTATTTTTTCAAAATGTAAAATAACTTCCAAAACATATCTATACTTTTAGAATGCTGATTTTAGAATTTTTAATAACTTATGTCTTTTTGCACATGAAAAAAAAGATGTCATATGAGCTTGGTGAACGAAAATAGCTAGCCAGACGAGTTTTTAGAGTTGGAATTAAAAATGTCATTGATTAGCCAGAAAATAATGTATTAAATATAACTCGTTAACTGCGTATAATCCTTTTACATATTTAATCAAGTCACCAAATTATGATATCGTTCTTTTACTGTAGACCCAGGGTTGCCACATATTTTTCAAAATTTTATAAAATTGACAAAACTGAAACACTTACCTTACCTACCTATAGTTTTCGCACAAATCTAAGCTTATGCCACCTTGTATATAAAAAACAAAACATACTTGACGAGCTGGACGGTCAAAAACTCCTGCCAGACGAGCCTAAGTTTTTAAAAATTGCTATTAAAGAAATATCCTTTCTCGATTTATTCTCAAATTTCAAAAAACTGTAAAAATTGCAAACCTACCCGCACAATGCTGATTTTTACAAATATGTTAGCTGACATCTTCTTGTTAATAAAAGAAAAATACGAGACCAGTCGGACGGTCTAAAGTTTCTGCCAGACCAGCCTAAAGTTGTAAGAATTGGTGTTATAAGAAATATCCCTTCTTGACTTTTTCTTAAATTTCAAAAAACTGTCAAAGTTGCAAGCCTACCGCACAAAGCTGATTTTTACATAAGTGTTATGTTAGCTGACATCTTCAAGTAAGTAAAAAACAAAACACTAGACCAGTGGGACGGTTGGAAGTTCCTGCCAGACTTAAGACCCGTTTGGTGGCAAGCCTCGAATTGCGGAAATGTTCCCCGATCTTTATTTTTTGACTAATCTGTTCACGAATAAAGCATTATACACTTATACTTAGCCTTGTACCTAACAGATTTCTCAAGTTATCCAATATCTTTTATTAATCATTGAGTTTTAGGCTCGTCTGGCAAGGACTTTCGACCGCCAAATCCTTCTGACATAATTTTTTTAATGCATTAGTTAGAATGCAGCCTTGTGCGAATAGGTTAATTTTGATCCTTTTTTTTCAAAGTGGCTGGTAGCTCTTAGACTATAAAAAAATGGTCAGTTTTTATTTTAATAATAATTGTCTTAACAGTCGCCCTGCTAAAGAAAAAAAAGGTGTGAAAATTTCAACCAAACCGATACGGCTCGGTATATCTTGTCGGATGCCTTGGTGCTAATATTGTTTTGGAATCGTTTCGGTTTCCGATATCCAAACGAGACCGAGACTTTTCTGGTATCGTGGCCAAAGTGATTTTTCTATATTCTTTTTCTTAAAAATTAATTCAACTTTAGAGGAGATATCTGCAAATACCTACACATATGGATGGTTAAAAAAAAGTCACTTTAACGTCACTCATTTAACGCTACATTGATTAGCTCCAGGAAAGTTTCTCACGCCATCGCATTACCAGCGGAAGTCAAGACAACATAGAACATATCAATCTCGTTAATCGAGGCGAATCTTCGCGAATTCATTCGAATTTACTTTGAAATTTGACACCAATGCGCCAGCGCCAAAAAGAAAAATAAATAAAGTAAAGAGCTGGCGACCGTATGACAAGGTTGTTGAGCAATAAAGATGAAAAAGTATCTTTTTCCTTTCAAACGGATACGCGGGCGACCAAACATTAATCCAAGAATTAAAAAATAATAACGTATCTGACAGAACAAAAAGGAATTTTCCCAGAGACTCTCCTCACATGTTAATCACCTAATTGCTGTCTGAAATTGAAACAAACAATCTCTGCATCCGCCAAAGGATGTGGGTTCAACTATATTTACTTTGGACTTGGACCTCCAAGTTTTATGACTGCTTACATATAAACAAACAAACAAATAAACAAACAGACTATGGAAGCGGCTAGAAATTGACATTTATTATATCGATAGCACCGACAAAAGTGCACTTGTCAAATGTGTGAACTGAAACGTCAAACAAAAACAAATAAATAAACAAAAACAGAGGCAACATCTCAATTTGCAGCACATGTTCATCAGACGAATTCGAGATTCCTTTTCTCGCCGAACAAAGATTATTTATGACTTCAAAATAATAAAGGAAAACCTTCAAACGCGGTAGCTAGTTATCCACTTAAACGGGATGCCATTAAAATCTTCCTTGGCTGCACAGCCAGCGCAGGTATGTGAATAAAACACCTGAGAAAATTCCAATGGTCATTAGGCGTATCTACAAGAAAAAAATGACGATGACGAAGAAGTCAAAACGATTTGGAAGAACAAAAGAGTTGGACCTACCGCCATGATAATGCCCCAACCGCGGCTTTGATCTCCCACCCGATGTGGTAGTCCAATCAGAAGCTTGAGTCTATAAAGTGTGATTAGGGATTCCTAAATGAGTTTTTTCAATATTTTTGAACACCTATCTATGATTATAGCTGTGTGTAGTCTTGGAATGGAAGCTGACCGCATCGTTTTGAGTCATACCTCCCAAAGATTCTATGTGGACTTCAGTGGTGGTAATAGCTATATGTCTTGTGAGGTTATTCTTGAAGTCACTCAAGTCATCAGTTGCGCATTGAGGGTAGTTAGAGCCCAAAGCGCAAAATTAAAAGAGAGTGGTAATTTTGTTAACTACTAAATCGTAAATAAGTAAAACGTTCTGAATTAAGAAATAAATTATGTCTATATTGAATTTAAGAACTCACGAAATTGACTCCTTAGTCAATGGAAATAAATCCGTCACTAACTCAAACAAGAAGAAAAGTGACATACTCTTTATGCATCAAGGCGTGAAGCATGAAGGGCAACAGTGAAGAAAAGTTTCCTTTAGTTTCAAACCGTCTTTTCTGTATAATATACAAAAAATCTTAACCCACAAACAAAATTTCAAAACAATGTACTCAATTCGGATAAAATGGACATTTCAAGCTATTGTTCTTGGGAGCTTTTAAAAAAGAAGGACTTTACTCCCAACACATATCCCTTCTGTTTATCCACGACTTCTTCAAATTGATTTAGCTTATTTCGATCAATTTTTTGGAACTTAAAGATAATATAAAGAATGCTATGTAGGTGCCAAGTTAATAAATATATCAATCAGGCTTACGGCTTTCACATATTTAATTAAAGTTTATTAATCGATCAGGTCGTAATTTTTACTTGCGATATAGGTACTATAAGGCAAGTTTTGGTTTCGTACAAGAAAAGAATTTTGAGATAACAATCAAATATGATATTACGATGATAGAGAACACCAAAAAAGTGGGTGGCACAATTCTGTCTGTCCGTCTGTTCGTCTACAGCCTGAACGGCTTAATCAATTTTCTTCAAACTTGGTACATAGTGGTTTTTGGTGATTATGTCCACACTTTTTTCCATTTTTTTTAGAACCAAAAATAACGGTAACTGCCATATAATTTTTTTTTAACAACTTTACACTATCGTATTTTTCTCAAAAACGACTCGACAACTTTTCTTTAAAAAAAATCAATAAATTTATTTCAGTGAATGCTTCCCTTGAGTCGAAAACCATTATTCAAAAATGGTTATTAATGGTACATCCAAAAGGTACTTAAGGTAAAAGGTAATTAGTCTATAAGAATTTGTGCTTGCATTAAGAAATCCAGATGTCAACAAAGGTGCTGGCCCTGATGATATTACCCCCCTTTTCTTGAAAAGGACTTGCAATATTATCGGCCATTCCAAAAAATTTTGAAAAGCTAATGTCTGACAAATTGTGTGTAGGGTTGAAACCAGTTTGAGTGAACATCAACATGATTTTTTTTAAAGGGAGGTCCACTGCAACCAATCCTTCTGACTACACTTCATTTATTTTAACTGAAATGAAAAAAAGTTGACATTGGATTGTTAACTTTTAAAATACAGAAAATTGGACTACAAGGTAATTTATTAAAGTGGATTTCCTCGTATCTATCAGACAGAAAGCAGTATGTGAAATTTTGTGATGTAAATTGTCGTGCAATAAATGTTACTTCGGGTGTTCCTCAAGGTAGCCACCCTGGTCCATTGTTCTTTTTGTTATTTATTAATGATTTGACTGAATTGTTTGAATATTGTCGGTTTCTGTTATTTGCAGATGATCTCAAGTTATTCAATGTAGTTAACAATGTGAGTGATGGGCTCAAAATGCAAAAAGATATTAATACTCTAGTCAAATGGTGCAATATAAATGGTATGTCGTTAAATATCACAAAATGTAAACTAATCTCTTTTGCTAGAAGAAAATATTTATGTCTTATAAACTTTATTATTCACGGAAAAAACATAGAAAAAAGTAAAGTTTTAAAAGACTTATGCATACTTGTCGATTCTCGCCTCCACTTTTAAGCATCAAATTGACAAATTTTGTTCTAAGAGCAACAAGCATGTTAGGATTTGTGAAGCGTAGGTCAAAAAAATTTAATGACCCTTACATTACCAAAGCAATATATTGTTCGTAAGTTCGCCCTCTTTTTGAGTACTGCAGCATCGTTTGGGCACCTTTATTTGATGTCGACGTTAAAAAAACTAGAGTCCGTCCAAAAACAATTCCTTTTACTTGCACTGAGAAGCTTCAATAATTGGAATCGCGAGAATTTTGTACTGCCTCCATACGAAAGCCGTTTTAAACTAATAAATTTGTTAATCCATGCAAAACGTAGGATACTTTCTGAAGCCCTCTACGTTAATGATATTTTGAATGGTAATATTGCTTCAACCACTTTATGTTATAAAATATGTTTACAAAATTCTCATTGTCTAAGGCATATCAAATATTTGTAAGAAGCAATACACAAGACAAGCTATGCGAATCATGAACCATTCAACCGCTGTACTATAACATTTAATAAATACACTGACTTCTACAATATTAACATGAGTAGAGAAACTTTAAAAAAAAAACTATACCGTCTCTTATGATGTGTGAATCTTCTTTTTAAATATTGCTATCTATATTTTTATTTCCTTACTTTATTTTAATAACACTTACATTTACTTAAATATTATATTAAAATAATGTATATTAAATTATTAATCTATTATTTATTTTTTTTCTAAATGATGTAAATCCATTTTCTTAGCTATAAATTGTTGTCTGATATTGACAAAAAAATAAAACTAAAACTAAACTAAAACAAAAGAAACATTTTTTTAATTTTTGATTTTCTTCAAAACGGTATGACCAATTTTTATTATTATTTTTTTATGCAAAAGCTTCCAAAAAATATTAATAGTTATGTGTACCAAAATGTTTGAAAAATTATTTTGTGGATTTTTAGAAAATGTTTCAAAATTGTTTTTTGAAAATCAAATATTTCGAAAACGATATAAACGATTTTTTTGAAACTCGATATTTAAGAGTTTTTTAGTACTCTCTACAATAGATATTTTTGGAAGAAAATTTACATTTATGAAAAAATAACGGTACCTTCCATACAAAAGTTAAAAAACCGCCAAGGAAAATATTTTTTTTCTCAAAAACGATTCCTACGATTTTTTTTAAAACTTATTCTATACATATACTAAAATTAGTACGATCTACTATCAAAAATTAGAAAATTCTACACTTAGCAAATATTAATAGTACCTGTCATAGAACGTATTTTTTTATTTTGAATTTTCTCGTTATCGGTTAAACAGATTTAGATGAATTTTTTTATATACAAATTTCAGATAAAATTAAATAATATTAAATTTAAATTAAAAAAAAAGTTTTTGGATTTTTAAAAAAGTTTACAATTTTTTTTTGAAAATTCGGTATCTCGAAAACGTGTTGACAATTTTTTTTAAATTTAGTTTTTATATACACATAAACACATACATAAATATCTACTTTAGATTTGCATACCAAAATTTGTTCTTAAAAATATTTTAAGAATTTTATATATAAAAAAATTAATTCTTTAAGAAACCGCTCCAACGATTTTAAAATTTTTTTTCCAAATAATCATATTCAATTAAGATGGCATTCTTTTTCCCTTCAATTTGACAAAAGAGCTGTTTTAGCCAATTTAAATTTCGTATTTCATGCTTCTCTACATTTTTCTCTCATAACTTCCATGTTTTTACATACAATTTTCTTAAACCCGCAGTGTCTTGAACATAAGAGCAAGTTTGTGCGACCCAGTCGTGCATCTTATTTTTAAACGTATTATGCCGGATTTACACGATTGGAATACTGGCAGTATTTCAAATTCATTCTTTTTGTCACTATACTGGCAACTTTCCACTCGTGTAAATCCGGCTTTAATATATTTTGTTTTGATAATTTTGACTTGCAACTGTATAGGTTTACAAAATTTTGCCTCCATAAAATTCATTACAGCCGTTTTCGAGATATTTTGGCTTTTCCTTAACAGTTCTATGGCAAATACCTACTTCCCGTCACTTTTAGAACTAAAAAAAACTCTCAATTTCCATGCTAGGGAATTACCAAAAGCTTTAACTTCAAAATTTGGAGAAAATCGCTTGAGTAGCTTAGGCTGTAAATTGAGCTATGTACAAACTGACAGTTAGATAGATAGAATTTTGGGTAAGGCCATAGCGTCCATTGCATCAGCCGGGACAATGCCCCGGGCCTACAACCAAAGGGGACCATAGTGCACCATCAAAATATAACTTATAGTCGGAGAGCTAGAAGCCGCTTTGACTAACCTACTACACACAAGGCTACAAATTTGTGTGTGCTTGATTTGGGACTAGTTAATTACGAAAACCATGGTCTGGCAGCGTTGCAAAAAAGGATCAAAATTAACCTGAAATGTATTTATAATTTTGTTTATACATTCTAATGCATGAAACAAATTATGCCAGACGCGTTTGGCAGTCGAAAGTACTTGTCAGATGAGTCTAAAGTTTTTAAGGCTTAGGTAATAAAATATATTGGCTAACTTTAAGAAAATTGTTTGGTACAAGGCTTTAACTTAAAGTGCATGCTTTATTCATGAACAGATTAGTGGAAAAGTAAAGACCAGGGAATATTTTCGAAATTCTAGGGTTGCCACCTATTCTTTCTAAATTTAAAATAACTGCAAAATTTAACAAACCTACTTTTAAAATACTGGTTTTTGAATTTATAATAACTAACCTCTCTTTGTACATGAAAAAAAGATGCCAAATGAGTTTTGTGGGTGAAAATAGCTTACCAGACAAGTTTTTAAAGTTGGTATTAAAAAATGTCATTGATAAGCCAGGGAAATGTATTAAGTATAACACGTTAACTGCATATAATCCTAAATAAAGTCAGCAAATTATGATATGGTTCTTTTACTCTAGACACAGGTATATGCCATATATTTTTAAAAAAATTTATAAAATTGACGAAATTAAAACACCTACCTTTATAAATTTAGTTTTCGCACATTTATAGGCTAATGACATCTTGTTTATAACAAAAAAAAAAAAACATATATGACGAGTTGAACGGCCATAAATTCCTGCCAGACGAGCTTAAAACCTTCAAAATTGGTATTATAAGAAATATCCTTTTCTTATTTTTTCTCAAATTTCATAAAACTATTAAAATTGCAAACCTACCCTTACAAACCTGATTTTTACATATATATTAGCTGATATCTTCTTCTGTATGAAAAAAAATACCAGACCAGTCGACGGTCCAAAAGTCCTTGCCAGATGGGCCTAAGATTTTAAAAGTTGTTATTATAAGAAATGTTTATGTATGAAATAAAATGAAATAAAACTGTTTAATTTTAAATAATTTAAAAAATGTTTCACTGTTAAAACTTTTCAACTAAATACACAATTTTAAAAATATAAATTAAAAATTATTTGTAACGCGTTTCAGGAATAAATTCCATAGTCGGGCGTATTAAAAACTTATAAGAAATATTCTTTTTTTTTCTCAAATCCAAAACAGTTTCAAAGTTGAAGCCTTCGCTTCCCATTTCGAAGGAAACTAAATGCCAAGTCCATCTGATGATCCAGTCTTCCTTGGTGAAATTGAGGCATCCATCCAGCAGACACTGATACCCAACTTCGATAGGGCGATGTTTAGTGACACCAATCTGGCAAGCGATCCAGACAACAAATCAAACTTGACCACCCTAGAGGAAATAGCTGAGATGATTGGCAACTCCAAACCAAAGAACTCAGCTGGGCTGAATGGGCTATCGAACTTTGTTCTAAAAAGGCTTCCACAAACGGTGATGGTGTTGTTAGCCATCAACTTTAACAACTGCATCAACAACAATTACTTTCCCCAGAAGTGGAAAACTCCAAAAATCGTGGTGATTCCCAAGGAAAATGGTCACCAACTACAGGTCGATATCCCTCCTCAATAATCTGAGTTCTAATCTATTAAAAACTCCAACTTTTGTCTGTTGGCTTAGCCCAGTTCTCTTCTTTATCAGCGGTTAGAGACGGTGGAAAGCAAAATTGGCGTTTTTGAGGACCAGTCCTTGAATGTGGGTTGAATCTCAGCAACTCGTTGAAGTTGATGGCTAGGTATCTGGCGCTGCGTTTGGCTGGTAATATGGTTCCGTCTGGGAGTGTTAGGGAGACACTTTTGCAGCTTTCAGCTGAGCGACTGCGTCTGGCTTCTGGTCTTCTGAAGCAGACAAGCTCCAATTTGGATGAGTTGATCCGGATACCCCATTTGGTGTAAAATGCGAATAGTTTGCGGATGTGTGCCTCGACTTCTTGGACAACTATCAATGGAGAGAATGATGAGTATTATGTTAGTGAGCCAACAGACCAGTTATCAGTTACAGCTTCCCAGTTTGGTTCACCATGTTCTAAAACAGTAATTAACTTTTGTTGAATTTAAAAAAATAAAAAAAAAATTGAAAGAAAAAACAAGCCTTAAAGCCTCAGATGGTGAAAAATCCTGAGTTGGCATCGCTGGCCATAGGCACTTATTCTTCAAAATCCGCTCCTGATTCTCACCAGGTACTAAAAATTAAATACTAAAATCAGAAAATTATAAAAATATTCGTTTAGCAATATGTGTCACGTTTATATCTATCGATTTATTCATATCTTATTTATACCTATGTAGGTAGTTGATGCTAATAAATCATGAGTTTTGATTTGAAGAGGTGTCAGGTGAAATTATAGAAACTTCGTTGTTAGTATAAATTTCAATTAACTGACGATAATTAATGAACCTAGATTGGCAAAATAAGGTTTAAATCATGTTGTGGTGTCTTTTCATTAACGTGTATCAGTTATTGATGATGTGGTTTGAAAGTTTCTTTTGGATGTTAATTATTGTATTTTTTTTTTGAACTGTAACTTAAAATATTTTCAAAGTACGAAACAAGATAACTTAATAGAGAGCTTGTGTGGAAAAAAATAAACAACTAGAATAGGTGTAAGATTTTTTCAATAAATAATTTGATTAATTGTTTGTGTTCATGGTACCTACTTATTGTGGGGATACAAAATGGTGCCAGTCATTGAACTTTTTTTTTTATAATTTTTTTTCATCTAAATTCTTTTCATAGATCTGAACTACAGATCAAAATCATAATTACCTTTTGGAAATACAGCTTCTATACACAAAATTTACCCAGGTTTAAACTTTTACGCTATAACTCTCTCTCCACTTTCAGGATAAGAACCAGCATAACCCATCATTTTTAAAATATTATTTACCTCACGTAGGTATAGATACTCACAAAGGTCGATAACACTTCTTCTTTTCATAGTTCTTTATGTTTACCAAGTAAATTGCTCTAATGGCCTCACAAGTATGTGTCGCTGTATAAGCCTATACCTAGCTTCTTCCCCATAGCAGAAAATTAATTTCGTCGTTTGCAATTGATACCTCTTCCAGTTAACCAAACAACAACTCCTCTATTTCTATTAGCATCCGCAAACCACTTTTTGTCAAGACATTTTGTTGAAGAAACAAGTGGGTATAGCTATGCCCATCACTGACTGCCGCCACTCCACCTTTACCTTGATTAGGTACCTACCTATTTCTCTGTTCAAGTTGACTTTTTGTTGCCTTTTTCTCATATTACAGCATTAAAGCGTACGAGGCCATTAGAGTTTGTCGCAACACATTAGCGCAATAGGTAAATTTTCTAATTTGTTCCGGGACAGGTGAGGAACGTACATACGCTGCTGGCCGCTCCTTTAGTGCACACCTCTCAAAGGCTCATCATAATACCACATCATTCAAAATGCCCGCATTTAAATTGCGCATGCGCAACTCTCTCAAAGTGGTGATTAAGTGAATTAATAATGGATCAAGCAGAGGACAGGTGTCTATGACAGCAAGGAATCAATCTAAAAGTGGGCAAGAAGACGAAGAGCAGTTTATTGATAGTTCTAACACCTAACTTCGCTCGTCATTGTGCGTCATGGACTCCTCTGCGGTATCCATAAAATAGATCTTGTCAATTATTACCGATCACACTTTCCATCAGCTTTTGGCGGGATCGATAGTTCGTTCTTTAACCACATTGGTCTTATTAAATTTCTGCTTATACCTATAACCATCACTCACTGATATTTCGGAACTTCTTGAGGAGATTGGACAATATCCTAGCTTGAAAGCGCGCTGAAGATGATCACAAAGAGTGTAAATGCTCTGAGAAATAATTTGCCTATATACGACTTTGAGTCTCATCGTATCATATACACAAAAAAGGATTTAATTTAGCTAAGAAAGGTATGAAAGGGCTACATATAGAGGGCCAACATATTGAGCGCCATCTCGTTTAATGCCTTTAAGGCGTGACCATAGTATTTTATAAAGTGAACCGATCAAAGGATACCGCCGCTTTTATCTCACGCCGCGTGTCGGTCGGCCATGCCGAAGAGAAACTCTTTGGCGGTGGTTTATTTCCACCTCCTCCAGAGGTGAAATTGAAATAAAGTATCTAAATCTGTGCAGCACCATCAGCACACAAAATTGCGGAGCAGAGGGCACGAACTGATTTTATTGCACCCCTTTTGGCTGTTTGAAGGTTGATGGTAATAATGCGCATTTGTATCTCTTTTTCTTCTTTTTTTGTTATTGCACATGAAGTTGTAAGTTTTATATAGGTGGTGGCGAACTTAACGACTATAGAATTCAGTTTCAAATAAAATTAAGTTTAATTTATCTATGACTTCAATGATGCGAAGTTAAAATTTGAACTTGAGACTTTTTGAGAAGAATAAAATTGATTTTAATTAAAATGTACATATGAAAGTAAACGATAGGTAATTTGTTTTGAAGTTCGAAAACTATTGGAGAAATTCAATATTTGTATTTAATTGCTGCGGTTTTAAAAGTGCTTTCCTGCAACCCAACCTATAAATGGGGAACTTTTTGGACAATTATTTTTCGTAAAATGAGTTATGGCATGCGAGGAGTTTTTCCCTACTCCAGGCAAAATCTAGTTTTGTTTTCAGGAAGAGTTTTTATTTTTATTGATGTCCTTATGTAAGTATGTCCCAGTTCGGTGGGAAGTCTATAATTTAGGTTTTAGATATAAGTAATGTGGGATTTTTTAACTAAATTCGATTTATTAGTAAAAGTAAACAATTTTATTTATTTTAATATTTAAGAATAGTTTTATGTAGATTTAAGAAAATTCAAAAAGTTAATTAAGAGTTAATTCAATTTAAAGAGTTTTACAAAAAAGTATTATTTAAGTTGGAGCGATACGGACGTCTTGGTGGCTAAACTTCTTATCATCTTCATTGGCATCTTCGTCTCGTTAGTCGTGTTCATCTTATATGTGAATCAGCTGGTTTTGGCTTTTTAAGAAAGCTTTTGGGCACACACGTAACAGGGTGATCCCACAAATTCGGCCATCCTGTAACATTTCATCGTCCTCGGAAATGGGTAGGTCATCTGCAGAGCATCTTCAAAGCATCATCATTATCAACGAAACATTTTTGTAGCATTATCGTCTTGCAGAAATCGTTAGTAAATTTTAATCATCATCATCGTTGAATTTTGTGAGAGGTATCAATCTTGGTTTTTCATCTTAAAAAGATCATCATATGGGCCACATCAGGAAATATTTGTCGTCATAGCTGGGATTATGGTTAAGCAAGTAATTACAGAAGAGAAGATCATACTATAGCATAGGATCTGGACCGGTTATGTCGTCTTCTCCTTCAAGAATGGTTTGTTGTTCATCGTCATCACTGCCAGAGCTGGAATAATCACCCGTCTTCCACATTTTCATTGTTGTCTTTCGAGGACCCTCCTGAGCACCGACTTTTCGCACCTCATAGCGATCATATGGGGAGATTTTGGTGATACTGTAGGGACCTAAATATTTGGGATAGAGTTTAAGATTAGGACCAAATTGAGTTCGTTTAATTGCTATAAGATCATTTAAACTGTACTGGTGAGCGACTTTTCGTTTTTTATTAAAGTTTTTGGCATTTTCTTTTTGGATCTGGTCAATACTAAGGCGAGCCTCTTCTCTAATATCATCACGTTCCCTATTAAAAGCCTCCCTAATTTCCTCGTTGACTGCTTATGCTATACTGTAACTGTAGTCAGCTTTAGTTTTCATTTTTACACCTGTCAAGATCTCAAAAGGAGACCTTTTAATTCCGCGCTGGTAAGTAGAATTTAGAATCATTTGTAGCTTTAATGTAAACCGATACCATTTTGAGGGGTCATCCATTGATAACTTTGTTAGCACTGAGATTATGATCCTGTTGATTCGCTCAACTTGTCCATTTGCACGTGGAACACCCGTCGTGATAAGCAAATGCTGAACTCATTCCTGTTCACAGTAATCCTTAAAGATGGTAGACGTGAATGCTGCGCCTCGTTCAGAAATGATTCGTGTCGGGTTGCCAAATATGGATTTCTGTTGGTCGAGCTTCGTTAAGACATCTGCAGCTGTTGTGGATTTACATGGGTAAATCCAAACGAATTTTGAAAACGCATCGATGATACAGAGGATGTAAGAATACTGCTTTCCTGAAAGGGATAGAGGGCCAAGGTGATCGATATGGTAGGTGTCGAGTGGAACACGGAAAGAATTGAAAAATCACCAATTGAAAAATTTGCAGTTGCAATTTACGAATCATGTTTAATTCGTATATCAAGACATTTTAATCCCAAATTAATACAAAAACTGGTTATTTAACAGTCAAAACGTAGCAATTAACAAAATTTGTTTCTTCGTGATTTGCAATTAAAATCCCTGATTCAAGTATATACTTTTCATAGCAAAATACAACAGTTTTGGCGTAATTTACTCTCCAAAAGCATAATTTCACAAACAGCATTTAAAAATATTGATTTGCGATAAATATTTAGTAATTAACATTGCACAATCACTGAATTACGTTTTTTTTTGTCGTAATATGCAACTCCATGAGAATAGTTGCAAATCACCATCAAAAAAATCCTAAATCACGACTTTCTTGTCGCAATTTACTTCTCGAAGAAATAAAGCACTATGACATGGCAGGTATCTAATCATCAATGTGTGACACCAACGATCTGTAATGCAAATTGGCTTGGTGGTTGCATGCTCGCTCCACAACTGGAAGGTTGCGAGTTCAAATCCAAGAAGAGTAAGCGTAAAGTATTTATTTCAAATAAATTAAATTAAATGTGTATACCTGCAAAATGAAGGGTAGAGAGCAGGATTGATCTTTCCAAGTTGCAATATCACGAAATAAAAGCGGTGATCACAAATCTTTTTTGCAAATTTACAAATTGTGCAATTGAGGGATATTTGGATCAAATTGCGATTTGTTGTTCGCAATTTTTGTTTTCTCTCGATAGCATAATTGATACTTAAAGAGGGTTAAAGGGTTGAGGGTCCGTGAAGTTCATTTTTTGGTATTGAGTGTAAATATCCCTCTTGCTTTCCAATTTTCTTATCACCAAATATGCACCGGATACATCTTTATAAAGAATATCATGCTCTGTAAAGTAATTATCATAAGTTCCATGCTGTAAGACCTGTTTTATGACTTTCAGGTGATCATCTCCAGACTGAGCCTCTTCTTACTATAAAAGTAAATGGGATGAAACTTCGCATCGTCTGATTTTTGCAATAACACTGCACCAAATCCCCACTTGGATGCATCGGTATGGAGTTCAGTCTCCGCTTCTTGATTATAAAGTCTTAAAACTGGTTTTGATGTAATGCTTTTCTTCAATTCCTCAAAGACGATTTTTTGAGGCAGCTCAAATTTAAAAGCCTGATCTTTCTTGAGAAGCTGGACTTACGGTCTTGCTAATATCGAATAATCTTTCACAAATTTGCGAAAGTAGCCTGTGAGATCTAAAAAGCTTTGAACTTTTTTACCTGAATTCGGTTGAGGAAATCGTTCAACGGCCAGTGTCTTACATTACGAGGGTTTTATGGAACCAAAAAAAATCTCGAGACCGAAGTATTCTATTGTTTGGCACATAAATTGACATTTCTTCCAGTTGATCTGCAATCCATAACTTTCAGCTTAAGATAAAACTTCCTTTAACCGCTAAAAACACTCCTCGAAACTCTTGCCTAAGACAACCAAGTCATCAAAGTAAATAAGGATATACTTTTTTAGTAACCAAAGGCTTGAAATTATTGTTGATAAATTTTTGGAACACCATCGGTGATACGCATATACCAAATGGGACACGGAGAAACTCCCATTGTCCTGATGGTGTAACAAAGGCTGTAAATTTCACACTTTCCTCAGCTATACGGACATGAAAAAAGCCATTTTTTAAATCCAGAGTACAAAAAACTTCTGCTCCACTAAGTGCATCGATCTGGTCCTCAATCAGTGGAAGGGGATGGTGTGATCTGACAACCTCTTTATTCAAGCGTCTATATAATCTACACACAAACATTTAGAACCGTCCTTTTTATTAGCTTACGACAGGGCTGGCATACTCGGAAGTGCTTGGTCTAATTATTCCCTCAGATAACCACTGTGTAATTTGTTCGTCAACTATCCTTTTTTCAAGAGGAGCCAGTCTCCTTGGCGGTTGGCAAATGGCTATATCTGTCTTCAGAGTTAGCACCATCTCAACTGGTGATATCTTTTCTTCCCTAGGGCTATAACTTGAAACAATATCCTTGATAGCTTTCTCATAGTTGGAACTGCCTATATTCAGCGTCACCTCATCATTACTAAAAGTTGAAATCTGACAAACTCGATGAAAAGCGTCCTCGATATTGGATACGAAAACACCATCTGAAGATAGTTTTATGTTTTTACCTGACAAAACATCCTTACCAATTGTGAAGGGTGTTTGCATTATAGATTCGGACATAATAAAAAGTTTTGTGTCACATGTAGGTACAGTCATCGATTTCAATGTGAGCATCAAAATAGCCAAATGTTTCGACAGAATCAGTTGAGAGACCTCTTACTAAAACCGAGTTTTGTGTTATCGGTGGAGAACCCATTTTTACATACACATCGCTTCTGACTAGGGTTAAGTCACTGCCGGTATCCACCAAGCCTCTAACCTCAAACCCATTTACACGTATAAGCTTCGTAGTGTCTGCCGCACCGAGCTTCAACAAATGTGTCTTCTTCTCTTCTTGCTTTTGTTTGGGACAATCAACTGATTTGTGCCCAAATTCATTGCACTTAAAACATTTTGGTTGTTTTTGACTACAAGAACTACTGATGTGTCCACGCTTACCGCAGTTGAAACATCGCCCTACACTACGTCCTCCTGCAGTTGATCCCTCCTCCCTTATTGGTTTGCTTGGACTAAGTAAGCTTTCTTTATATTTTAGGTAAAAAGTAATTTTCTCTTTGAACTCCTTAAAATTCAATGCTCCGTATAACATAACCTTGTTATGTATTTGGATAATCTTCGATACCATCGATAATGAAACTAATTAGAGAAGCATCCTCCACTAGACCCTTGACCCCTATTTCCCTCATATGCAATAAGTAATCGTGAATATTTTCTCCCTTCTTCTGCCGCGTCTGACCTAACTTCTTATAAACGTCCACCGCACACACCTTCTGAGAAAACTCTTCAATTAGAAACTCTTTTAGATCTGTCCATTTAGAAAGAGTTGGCTTTGACCTAATCGCCAATTTTGCTGAACCACTAAGCAACCTTTTTCCAAAAAGAGCCTTCTCAGCTTCTGACCACTTCATACTCTCTGCTGCGATATCAACATAATATTGCACCCAACTATTAACGTCATACTCATCATTCCCCGAAAATTCAGGTACAATCGCCACCACATCTTGGAATGTCACATTGCTTGATCTTCCTCTCAGCCGCAGAATTTCTTCTTCCATCGTTGTCTTTAAAATGGACATCTCTAACCTCAAATTTACTTCTTTCTCCTTTTCTCGAATTGAACTCTCCCTAAGACTCATTTCTAACTCTCGCTGTTTTGTGCAAGCTCATTCTCCCTGGTTTCTACCTCGTCTTGTCGCTTATCTAAATCACGAAAAACTTCAGAAAAATCTTGCGATCTCCTATTATCAAGGCGTGTGCTGTTCCTATTCTTGCCCATCTCAGATATCAGGCCGTGAGCGCAATAGTGGCCTAACTGCAATTTTATCGAAATTCAGTTTACGACGAAAATTGAATCTGTATGCATTGAGCAACATTTCTGCATTTTAATTTTTCAAATTGACGGCTTCATGCCAAAGTTATAGGACTTTTGTACTTAGGCCAAACACAAAAAAATTAAAAGCTTAAGTGCAAGAGTGGCCTATCTTTTTTGAAGGCCGCTATTGCGCTCGCATATTTGATTTTATTGTTTAAAACTTTAAATTAGGCCAATTATTTAACTATTTGCTCACAGGTGACATCAATTCAATGAACTAAACACAAGTCAGTACCCCGATAACCACCCTCGATTAGCCATAAAGTTAGAGTTTCATAGGCTCAGCGACAAAAAAAAACCATTCCATGTCATAAAAACAACCAAAAGCACTTCTTCTCCACTTTGAAATCGGAAATTTCAAATAGAATGATCTCAAGAGAAGGACTAAAGGTTAACCAACTCAAGATTCATGAGCTTCAAAGACCAACCCTACATATTTTTTTAACATTTTTTTGATTTTTTTTGTCAACATGTTTGTTTTACAAATAAAAATAAGTATAAGCCTATAGGCTTAGAGCCCACAGCAGATTTTGGATGTGAATGGTATCAAGAAAAGAAATATTGGAGTTGACAGCTTGAGTAAAACTTATTCAAGAAATCAAAGTCTTGCGGTCCATAACCGGGGATATAGTGATTAAACACTACATCGAGCGTAATAATTGTGCTGACCAAAGTTGGTTTTCACCCCTTCCTGGGTAATGCTACTCTGATCATTTGTGTGTATATTTCGCCCTACCAGACCGTTACAAAAACCCGTTTTTCGCTTTGAACTTTGAAGTTTTTTAAATTGTCTCGCAGGGCTAAACTATAGACTCAAGCGGTCTCAGATTCCGTGATCTGTGATCTGATCATTATCTAGGGAGAGATGCATTCATATTTTGATTTCGATGCCCTGTTTAATTACTAAAGCCCCGGTTGTGGACTGCAAATACCTTTATTTCTTGAATAAACTTTACTCAAGCTGTCAACTCCTATACTACTTTTTTTGTATCATTCACACTCAAAATCTGCTGTGGGTTCTCGTTCTACCAGCAAGCTTTAACCTTGATACTTTATATCCTAATACCCGCACCATAGTTTTTACACCGATCACAGGAATAACAATTTACAAATACTACAAAAGCTTTTATGGATTCTAACACATCTGAAAGTGAATAAAAATGTTAAATTTCAACGTACATATTAAAAAAAAAAAAGAAAAAATTCATAGAGATCAGTTTTATTTACAAATGATTGGCCTATCTTTACAGGATTTTAATTTTTATATTTTTTCCTCTGCGCAATAGTGGCCTATCAGACTTTAAAATCAGGTTTAACGGTATTTTGAAGAATCATGGATACAACATCAAAAACTTTTTATTTTTTGATCATATTGCAAAAAGAAAATCAAGCGTATGTTTCTTTATTTTAAAACAACAAAATGTTTGAAAACAACCCATTTCTTATTTTTGCTCTACTGAAAATATTGAAAAATGCAGTTAGGCCACTATTGCGCTCATGGCCTCATATAATAGAACAAATAAAACCAGAGAATATGAAATAAAGAAGTCCTCATCCTCAGCTGTCAATTTGATTTGCCTACAAGCTGGAAGCGAACAGCTGATGTATTAGATTTGCAAAGTATAAGTGAAGAGCAGTGCAAAACGCACACATAGAATCAACTAGTCATTCAGCACATCATTCAGCACAGGTCTTGTTGTTGTTGCAATTCACATCTATTTCTTCGACACCAAATGAAATTACAAATACAACAATGTAAACAAATGGGTTTTGGTGGGTGAAACGTACGAAGGATTGGCTTCTTTATTTGATATTCTCTGAATAAAACTGTGACCAATAAATCCTTCAGTGACCAAATCATCGAACAGTAACAGCAAATTATTATTTTTTTTTTTTAACTGAGTAAGATGATGTTAATTCCAGTTACCTTAGTCCAGGGGGGTCATTCCGTAATTTTTAAAACGATAATCGTCAAAACGATTATCTATAACGATATCGTCTATAATTTGCTTCACGTAACTCAATCACTATCGTCTCGTCTATCGTTTTTTATTTGAATGAACAAAATGAATTTGAAAATTAAATTTTGCTGTCAAAACTAAAAATCCTTGTCGTTTTATTTGAAATGTCACGTTATTCTAAAAATTTATTTGCAATATCATCCGTTAAAAGTTGTATTTGTGGATAAATTGATTCTTTTCGGTATACGCAACAATATAGAAAACGTTCTTAAAGTAGCTGGTCAATCTGAGTGTCCCCTTAAAAGTACGATTTAAGCCTACAAGCAGCCCAGTGTTGAATACAAATATGAACAAAATAATAAAAAATAAATCTGGTGGCGCAACAGCTCGTGGAAAGCAGGCCCTAAAGACTTACAACTCTCAACCATTCCTATGTGCGTGTTGTTGGCTGGAATGGAGGCGACCTACAAATTTTTGCCGAGTCAGAACGGCTAGATGAGAAGCACTTATTCATGACAAGTATATTCTTGGATGATTTGTCAGTTCCTCTGTTTATAGGTGGCAGTGGCTGGGAATCGAAGCAACACCTTCGGCATGACAGTCTAACGCACTAACCATTATGGCAAGAGGTAATACTAAAAATATTAAGGTACCAAAAATATCCGATCGAATATACAGCTTGAGGTATGATTTTGCAGCAACAAAATGCCTTTAATCACGGTGCTGCTTTCTAACGGTTGCCATTGGCTCTCCTCTCAACCTCTAAGATTTCCTCTTCTTTGGATAGTTGATAAGTGCAAAATTGTCAAAAGATGTATGATGTCCATCAAAATTATTTAATATTAAATAAAGTATTTGCATCAGTTTTAAGCCAAGATATGCTTTTTCGTTCCCTAACTTATTGCTTTTTTCTCAAAACCATATAGAGTAGGAACCCCTTAGCATAATGGATATCGCGATTAACTATGCGTGAAGACGATCAACGTTTTACGCGATGAGAGCCCTGTTGACATAGGTGCCTGTATTGATGACCGATTATTTTGGTATAAATGGTCGAATTTTGACCACTGGGCAGATACATAAATACTTTTTAATTTTTTATCCTATTGGGTAGGATTTGTTGGTAAGATTTTTCTGAATAGTCGAAACTATATGAACTGATATTAATGCCATAATTATTCAATAATTATTTTATTTTTTATTCGTATTATTCAAAAAACAATGGTTAAAATCAACTAACAACCAATTATCGCTCTTAAAACATTCAAATAATTACAAGACGATACCTATTTAGCTATCGTCTAAGCTCTATCGTTTTGACGATAGCGTTTTGACGATTATTGACTTACGTAAAGCAAATAATTCATCGCCAAAACGAGATCGCCAAGACGATAGTCATTTTCAATGTTACGTAGAGCAAGACTATCGTCTAAACGATATCGTCTGGCGATAATCGAAATACGGAATGACCCCCCAGCTAACTTACTTATCCAGCCAAAAAGCTTTCTGGTTCATGAATTCCTTCGTTTGCGGTACAGTAGTGGATTCCGTTGTTGATCTTCTCAAAAAGAACTGAAAGTTCCCGTTGCTCCCGTTGCTTGGATATCTGCTGATTAATGGAATAGTTGGAATTATAGCTGATTTTTCACCGGTTTGATTTTTCGATTTTTTTTTTTTGTTTTAGAACACGAGAGTCAGAGTTTTTTTTCTTTCTTCGAGAGCTTCTGAATTTTACTTTTTTCTACTGAAACACCGAATTTATTTGGCTTTTGATAAATCCCGGTTGAGCCCCCAGAAATTGTGGGATTTTTTAACTAAATTCGATTTATTAGTAAAAGTAAACAATTTTATTTATTTTAATATTTAAGAATAGTTTTAAGTAGATTTAAGAAAATTCAAAAAGTTTATTAAGATAGTTAATTCAATTTAAAGAGTTTGACAAAAAAGTATTATTTAAGTGATACGGACGTCTTGGTGGCTAAACTTCTTATCATCTTCAT
This sequence comes from Dasysyrphus tricinctus, assembly GCA_963921185.1. NCBI lineage: Eukaryota > Metazoa > Arthropoda > Insecta > Diptera > Syrphidae > Dasysyrphus > Dasysyrphus tricinctus. Next base: position 15,603,377 of record OY992530.1, read on the forward strand.
TGGCATCTTCGTCTCGTTCGTCGTGTTCATCTTATATGTGTATCAGCTGGTTTTGGCTTTTTAAGAAAGCTTTTGGGCACACACGTAAGGCCTGGTTCACACGAGATTGTACTGCACGATTTTTTGCAGTATAAATCCGTGCGGATGAGCAGTGGCATATATATTTTACATAGAGGCTTTCACACGACGTTTGTACGGCAAGAAAACGTACTCAGCTAAGTACGTTTATCGAAAACTCAACGGACTTATCAAAAAAACGAATGAACTGTGACGTATCGTCTTCCAGTGGCGTATAGTTTTATATAGCCTCGTTCACACGGTTTAAATCCACGTTGGGTATTTGTTCGTTGGCATCGAATGAGCTTCAGTGGAGAGAAAAGCCCATGTATACAAAAAAAATTAATCGACCGATAGGGCTGATTTAAAAAAATTATAACTCCGGTGATACTGATTGGATCTTGAAGGTTAAGGTCTTTAAATAAAGAAGAGGAATGAGGCAACAAATATGCGTTTTTAGTTTTTCAAAATTATAAAAATTTTCATAAACATTTGAATTTAGAATAAAATAAATGGAATTGATTTGGGCTTTATTCACCCCTATAGTATGAAATTTTTTGCCCCTCCTCAATGATTTTCTTACATATGCCCGTTATGTCAGCTTTCTTTAAAAACTTTAACCTTGAAGATCCAATCAGTAGAACGGGAGCTATAATTTTTTAAAGCCATCCATATCAAATTTTAATAAAAAAAATTCCATGTAGACAACGGGATTTTCTCGCTGGTGGATGGTCGTGGACAATGGTCCAAGCAGGTAATTTCAATGCAATTGTTTTGATTTTTCGATCAATTTAAAATCAAGATTGTGTCGCTTATATATCACGTAGGATAATGAATGAGGTATCAAAATAACCGTAATTTTATTTATATGTTGTATTTAAAACAACAAGAAAATTCATCAATGCACAAAACAGATATGAGTTCATATGTGAAAGCGCTCAAATAATGCCGTTATCTCCGTCCAACGGTATTCTCGGACTCCTATTTTTTTAATTTATATTTAAATCAATATTTTCTATCATCCGTCTAAGTTTCAGGTTTCTAGCCCTTTCCCTTAAAAAGATAAAAATAAAATACTTCACAAATTCAAACTTTTCCATTCATTTTCATTATACTGCAGCTATTCGAGTTTTAAACGAATAAATATAAATATCGTGTGAACACTCGATTTTTGTTCGGTAAAAACCGAATGCGATAAAAAACGTGCGGTACAATCTCGTGTGAACCAGGCCTAACAGGGTGATCCCACAGTAATAATTTTGCGCATGTATGTAGTCATATAACAATTTCTAAACGCAGGAGGGGCGTTTTTATTTGTATACCCAATACGTCGCACTTATCTAATTGGTCCTAATTTCAAGACGCTATAAGAATTTTACAATTCCGTTCTTTCAATAATTGGCGAAACTCCTTCAGCTTCAGCCTTAAAGAAGATATGTAGCTGTCTGATTTCTTGAAAACAAATATGAAAAATATTATTATAGTACAGATATAATAGTATATGAAAAATCATTCGAATAAAAAAAAATTAGTAGATATCATCCTGAAACTTGGTGAAAACGTTTCATGTATTATGAGAATTAAAAATCAAAAGAGTCTATGAAATTATTTCATATGAAAGGGTGTTTTTTTTGAGTATCAAACAGAAAAATTAAATTTGGCGCAACCTAAGCATATGACACTTGTTTTTAAGGTAGTTTTGAATGCTGAATCAAATGACACCCAAACCAAGTCGATACGACAAAAAATTTACTGTCATTTTTATGTAACGATGACTATATTTTCAGTATAAAAGTTAAATATTACCGAAAACCAGTTGAAAATAACGGTCCGTCGATGAAACTTGCCATCATTGGTTCATTTGTCATGAAAATCAATAGTAAGAAGAGTCTTTAAATATATCTATTGTTAAAGAGTGTTTTTTGGGGGAGTTGGGGTAGTGGTGGTAGTGGGATTATTACCATAAAATCTATGACAAAAATGGTACCCCCATGAGATTTTGTTAAAATGTGCTATGGACTAACAGATAGAAGAATCCAAAGAATCTATAGAAATATTTCGCTGGAAAGAGTGTGTTTTTTGAAGAAAGGAGGGAGTGTGTGGTTATTTTTTCAAAAAAATGTAAAAGGATGGTACCCTCAATAAACTTGGTAAAAGTGTTTCATTTACTACGAGATTTAAGAATCAAAGGAGTTTACAAAAATATCAAGGGAGAAATAGTGTTTTTGTGGGTTTGGGTAAAGGCTGGTATTTGTTTTTGGAAACAATTTTTGTTTTTTGGGTAAAGTATTATACTTTCTTCCACCCATTAAAAACATCCTTCTACCATATAGTTATTTTTATAGACTCTTTTGATTCTTCATTCTGGTAGTTTATAACACATTTTTATAAAGTTTCATGACGGTACCATTTTTGTCACAGGTTTTATGGCACTAATCGTACCATAACCCCAACCCTCAATAAAACACCCTTTAACCAAAAATATGTTTATAGACTCTTCTTATTATTGTGTTTCATGACAAATAAACCATTGATGGCAAGTTTCATCGACGGACTATTATTTTCAACTGGTTTCCGGCATATATACTTTATTCTTTAAATATAGTCATCTTTAGGTACATATACAAATTACAATAACTTTTTCACGAAGGCCGTATCGACTTGGTTTTAGTGTCATTTGATTCAGCATTCAAAACTACCATAAGAACATGTGTCATATGCTAAGGTTGCACCAAAGTTAATTTTTCTGTTTGTTGCACTACAATTTCTCGCCCTATCCCCCTCAAAAAACATCCTTCCATGTGAAATATTTTCATAGACTCTTTTAATTTTTCATTCTCATAATACAGGAAACGTTTTCACCAAGTTTAATGATGGTACTAATGTTTTTGTTTTGTTTATCCTATTTTACCTGTACTAATTGTATTTTTTTTAAATCAACTAAAGCTTCGTATATTTTACGAATAATGCGTACAGTCATCCACAAATTATTTTTGTTTGAGAGTACGAAATTATTCGTAAGGAAAAGTACTGATTGGAATGACATGAAATTTTTGAAAGATACATAAATAATGGCCATCTATCAGGCAGTGTGGAAAATCAAATTTTGTAATGACTTTTTTGCTGACAAGACTGAGAACTTGCAATTGACGAAGCGCGTACGACGCACCAAAAACTTGAGAAGAATGTCGTGAGCAAAGTACTGATAAAAATGACTTGAAATTTATACAGGGCATTCATTTAATGTACTTATTCCTACCAGAAAATGAACAAAATTATTCTAACTAACGATTATTTTATGTTAAGACAGGACTTTTTTCAAAAAATCCTGGGATAATAATCGTTAAAATTGATATATTGAGTAAAATATTTCCTGGGGCAGGTTCTGCGTATGCTACATTGTTTTCGTGTTATTAATGAAGCTTTATTACGGTATCACCACTGTTAAATTAAAACTGCCGTTCATGTTATAAAATATAATTTTTTATTAATAAATAATTATTTTTTTTTCATAAACAAATTTTTGTCAGTGTATTGCAATATGTTTTCTTAAAGAGTATTATCACACTTTGTTTTTATCAAATTTTCATAAATTTCGATAAAAAAAATAAAGAAGTTATTCGCAATAATCCGCAACGTCTATTTCGAGGTTTGGAGGCTTAAAAAACAGATATACGCCTGTAACGACCTCTTAATCATCTTCAAATTAAAATTTTTTGGTGTCGATCTTTTGGTCTGAAACTAACCTTTATAATTCCGCCCAATCGGAGTTGATTTTCGAGAAAAGTGTTTTTTTGAATCACCCTACTAGACATCTATAAATAAGGTGGTCAGAGACTTTGTCTACTGACTACTACTACTCCTCTTGCCAATCGCTATTTCTTTGGGCTAAGAAAAAGAAGTTGAGAAGCAAAGCCCTCTCTCGATCAACTAAAGTGTCGCTGTATAAGACACTTATCATCCCGGTCCTGATGTATGGTGGTTTTTGGTCCCATCTGCATAGATAGGGAATGGAGAAGACGATATTACAACGAACTTTAGATACGGGCTGTACAGCTACAAAAGTGTAATGTTAGCGACTGAGGTGGCTGGGTCAACTGGAGCTAATGGAAATTAATGTTTCGGCGCGGAAGGTTTTTGAATCCAACACCATTGGAAGGTGTAGTGGAGGAGAACAGCGTAACAGGTGGCGCATGTAAATGGAAGAGGAGTTTCACCAACTTGGAGTGCAAAACTGAAGAAAGTTAGCTAGAGACTGAGTCGGCTGGAATAAGTTTATTGGTTGGGGCACTGGTTCTGGTACTCGGAGTATTCTGACTTATTTATTTACTTGATTTTTTATACATATCTTATTATCTTTCCAGTCTCGCCTGTTATTTCAATTTGCTTTCATCTTCTGCCCCTTATTTCTCCTTGTACCACTACCAGTATTCTGTGCGAAAAGTCTAATCAATATTATTGGAGTACCTACATTTTCATTATTAATTTTATAATTTTGTAAAAAAATTTCAAAAATAAAAAAAAAAGAACTGGAATTTGTACCAATCTTTCGTTTGGTTATAAACAGCACAGCGGTCGACAATCAATAGATGGCCAAGCAGAGTACTTTTCCAATTTGAATTTAAATTGCTGATTGAATTTGTGATCCTTGTAGCAGGTATGGGCAACAAAAAAAAAATCAAAAACCATTTTTTCCCCCTTTAAAAATGCTTTAATTTTAATTAATAAATAACCAAATCCGGAAGTCAAGTGCGGCCATACGTCTGTAACGCCATCTATTTCAAACCAATCTGTTCGATGCATCTTATACATATACCCACATAGCATCAGTCCCCACATCCGATCGGATCATAATTCATCGCATCACATCCAAAAAGATGACTTATAGATGACTCAATACCTCAATCGAGGTAAATAACAAATTTTTGCAATAAATTTGCCAAACGAAGTGAACTTCTCCTAAGCAACTACTGTCAATTCCTTCGTCAAAAGTCTTAATAAAACTATTTATAAAATGAAAGATTCAAAAGCCAGATTGTATAACTCAGTGTAGTGGCTGTTAATTTATGTTAATTGCTTTGCTACTTTCTGAGTGCGACGGGCAATTTACACTTACAAAGCAAGGTTTTTTTGGCAAACCTCTGGTTATTTCGGGTGGTGGGAAATAGATGCTCTATCACCCACAGTGGGACAGAATAGTTCAAAAATGAGACACACAAATAAAACTGAGAGAAGATATAAAAACAAATTTTTTTCTAGTTTTTCTAGCTCAGCGATATGGTCCAAGAAGTTTTTTCTTTTTTTAAAGTTTACTTAAAAAATGTGCCTAAAGAAGCTACTTGAACTTTTCATAGTTCAAGATTACAAATAAGTTTCAATTTAATTTAATACTTTTTTCCTTTAGTTTTTGTGTTTTAACTGAGCGGAATGAACAAAGTTCCAGATTTCTAGGTCACTTATTAAATTTGTTTCCAGTTTGATGCCAAACTCAGCCCCGCTGTACCCAAAGTACCCCGTTGTCGCACTGCTTTCAAACTAAATTAATGGACATGTCAGCCAATTAATAAATTCAGTCGGCATGCAAGTGGAAATCACAATTATGCATCTAGCAGGTTGTAGTTTATGTACTTCAACTGCTCAAACTATGTTCTTGTAGCGTTCAATTAGTTTTACATTAATTGCCACTGCACAGGCACAACTATACCTATACTCGACCGATGACGGGTCTGTGTTTGGCCTGGAGCAGCTCAGTACACTAACGACCGCCAAGAGCAATGAAATCTGGGCTGATTGCCAAAAAAACACCCAACGCTGCGTTTGAACTACAAACAAACAAACAAACCTGAATTTGGTATATGCAGCGCCATCTGTGATGCAACATGGCACTGGGCACTCAAACCAAACGTCAGCAATTCAGCATTCGTGCAGGCTATACACCAGCACAAACACAAACACAAATACACATCACCATCGCATCGGGGCAATTAGTGTAATTGCAAATAATTTAAAGGATCTTTGACTGCGGTATGAATTGCATGCCGAATCATTTATTTGCATTTTTAACTCATTCCGCACCACCGCTACACGCCTCCTGATGGTGGCGACTGGCAATGGCGATGGGATGGAATTAGCCAAGCCACTAGCCTGGTCCGGTGGTAGGTATAGTTGTTAGCTTAGCTTGGTTTGCATTTGGCAAGACATCGCCCGGCAATGGGCATGCATCAGGCATCAAAGGAGCAAATCATTTGGTAATACTTAATGACAGGTGATGTCTGAAGTCTAGATGTCGAAGTGGAATTGTTTTTGACGAGCGACCTTATAGTTTTCCCTGATGGGATATTCAAAAGTCTCTAAGTACACAGACACTTCTTCGGCATTAAAAAAAAATAATTCTTCTTAATTTTGTTTTGTTTTTTGACTTAGTTTCATAGTCTTTGGGTAGTTGGCCCTTTCATCGAGTTTGGGGGCCTTTAAATGTTTTCCAATTGGCAGTCCAGCAAAACATGCAATTTGAAGGGTTGTTGATCATTAACGCTGATGGTTGTCGTCTTTTTTGCCATTGTATCTGTCTTAAATGATATAAAGGTACAACATTGGACTTGCAAAAAAAATCAAAGTCAAGCCAAACGTGCGGTTGGGCGTTGTAGGAAGCGGGTAGTCACTGATTGGCGTCAACATGATGGCGTGAACTAGTCTAGCATACTTAGAGATGAGGTCAGTAAAGATTTTCAGTACTTGCCGTCAGGGTACTGAAAAGGATATGGTGGCGGTATGAACCATTCACAGGCCAACTGTGGAGTTCATAATATTCCCGTATAGTGGGCTACTGGCATCAGACTATATCTGACCTGCTGCCCTTAGACTTTAACAAGGACCCTGGTCATCCGAGTTTGGGGGTTGTGTCGTGAGGTTAACTTCCCTAACACATTCAAAAATTTAGGTTATAAGAGAGACATGAGGAGCTTCGGATAATGATAACCCCCAAATGACAACAAGACCCGGCACGTCACAGGATAACAACTTGAGAGCATGTGATTGGATATGAGAAGCCTTTACACTACCTGGTGCAACTTAAAAAGTTGAGAGTGGCCTCACAGACATTACCACAATCCAGTAGATACAATGGATAAGATCAGTTATGATGAAAAGAAAAGCTTGCGACATTAATTAAAGCTGTGATGAAAGGCTACACATTTTAGGATGCAGATTCGTCAGTTAAGCAGCAAAATTATCTACTCTAAGCTGATAAGTGATCGCCTGGTTGTGATCCGCATCGAAGCCCCTTTTCAAAATGGAGTTGAAAACTATTTAAAGGATGAGTTTTATGACCTACTTAATATAAATTACGGAGTCTGCAAGGAATACAATGTACAAATTTCGCTAGGGGATCTCAGTGCTCAAATCGGAAAGGAAAACACCTTCGGAGTTGGTATGCTTACCTTGCAAGAAGAGACATAATGATATTGCCCTCCGACTAATAGACTTTTCAGAAGCTCATAGTGCAGTGATAGGTATTGCACTATGTTCCCACGGCTACGAATCCACAAAGCAACCTGGTGCTCCCCAAATGGTTGATACGCCAACCATATCCACCATGCGCCAACGAACAGAAATCACGCCTCTAACGTCTTAGACGTGCGTACTTTTCGGGGGGCAAACGTCTGATGTCGACTGTGACCAATTCCTTGTTGCGGAAAGGTTAAGAGCTTGACAGTTTAATACCAGAAACTATACGAACCACCCCAAAGAAGAATATCGACTTTATTCGCCTTAGCATATCTGGAGTCACCAGAGCCTACGGAGATCATCTGAGTGAGAAGCTCTCCGCTTTGAATTCATCTGACACAGACACTAACAACCTGTGGTCCCAGTATCGCGGTATCATCAAAATGGCAGTGAAAACCATAATAGGCTACCAACTACCCCCAAAAAAGATCCTTTGATATCTAGACGATTGCGTAAAGCTGACAAAGGTGACAGCTGACAGAAGATACACATAATATGCAAATATGCTGCAGCGAACAACAAGAGCAGCGAGAGAGGAGTATCAAGCAAGGAGAAGAAGACCCTGCGTGGAAAGAAGAGGATGTACGCAGTCGAGACAACACCCGGAAGTTTTATAAAAAATCCAAACAAATGGCTGCTGGAACGAAAACCACTATGCTGCAGGAAATAATGAGTAATGTCCCTGATAAACGATTCTAGGCAACGTACTGTGTGAGCGTCTTAAGCCGTTCTGCAACACTATAATTGACAAGTACCAACGTGGCTTGCCACCAGGTAGATCAACCAAGGACTAAAGACTCTCAGGCAATTCCAAGTTGAGACTCTCTATATCATCAACTTTTAAGCCGCATATGATAGCATTCATCGTTAGGAGCTCAATATAGCAATGACTGAACTTGGTATTCCGGAAAAAAACGGATCCATTTGGGGTTCCACGCATGCACAGGGTTTCAGCAAATAGATGCGCTATCATTTGATTTACTTCTGGAGAAAATATTGGGCAAGCGTTAATACTGAAGCACTATTTTAAACAGATCTGTCCCTTTTCTAAGGCACCTACGTCAATGATATTGACATCAGCGGGTGCTCCCAACGGGCCATTATAGAGGCTTTCATGTAACTTGAAGAACAGGTGAACTTGTTGGCCTTGAAGTAAACGAGGAAACGAGGCTTTAACCAAACAATGAAAGCTAGGATAATTGGTCACTGTTAATTTCAACAACTTCGAAGTAGTTAAGGAATTCAAGTTCATCAAGCCCAGAGTAAACATTAATCCAATGAACAACATCTTATGCTATTTTCCATTTGACGTCCGGAAGCGTCCAGAATCGTCCGGAACGCTTCTGAAACCATTTCATTGGCACAAAAAATACTCTTCTGACGATTCTGAGGAGAGAAAATTGATTCTTGATTTGAATTCAGAAGACACTCAGAAGCACTAATACATGCAACACGAAACTTCAACAAAAATTCACTCAAACGTCAAAACAAACTGCAGTGCAACTTCATATTTTTTGTTCATCCCATTCGAATTAATTGTACACTCGAAAACACTGAATTTAATAAAATTTAATAAACAAATTAAGAAAAACAAAAAGAAAAATTATTATTTGTAAGTAAGGGGTGGGTACACTATTGTTTTTAATTTCACTTTTTGTGTGCCAGCAAAAAGTTTCTATTTAATGATTCACTAATACAGAGACAAAACTTCAAAATTGAGTAGGAGTAACAAGCACTGTTCCATTGGATTCAGAATGAGTGTCTCCTTGAGTGAAACCAATGGAAAACGACATTAGTAGAGATCCGACGAAGAAATACCCTTGCCAACCATCAATGGGTTCAAAACTCCTCACACCTAAGACGGAGTGCACGCTCTGTTAAGCCCTTATACTGCCAGTCCTGCTTTATGGCGCCAAAAGTTGGGCGACAAGCAGAAAGAGCGAGCTGATATTGGGCTCTTTCGAAAGAAAAATTCTTCGACGGATATTTGATCCTATATGCGAGGAGGTCAAATGGAAGAGAAGATACAATCGTGAACTCTATGATAAAAGCTGTATCAAGAAATGGATTTAGTCTCGAAAATCAAAACACGTCGACTACATTGGCTCAGCCACACCAAACGAAGATGGACAACAATACTACAGCCGAGGAAGTTTTTGAATCCCAGCCCCCAGGTTCGGGGGAAAGAAAGAACCGAACCTCTGGTTTAAGGCCACGTGATCGAGGATGCCAGAAGGCTTGGTCTTACTGTAAGGAGCATGCTCAGTATCGGTAGAAGACAGAAGGCCACCCTGTCACAGGTTGCGGTGCGACACTTCAAGGATTGGGAACTGGATAAGTAAGTAGTAATTTCTTGTGTGTTCCATTCTATATCATGATCTGTCGTCTATTTGTATCTTAAGTTTTGAATTTTCGTTCAGAAGTTTGACGTCAGTCGCAAGAAATCGCCAGCTCCTTTTCCGATCAAGCCTCTCGTGCCCTCTTAAATAGGCCTATGCCACCAACTTCAAGTATCAAACCAGCGAAAGAATTGCCAGGAAGCCCTCAGAGATGACGTTTCGAATATGCTCAGCCTCGCACGACCACGACAGCGAAACCCCTGGTTCAACGAGAATGCCAACAAGAATGCAGCCAAACAACAGGCATACAAATTCGCTTTACATAGAAAGACCAGAGCTATAAACTCAGTGAACAATACCAGTGCTGGGATCAAATGTAGAATTACTCTTGCCAATCGCTGTTTCTTTGGGCTAAGAAGGCAATTGAGAAGCAAAGACCTCTCTCGAGCAACTAAACTACTGTCCCTGTGTGAGACGCTTATCATCCCGGTCCTGATGTATGGTGCAGAGGCATGGACACTGTTAACGGTGGATGAGAACGCGTTAGGTTGTTTTGAGAGGAAAATTCTCCGGGTTATTTTGGTCCCGTCTGCATAGATGGAGAATGGAGAAGAAGATACAACAACGAACTATACGGGCTGTACAATAACACCGACCTAGCCACAAAAGTGAAAAGCCAACGACTTAGATGGCTGGTTCACCTAGAGCGAATGGACACCAATGCTCCAGCCCAGAAAGTCTTTGAATCCAACCCCGTGGGATAGCGCAGTAGAGATGGACAGCGTAAAAGGTGGCGCACGCAAGTTCAAAAGGACCTCAACCAACTTGGCGTGGGAAACTGGGGACATCAGCTAGCTAGAAACCGATCCAGCTGGAAGAAGCTTGTTGGTTAAGGCTCTGATTCCCCCCGGACTTAAGCGCCACCTTATGTTAGTAAGTATGATGGAACAAACCATTGTACCAATCGTTGAATTGTGAGTGAATGGAACCCACAGAAATTGAAAAGTATTATTATTATGACTTTATTTACGATACGGCAAGCTGCATCACACCCCACTCGGATCTCAATGAATTCCAGGATATAAGTAAGGTAAGGGATGAAGAAACAGGAGAGAGTAAATGGAAAATAGGTACAAACTAACTTCCTGAACCAACCTAAATCATTAATACATTTCAGGATATCCTTAGTGGCTTCAGGTTCGCCTAGTGAAGACATAGCTATAGTGATGGAAGATCTAAATGGTGAGGTTAGTCAGGACCACACAATACCTAAGCACGTTCGGGGTGATCACTGCATTGGAGAACGGAATGACAATGGAGAGTGGTTTGTTGACTTTTGGAACACAAACGGGCTAGTCATTGGTGGCACGCTGTTCGAACATAAATTTTCGCACTAGATAATCTCAGTGGGTATGGCATAGCGAACCTTATTGATCACTTCGCAAGCGCGTGACAAAAGACGTTGCATAAATACCCTTGCAGAACAAGCTGAGGAAGCAGTTTCAAAGTTAAAAAGCAGCACCGTTTACAAGACGGAATTGGTCAGAAATAAATCCCGAAACAACTTCTCGTCAAGGATTTAGACTTCATCTTCCTGGATTAAAGATTATGATCAGCTCAAAAGATGGAAAGAACACTTTGCCACCGTACTTCACCATCTAGACGGTGGTGGTGGTGTATTGATTCACAGCAACAAGTTCCCTTATTCACACCTGCCCACCCAGTTTACTGCCTGAACAGAATGCAAGACGCAGCTGGAATAGATGTCAAAAATGCTGCAGTAGATGTCAGAAATGCTGCCGTTAAAGTTAAAAATTGTTCAACTCTTGCGGCTCTGGCTGCAGCATTTTTGACATTTATTCCAGCTCCATCTTGCAATCCAGCTGTCAAATCCCTAAAAAACAGCAAAGCTGTAGGTTAAGATGGAATTCTCGCTGAGTTATATCAATCAGCCCCATAAATATCCGCACAAATGCTACCGGAGAAGTGGCCACATCCTCCGGTCGGTGGTGAGAACACTCTTTTGCAAGACAAGCAATGGAGTGGGATCCTTTACTCAAGAAGGCAGGAGAGCTAAAGGGCCAGATAAAAACTTGGCGCAGAACAGTCGGAAGGAATCTCAAAAGTTTGGGAGAGCTCAAACACATTTTCAGAAACAGCACAAGATGGCGTATAGGTGTAGCGGTAGTTGACGCCCTATGCCCTACGGCGGCAGAGTCAAAGAGCTAAGTAAAATAAAAACGAAATTAAAAATAAGCGGTTTTATCGAGACTCGGTTCGTGATGGCCAGTTCATATGCAATTTTGTTTTCGTACATTTTATGGTATCTTGGGGCCTGGGATTCATCGAAAGGTAACTTAGATTATAACATTTCTCATTCTGTCTATATGATGAGTGGCTACCAACACATTCAAATCTTTGTATTCGTTATAAAAAAGGATATAGACAGCCATTAATCTCACATTCTTAATTAGGGTTTTCATTTAAAATATAATGAGAAACATCTACGTTTTCCCTGACTCGACATAGACTTCCTTTTCCGGTCTTACAAATCGAACCAAGCCAACAACGCTGTTAAATAAATTTATTTGTCACCAATTCATCATTCCAGCATTAATCTAAACAGCTCCTCCGGGATTAATTGACTAAATCAATATACCACATCCAGCCCACAAAACGACCCACACACAATATCACATTAACCAAGTCAACCCCCGAGTTCAGCCTCACTGACTCTTGTTCGTTTAAAGGCCATGTCTGTCGACGTCGCCGTCGTTCCCCACATCTAATAGGAACAAATTGCTCAATTATTGTCACTTTGTATGTTTATCCTATAGAAACAAAGTCCTGGCAATTTCAATCTGTGTTATAAAATCTGCGTAGCAAATGAGTCCTTTTTTGCAGTCAAGTATATAACTTCTATGCGGTGATTTATAGAAGCTGGCAAATAACGAATGTCCTCACTCCAGGTGACACACAATAAATCTCATTGCTCCTAGATGCTTCTTATTTATTTCACTTACAGTGAATTATTGCCGAGGATTTTTCTGTCAGGATCATGGAGGACTGTCGTGGACTAAAAACACCAACAGCAAGAATCAATAAAGAAATATAGAGGTGTCGAAGAAAAACAGAAGTTATCATCACTGTGCATGTTTTGATAAGCAAATTAGAAGACACACAGAGAAATTACAAAAAAAAAGGACACTTTGTTTCCCAGGACATTGGATTGGGATTCTTCCTGTTCACTCATTAATGCAATAAATTTCACTTTGCCTCTGATGCTCGTTGTGATGGTATTATGAAATTTGAGATCCTTTCCTTTTGTGGTGAAACAAAAGATCGTCGTCATCTCATTAATAGACTTAAAAAAAAAAGGACTCTCAAAGGACAAAACCATTTCTCCGACGGAGGCGCACACAATGCAGGAACAAAAACTCTTGCTGACATCACCTCAGTCAGTCAGCGGGCCAAGTAACATATTATTGTGTTGGTCCTTGCTGGTGGTTCCTTTGTGTGATTTGGAAAAGTCCATTTTTGTGTGTGATTCCGACGGTAATTGTCCTTCTTCTTGTCCAATTCTAAATGGATTTCGATTTCTCCATTAGCTAGGATAATCTATCTGCATCCCACCCTCATGTGATGTTTTGTATCCCACGTACAATAAAATTCGGCACACATAGTTAAGAGGATTCCATCCAGGGTTTCTTCATCATCATCATCGCAACATTAGCCTTTGAGGAATAAAATAGAATAAATACCTACCTGTCAGTAGCTTAACATATCCTTGCGGATTGATTTTCGGTTGGATTTTAACACCTTACATTCCCATATATTGCTTTTCAATTGGATTACACACAGCGAAAGAAGGACGCGTGAAACATTTAATTGCTGATGTGCAAAGGACATCAAAGGCAACTGATGCCGACCCCGACATGTTTTAATATACAGGGATTATTTGATACAGGTGTAGGTGTGGAGAAGGATAGCACTGATGGCATAAATCCGGATTGTGCAAGACTGATGCAATGCAAAGGCTCAAGCCAATTTGTTGTGATGCTGTTTGGCAGGTATTTTATAGCTATTTAATTTATGATGCCGCTAAAAGAAAATACAGAGCACTGGATGGATATTTCTGACATGGTGTGAAATTTCGTTTTTATTGTTTTCAGAGCAGTAATAAATTTTTGCTTAATCATACTAAAGTATAAGATATAGCATAGTTTCATCAATAAAGTCATTGGGAAAATAAAAAGGTGTTGGGCGTTTTTTGAAAATATATTGACAGATTTTCATTGAATACAAATTTATTTGGAATCCTGAGACAGGTGTTTTATTATTGATAAGATTAGACGATAAAGGATAAACTGATAACTGATTAGTTGCATGTTTGAGTATTTAAATTGGGTTCAAAAACTTTAACAATCATAGGTTCTATAAGGCAAGTTCTTGACTCGTGCAAAAATAAATTTTGAGATAACAATCAAAGATATTACGATGATAGAGAACACAAAAAAGTGGGTGGCACAGTTCTGTCTGTCTGTCAGTTCGTCTAAACCCTTAACAGCTCGGTCAATTTTCTTCAAACTTGGTACATAGTGGCTTTTGGTGATTATGCCCACACAATTTTTGATTTTTTTTAGAACCAAAATTAACGGTACCTACCTGCCATAAAATTTTCATTAGCAATTTTACATAATCCTATTTTTCTCTAAAACGGCTAGACAACTTTTCTTTTCCTTTGGGTGGAAAACGATTAAAAAAATGGTTATTAATGGTACCTCACAAAAAAACATTTTTTTAATTTTCGATTTTCCTCAAAACGGTATGACTTCTTTCAATAATTTTTTATGCAGAAGATTCCAAAAAATATTAATAGTTTTGCGTACCCAGATCTAAAAAAAATATTTTTTGGATTTTTAAAAAATGTTCCAATTTTTTTTTTGAAAATCAAATATTCCGAAAACGATATGATCGAATTTTTTGAAACTCGATACTTAAGAGTTTTTTTAGTGATCTCTTAAATGTTTTTAGAAAAAATTTTACATTTATGAAAAAATAACGATACCTTCCATACAGGAAAACTGCAAAGGAAAATATTTTTTTCTCAAAACGACTCCTACGATTTTGAATAAACTTTTTCGATATACTAAAATTAGTACGATCTACTACCAAAAATTATTAAATTTTGCACTTAGCAACTTTTTATAGTAGTTACCTACCTGTCATAAGGTTTTTTTATATTTTGAATTTTCTCATGATCGGCTAAATGGATTTAGATATTTTTTTTATTTATACAAATTTCAGATAAGATTAAATAATATCTGTTGCATGTCAAAATTTTCAAAAAAGAAGTTTTTGAGTTTTTAAAAAAAGTTAATTTTTTTTTGAAAGTTCGATATCTCAAAAACGAGTTGACAATTTTTTTTTAATTTTTTTTTCAAAATTGTATGGCAGGTTCCCTTATTTTTGGTTAATAAAAAAAATGAAAAAAACGTGTGGGTAAAATCACCAAAAACCCTTTATGTAGGTAGGGTAGAGCGGGGCTAGTTGGACCACGGGGCAAGTTGGACCACGCCTATAACTCAGAAACCGCAAGTGCTAAATGAAGACGATCACACACGAATGAAGCATAGTTACTAAATCACACGTGGCTAAACTGGTTTAAGGTGGATTTCTTCTGCCAAAGGAAAACCACGCGCTTATTTGAGGAGTGGGTGCAATGTCATTCTTGCTGAAATCCATGCCCATACAAAATTCCTTATTACTGGCCATGGCACCATGGGATCATTTACATCATCTTAAGTTGTGATTCGAATTAAGTTTTAGTTTGTGATCAAATTTAGTTCAAACTAACGGGGTTTATGTCCTTAATAGAGCTTTTACCACTTTTTAAGCTTTGATCCAATTTACCCGATCTACTGGTGGGGCAAGTTGGACCACTTGGACTTGGTGCATTTAAATTAATCTTATTCTTCTGCTATAACATATTTTTTAATTTTTAAAATTTATTAAAGAAGCCGAAGTTACATTCTTTCTATTCCAGTTTCATTGTTATGTTATGAATAGGTAAAAAGTTATAAGACTTCAAGTAAAAAGTGGTCTAACCAGCCCCGCTCTACCCTACTAAGTTTGAAGAAAATCAATCGAGCCGTTTAGGCTGTAGAACAGACATACAGACAGAAAAAATTGTGCCAACCATGTCATGTTTGATTGTTATCTCGATATTTTTTTTCGCTAGAATCCAAAAATTTTGTTGTCAACAGAAATACCTTTCAGTAAAAAGAAAATACTAATTCCAACTAAAATGTTTTCAAATAAAATGAAGGTAATGTTTGAAAAAATTATTTCTTTTGTTGATTTTTCTGAAACTTCGGAAACAGAAAATTAATTATTAATACATATAGGGTTATAGCGATTAGTAAACTTTCTTATTTGTAAAATTTTATGTGTTTAGAATGTGCTTAGAATGTCCTTATTTAATTTTTTGATACAGTGCTTATTTTCCTATTACAAACACTGTTTCTTCAAAGGTATGAAATACACAGGATGCTTCCAAAGTATCGGCTAATACATTATGAAATAATTTAAGGACATATCCGAAGAATAAAAATTAAATAAGGACATTT
This sequence comes from Dasysyrphus tricinctus, assembly GCA_963921185.1. NCBI lineage: Eukaryota > Metazoa > Arthropoda > Insecta > Diptera > Syrphidae > Dasysyrphus > Dasysyrphus tricinctus. The sequence continues at coordinate 15,619,908 of OY992530.1, forward strand.
TAAGCACAATTACTGCCTTCCTCACACCCCAACTTGCAGCATGATTTATTGCATTTATTTTTCCTTCTTTGATTGGACTATGAGCTGTTTTTGAAAAAACTTAAGATTTGTTAAAATTGTCAAAAAAAAATTGTATGGCAGGTGGCAGGTCACAGGTACCATTACACGGTTAAGATTAACACTATATTCTTGTTGAAATTTCTTATTTACAAGAATTTAGTGTTAAAATAAGAGCGGTCATCTTCTTAAATCAACCTGAATATGGTAAGAAAGTCCACTTGATTGATTTTATACCAAATAAAAGGTTACTTAAATCAGGTAAATTTCTGAAATGTCTGTAACTTTATATGGGATTGTACACCTCGTGAATTTAAAAAGGCCCAGGTTAATTATTTACCTGCCGTTTTTCTAGGAGTGTAGTAGCATTAAACTACGAACAGTTTTTAAAGGCGACATTTTCTACGATAGTCTCTTAGAAACATCTTGAAGGGTCTCTTCAATGTTTTCGGAAAGTTTGGTATTGACAAATTTAAGTGCCGTATCTGCATTTAAAAAAAGCAGTGAACTTCTTTCACAATTGGCACTTATTTTCGTTGAGATTCTTAAAATTGAGAACACTTAACCAATTAATATTCCTTGATTAAAGTAATAGTTGTGTCTCAGAGATTTTTTGCAAAAATTATCAGTATGTATGGCAAATTTTAATGATTTTTTTTGTATGTCGCTGGCATTTGAAAAACCTAAGAATTTCTGCCCAAGGAAATTTCTCGGACTGAATTTATCAGGAAGCTAAAATATTTTATTTTCTGTTGAGCACTCTATTCTGCCGAAGCAACCCAATTTTTAGGAATAAGACAAATATTGGTGACTAATAGTAAAACAGTGGACGTTTTTTTCAATCTTTGGAACAAAGCAAAATAGTTAATAAAAAAAAGTACGTAGGTATACAGATACTTAAAACTACATTTTTAATCTTTATATTTTTATTTAAAAAACAATGAATTTAAAGAAAAAAGGCGAACATATGTTAAATAGGCAAACAAAGCAAAAAAGGCAAAAAAATTCATTAACGGGTAAAAAAGGCAAAATAAAATATAAATACATGTTTGGAATCAGGAGGACGTAAAACGTATTTGTATAAAGTCGATACTTTCATAGGATCAAACACAAAAGAAAGTTAAAGTGAGCATAATCCTCTCCCTGGTAATAAATAATCCAGGGACATCTTATCGTTTTCAACGGAAACAAAGCCCAAAGTGTCCATAAGCAAAAAAAAATGTTTAAACAGACATAATGTCCGCGGACATTCTGCCTTTAAGAAACAGACTATAAAGACCAGTTTGGTAGGAAGGTACCTACCTACTTTTTTCAAACTTTTCCGTTAACAATGTACCTTCCTAATTGTTTTTTTGCCGCCCCTCTCCCCCACAAATTTGTAACTATTCAAATCCAAAAAACTTTGAACTATATAGACAAAAAAATTCTACAAAATTTTTCGGCAGATTTTAATTCATTATTTATTCATTCAACTTCTTTCAAACTCAGTCAACACGCTTAGTGCGTCAACGTGTAGGTCGAACTCGAGATTTTGATTGATAGGGAAGACGAAAAAGTGGGTTTCTCAATAATTCTTTCTGTCTGTTTGTTCCTTCGGCTACAGCCTTAGCAGCAGGAAGGACTTTATTTACACTTGGTATATAGTGGTTTTTGGTCACTACCCTCATATATTTGTTTCACTTTTTCTTTTTTTTAATCAAAAGTAACGGTACCTGCGACCTCTGCCAGCCTGCCACCTGCCATACAATTTTCTTAAAGCAATTTTACCAAATCTTATTTTTCTCAAAAACAGCTCAAAAACATTGACTTTTGGTTTTCTTGAAAACTGTGACTGATTTTAATCATTTTTTTTTGGTTGAATACAGAAACTCCTTATAAGTAAAAAAAAAGTCCTTAGAACCGAAGTTTCAAAAAAGTATTTTTTTGGATTTTCAAAGTAAATTTCAACGAATTATTACGAATTAAAATTTGCAAAAAAATATTTTCCCATACAAAAATTAAAATATTTTTTTTTGAAAGTTTAATCTGTATATAATTTTTTATTCTCCAAAAATTCTTCATTAATTCAGATGGCATTTTTTTGTCAATTCAATCGAATAAAAATAAGCATTTTTCTCTCATAAATTCCATGTTTTTATTTACAATTTTTAAAACCGTAGATACGTACGTGCGCCCCAGTTGTGGATTGTAATATATTTGGAATGGTATGATAACATATAAAACTATCCAAATAAAAAAGTTTACTGGTTGCTACCTATAACCCTAAGGAATAATTTTCTGTTTCCGAAATCTCAGAAAAAACATAAAAAAATTACTTTCTTCAACATCAGTAGACAAATAGTAATTAATAATATGTGTTCTGTGCCTCAACATTACCTACATTTTTTTTTTTTAATATTTTAGTGGGAAAAGGTATTTTGTTTTTATTGAAAGGTTAGTTCGTATTGGTGTTTCAATTCATGGAGCCGTGAATTCGGTCACTGAAATTCAATGCGTAGCCTTTCTGCTCACGTAGACTCCCACCTGTATTGTAAAATCAGTAATTTGCATGAATACATTTGCTGAGGGCGGCAAAATTTAACAATTAATTTCTTTGCTCCGTATATAGTGCGCAAAATTTGCCGCCCCTCTTAAAGTGCCACCCGGGGTGGGCTGCCCCCTCCGCTCTCCCTACGGTACGCCACTGATACATATGTATATTTGTCAACAGCAACGAGGGGATATCGACGTCTGTAAATTTAAAATATTTCATTAATAAATCGTAACCTTTTAGTGTTATAGAAACCCATAATTGACACTTTTTTTTCTTAAAAGATCCGCCGACGGAAAAATAACATAATTCTTGTCACTACCGTAGCAACCTACTCTTTTTTCGTATTACATTTTTGTTGGTATTTCGATTCCGAAAGTTTGAATCGAACTTGCAACTTCTTTGAACTAAATTCGTTATGCGCCGTACTACCTTACCGACAAACAATCAAACAATAAATCCCAATTGCCTTGTCTTTTCCAGAATGAGATAGATAATGAACCCGAACCAGTTTCTTCTATCTTGCGCAATGGGGGTTCTTTTCGTTTCCGTATCCCCACTCCATTTATTTCTTACCAAACCAGCCAAACTCACTTAACAACTTTCTGTTTGTTAAATAACGCCTCCTTATACAGCTCGTACACAAAACAAACAAAAAAAAACATGTTGGCCACACAGCCAATCACATAACGGAAATAAAACACCACAATGGTGGCCATAGATTAATTGAATGAGATCTTCAATTGTTGATGTGTTGGTACATATTGGTGTAGAGACTACCCGGACACCACTCTGGCTATATAATAATTCATGTCCTGATGCGGATTTCCAGTACGACACCTAATTGGTATTTGGTTCTTCAAAGCAAATGAGAATTCCAACGTCAATTTGAACGTAATTGTGCTTTTTGGTGGATATCCATACAAACTGTAATGGTAATAGAGTCCTGAACCTGCGAGTGAGCAAAAGGACGAAGGATAAAGAATGAGGAGAAGTACCTAGCTATGGGGCAAGGGGCCCACACTCGCACATCCTTATGTCCAAATGAGAAGAATAAATTAAGTTCCCTCGTGTAATTGGATGTAATTCAATTTCAAATAATTGATGCTGAATAGTTGACGATGTTAAAAAATAATGTCCGTGTATTTGTTTGCTTCTATCTATATACAGCATTCTTGTTGTCATTGTAGGCCACACACTAACAAACTTACAAGTAGAATTATTGCTCGTTCGTCAGTGATTCTGAAATTGTGTGGAGTAGGAAGGGTGGTATAGATGTATCTCTACCATAAAATCCTTAATTTAAATTTAGAATCTAATGGGCGAGGGTTTTATTAAAGGCAATTAATTTTAATATGTGCGTGCAGTGTGTCACCGTGAATGTGCTATGTGTAGCTCATAGTAATTTAGTGAAATTGAAACCCGAGTTGTTAGCGCAGGTTAATTGTGATGAAGGCAGATTAAACTTGAACTAATGTAGATAGATACATATACTTACATACTATACCTACATTATCTAACTAAGGTTTTTGTTTTTCACTTGCAACCATTAAAAAAATTTTACTTTGTTAATAAAATGATAAATATGTTGCGTGTACCTAAAGAGGTTATCTACCTACGTAGGTACCTTAAGGCTTTTTGAAGCTAATGGATAATGGATTTAGAGTGTATAAATGTGTGAGCCGGCTTCTTCAAGTATGCGTATTGAATACGAATATTGTTAGGTGTAAAAACCTACGATTATGTACTCACCAAAACTGTAGCATAAAAAAAACATATTTTTCTGTCGATCCTGCATGATGGAATAACAAAAATTATCGCTGGCCGTTTCCTCTTTCCATACAGCCATTTCCTTGACATTATTTAATACAAAAAATTTAAACGTTGTATTGTAACAACTATTCTTTCATATCGTCCCCTGATTGCAAGAACTAGGACTTGATTTTATAAACTTTGCAGATATCAACGTTCATAGATACCTTGTTACTAGAGAACGAGGGAAAGTTTAATTTGTATGGTCCTTATACTTCATAAAAATCCTGTATTTGCCTATGGTAGAAAAATACTGGACGAAAAGCTTTGAAAACTGTACAAAATAATACTGTTTTCTCCGAATTGTAAATATTGAAAATTGGGTTACCTAGTTCTTGCAATCAGGAGATTATATAAGATAGAAACAGAAAAGACGATTTATTTCATGGTTCTTAAGTGCCTTTCACTTCACATGAGCTGCGATTTCGAAAAAATTTGTTAAGGCGATTTTCGAAAACGTGAATAAACGATGCTATCTACAATTTTAAAACAAAGACACGGCCTTAAAATTGTTTAAATTTTAAAAATTTAACATTTTTATATTTTCTACGCGACCAACAAGTTATTTTCTGCGAATATAAGCATGTGGTAGGCTTATATTCGCAATCCACAAAATCAGGACGCATTCTACAAAGGAACGATGGAAAAATTGAATTTAAGCTCACATTTGTTCTTGCTAAAGTATCAATTTTATTTCTTTATTTTGAATGGAAATATGCGTCTATCGGCGACCAAAAAAAATTATTCATGTGAAGGAACTGTCAAAACTCACGACAATTCGCAGGCACTTAATTATACCTGAGCAGAACGAGAGCGGAGCTGAAATAGATGTCAAAATTGCTTCCAGTAAAATTTAAAAAAAATTTACAACTCTTGCAGCTCCTACTGCAGCATTTTTGACATTTATACCATCGCCGAGTGGCATGCAGTAAGGCCGAACTGATCTAGACCTTTAGTTTGAACATCCGTGAAAGTTATTTGTTTTAGCCCGTTCGCGGAAAAACGTAGGTGTACCTTAGTCACCGCCTGATTACTTAAATGCAGGGGCGGAGAGTTAAGGGGGATGGAACCCTACCGCCAAATGGTGATGGTGTTCTTAGCCATCATCTTCAACAACGGCATCAACAACAGTTATTTCCCCAGAAGTGGAAAACTTTCAAAATCGTGGCGATTCCCAAGAAAGGTGAAAGGAAAATGGTCACCAACTCCATGCCGATATCCCTCCTCAACGAGTAAACTCTTGGAAGATCTGATACTCAGGAAGCTCAAAAAATTTTGCAGCGAAACTACATCATCTCAGACATGCAGTTCGGTTTCCGTGAAAAACATTCCACCCTGCAACCGCTTCTGAAGTTTTAACATGACATCACCACAGCTTTAAACAACAATCAAATTACTGTCGGATGCTTCCTGATGGATGTCGAGAAAGCATTCGACAGTGTATGGATTAAAGCCCTTATCCATGAACTCCTTTATACTAGGCTCTCCCTTAGCACTAATCAAAATTATATTTTCGTTTCGTCCGGCTTACTCACTTGGACTCATCAGTGGTATAGTGAGGGCTTTGTCATTCGCAATACATTATGCCTGGCTCCGGGCAAAAAAAACTTCCAGCTTAATGATTAGGAATTCTAATCTTGTTGGATATAGTTTACAGTGGATTTTCGTTGAAAAAATTCATGTTAGTTGTACTGAACTTAATACAAATTGCGTATGACAAAGCCCTCACTATGTCACTGATGAGTCCAAGTGAGTAGGCCAGACGAAACCCCAATTTGTAGGACAAAAAGCTATTTTGAATCAATAATTCAACAAGTCCAATCCTTAAGAGTGTTCCGAACTGAACAAAACCAGTCATTTGCTAACTTTTTTTTTTGCATATATAAGACCGGTTTTTTTCACTTTCATCAGATACTTTGTTTTATAAAACTTTGCATTTTTACTAATTGGTCACTAGTAGGCGTATTATGGTACTAAAAAAAAATTTTTCTAAAAGTAACTGATTTTAAGTTCCAAATTTACATAAATTTTCTGTGAAAAACTGCCTTTTAAGAATTAAAAATTTCAATATCAAATGATACAATTATGATCATATAATTAATGAAAATCGTGAAAAATATATTGAATTTATATTCACTGCAAAAACAAATATGAAAAAAATACCGTTAGGTATAAAAAATTGACTGTCAAAAAGGTGTTTTTTCAAAATTCACAAGCATTTTTATTTTGCACTACTAAAATTTTTATTAGGTACAAAATTAAAAATTTTCTCCAATAGTGGCATTTTAAAAATATGGAATTTTATGTTATTAAACTTTTTTTTGCAAAAAATGTCATAGTGTAGGCTACATTTTCTTTGAAAAACGGCCATTTTAGCCATTTTCTCGATTTCTTAGAGGCTTTTACCAAAATCTGGAGCACAAAATTAAATTTTTTTTCCAATGATGGCATAGAGAATAAGTTTATCTGTCCATAGACACCTTAATCGTTTTGATCGGACAAGTACACGCTTCACAATCTTTTTCATGAAATCACCATTTCAGTCCGGAACACTCTTAATGCTTAGTCTTCTACTTGGCTGATTTATTTCAGTAGTATATAGAATTTGTATTATAAAACCTTCTTATATAAAACTAGCTGTAACCCGCCCGCTTCGCTGGGCCTCCACAACCTCCTTGCATCTATTTTACTTCTTGAAAATTTTTCAGCTATCGGGAATCTTCCCCGTCAAAAATATTCCTCCAACGAAAATCAAATACAATGACAGCCTAATTCCCCTTTAAAATTTAATCCTGATACAAAGAAATTCCGCGGAAATCTATCTAATCTTGGGTAATTCTCTACCAACATGTGACTTTGTGTCCAGTGCTCTTTTGTGTAAAATTTAACTTATTACTGGCTTAAATAAAGTATATGGCATCAAACAAATCACTTATTCCACGTCGCGTCGCTTTGAAAAGTGTATTCAAAATACATGTACAGTTATATTTCCTTGTTGTTCCAATTAAATTTATTATTTTCTAAAAAATACGTTATGGAATAAAACTGTTATTCTTAACGAAGTATTGCTCACTTTGTAGATACAATTTTGCAAGTATCAAATCAGAAAACTTATAAGGTTCTTAATCCTGAATTAAATAGTCATGAATTAATGTTTTCCAAAGGCTTTATTATATTTTTAAATTAAACGGGTTTCCCGTTGAAGCTCCAATTTTGATAACTTTTATTATATTTTTGTGGTGATGTTCTTTAAGATTCAGTATTCTATAAATTTAAAGTTTACAATAGTCCATTTGGTTTTAAACGTGATGATACTTTAACAAAGAGTAATATGTTTTAATTCGAAAGTGTGTCACAAATTTATTTGTCAGTACCGTGGTAGTGTATTCCAAAAGTGTTCGGATATGTTTTTGGTTGACTTTTAGAATTTTATATTCCTTTAACGGCATAAGTAAAATTTCCTTATAATATAGGTATTATTCTCATTACCATTAAGAAATGAGGGTACATTAAAAAGTCTTAATGTCAGTACCGTGGATGTCAGTACAATAATATTTACTTTGTACCAATACTATGGAAAAACGAAAAAAAAAAATCATAAAATAAAAAATAATCCATTACAGTGGCAAGGGTTGCTATCTAGTAAAATAAAGATTTAAAAACAAAGAAAGATACACTTAGGAAAAATAATTATTCAAGTAGGAGTAAGAAATCTAATCCAGAATCTCACTGAATTTTTTTTTGTGTTTAAAGGGAGCATGCACTACGAAAAAAGAAAAAGTTTTTGCACTACCGTATCTTTGAGTTTTATTATATTTACCAGTTTTGTGTTCCTTAAAAGCTGTAGTAAAATGCATTTTACTGAATGCAGAGTACAAAATGCATTGTAAAAATTGTATACTTTTTATAAGTTACACCATTAAAAACAATAAAAAAAGATTGCAGTAAATTTTAGTTTTTGAAAAGTTATGAAAAAAATAACAGTTGGCAGCGAATCACCAATGCCATAAAGTATTATTCACGTTACCAAATTTCGAGAGGTTTTATTAAATCAAAAGTCTGTACCGATAAGCCAGCTACGATTCATGACTTAAAAGGTTAGAAGCAAACATTATCTTAGTAATTGGATCAAATATCGATCGCAAGGCTGAAAAATGTATCCAAAGTTTTACCAAAGATTATAAAGTTACCAAGAAGTCGAATCTCATACAAATTTGGACGGGTTCCAATGTTGCAACCCGTCAAAAGTATCCTCCTTTTTACTATCCTTATAATACGAATAGTGAATATTATGGTATGCATGGTGTTTGCCAAGATTGTATGAGAAAGAGCTTTCCTCTTAATTATTTTTTGTTTCGTTCTTTTCATTATTATTTCGAAAAGAGCTTTCGGAATCGGATTTTATTTTAAGATCCAGATAATACTTCTTGGTAGCTCAGTAAACTTATTCTTTGGTTTTACCTTCCTTATTGATGATCATGATATACGGAACAGCCGCACAGTGGGGCCGAGGTGGAAAAAACCTCATACATACATATATAAAAGTGTTTAATATGGCATCGTGATACACTTTTCTTTCAGTATTTTTCATGCGGAATGCAGCTGTTATAATGATTTCATAGTAAAAAATTTGCTTTTGGCCGAAAAAGGGGTTAAAACGGACCATTGAAATGTTAAGCTTTTAAAACTGATGTTTTCCATGATTCCTCCATCTTACGGATTATTTTTTTTTAATTATTTTTTTGAATGTACTGTGTTAATATAAACCTTAATGTTTCTGATGAGAAAATAATTTGCCCCATTTTTTCGATTACATCGAAAAATCTAGCCAAAATTTGAACATCGGGTGAACTTCCGGACTTGCGTAGCCATACAAAAAAAGCTCCACCTTCCTAGGGTCTGTTTCAGCTCTTGTAGTCCTGATGGTAATGAAGATCCTATTAAAATTTCATCACCAGATTCTACCAGTTTTGGGATCAGTGAATACAAAATTCAATTTAAGAAATAAGATAATTTCTGATTGAATATAACTGGTTCAATAAAAATGTGATTTTTTTTTCACAGAAGTCAAAATGGAATTTGAAAATTCTATTATTCTTCTTCAAAAATAACTTTAAATCACTCCAATCCGCTTTTTCTTCTCTGAGATATCGTTATTTACTTTTTAGTTTCCATCTGACGTACTTGATACAAAATATCCCACTTTTATGAAAAATTAAAAATTTCCCCTTAACTCTGATCATAAAACGGATGATACCATTCAATTTAGCGGGTGCAAACACATACGAAATGATACCGGTTAGACGTTTTTTCCCTAAATCGTAGGTTTGGCCCCACTGTGAGCCGGGGCGCGGTGGCGTATTTGCGGCCAGCATTTGAATACAAATTTAACTGTCGGAGATTGTTCTTTCGGTCATCATAAAGATTCCAGCATTCCATTAATAACTAAATTTAAATAAGTCAGAAGAGGCCAAATTCACAAAAAGTTCATTATTCAATTGAAAATTATCCACACACATACAGCCCACCATAATTGCACTAAAAATTAAAACAGAAATAACCACAGTAAAACATGTAAGAAATAAAAATTATACTCACTTAACTCAAAGAAATACATATGTATTATCTTTGGTTAAATGCCACGGTTCGATTCAAATCGATCCATACCAATATAATTGACCAAATTCTCACCAGTAAACTTCAAATAATTTAAAAACTGACAAATCAAATAATAATTTTGTTCTCTCAAAAATAAAAATTATAAAAATTGAATAATATGACTAAGGATTTTTTCTATCATACAGCTAAGTTATAATTTTAGCTTGTCATGCTTTTACATCCACCACTTTGCACTTTTTAATATAAAAAGTATGTAACAACATGCCCCTAGTCCATTTATTCATTGCTTCAAAATTTCAAAGTTATCGGTCAAGAACTTTCAGAGATCCTAGGTTTTGCACAAACGTACATTTACATTTTTATTTATATAAAAAATAATAATAAAGAAAGATTATATTTATTTTCTTTTCTTTCTTCCAGGAGCTTTTTCGTGCAACTGGAGAACAGCAAATTGACAGTGAAGAGCATCAGGGCTGGAGTTGCCCAAGGGTAGAAGCGTGGACGACTTCTATACAACATCACAACCTCTGGCCAACCAATTTCAAGAGAGTGGGAGAACTTTCTCTTCGCTAATGACTCACTTACATATTACTCATCATTCTCTCCATTGAAAACTGTCCAAGAAGTTGAGGCACACATCCGCAAACTATTCCAATTTTACACCAAATGGGGTATCCGGATCAACTCATCCATATCGGAGCTTGTCTGCTCCAGAAGACAAGGGTCTTAGACGTGGTCAATCAGCTGGAAGCTGCAGAAGTATTACCAACACTCCCAGACTGAACCATATCACCAGCCAAACGCAGTGCCAGATACCTAGATTCACCATCTCCAAACCCGCTATGAAGGAACTGCAAATATTCGAGAGAAAGTCCTAAGGATCTCCAGCCTCATGCTCCTTACTGTCGATTTGCTGTTCTTAAGTTGCACGAAAAAGTTCCTTGGGAGTCGCCACGCTTTCCACTTCTGGGGAAAGGAACTGTTGTTGATGCATCAGTTGTTGAAGATGATGGCTAAAAACACCATCACCGCCTTTTTAGAACAAATTTGGATACCCCATCATCAGGTCCAGCTGAGTTCTTTGGTTTAGAGTTGCCAATAGTCTCAAATAAGGTATATCGAACTTTTTCCAAATTGTTAAGGAAATAATGTCAAAAGGCATGGTTTTTTTGTTCGATTTTATTTCCATTGCATAAGAGTAACTATTTCGAATAAAATAGTAATAAAATCGAAATAGAAATAAAGCAGAAAAAAAAATATTTTGTGTCTTTTTAATATGACACTTACTTACTTACTTAAGGTGGCGCTACAGTCCGGGGTGGACCAGGGCCTCAACCAACAAGCTTCTTCCAGCCGGCTCGGTTTCTAGCTAGCTGTCTCCAGTTTCGCACGCCAAGTTGGTTGAGGTCCTCTTCCACTTGCGTGCGCCACCTTTTACGCTGTCCACCTCTACTGCGTTGTCCCACGGGGTTGGATTCAAAGACTTTCCGGGCCGGAGCATTGGTGTCCATTCGCTCTAGATGACCCAGCCATCTCAGTCGTTGGCTTTTCACCTTTGTGGCTAGGTCGGTGTCGCTGTACAGCCCATACAGTTCGTTGTTGTATCTTCTTCTCCATTCCCCATCTATGCAGACGGGACCAAAAATCACCCGGAGAATTTTCCTCTCAAAACAGCCTAACGCGTTCTCATCCACTGTTAGCAGTGTCCATGCCTCTGCACCATACATCAGGACTGGGATGATAAGCGTCTTATACAGGGACAGTTTAGTTGCTCGAGAGAGGGCTTTGCTTCTCAATTGCCTTCTTAGCCCAAAGAAACAGCGATTGGCAAGAGTAATTCTTCGTTTGATCTCAGCGCTGGTGTCGTTCGCTGAGTTTATAGCGGATCCTAGGTAGACAAAGTCTCTGACTACCTCAAAATTATAGCTGTCTATAGTGACGTTCTGTCCGAGACGTCGGTGTTGGGTGTCCTTTCTTGTGGACAGCATATATTTTGTTTTGCTTTCATTCACCGTTAAACCCATCTTCTTGGCTTCCTTCTCAATGCTCACAAAAGCGCCACTGACATCACGCTTTGTTCGTCCGATTATGTCAATGTCGTCAGCGTAAGCGAGTAATTGGACGGACTTTTGAAAGATTGTGCCTCTGGTGTTGACGTGAGAGTTTTGCACTATTCTTTCAAGAACGATGTTGAAGAAGTCGCATGAAAGCGCGTCGCCTTGCCTAAAACCTTTTTTGACATCAAAGGTGTCGGTGAGGTCTTTGCCGACCTTGATGGAGCAGCGTGCATTCTCCATCGTCATCCTGCACAAACGGACGAGTTTGGCAGGGATGCCAAAACTAGACATTGCTCTATATAGCTCGTCTCTATAGATGCTGTCATACGCGGCCTTGAAATCGATAAAAAGGTGGTGGGTATCGATTTGGAACTCCTGGGTTTTCTCCAAGATCTGCCGTAGTGCGAATATTTGGTCGATGGTGGACTTCCCTGGCCTAAAGCCACACTGATATGGACCTATCAGGTTGTTGACGAATGGCTTCAGGCGTTCACAAAGTACGGCAGAGAAGATCTTGTAGGCGATATTAAGAAGACTGATGCCTCTGTAGTTGGTGCAGTCCAGAGGATCGCCTTTCTTGAGGATCGGGCAAACAATACTGAGGTTCCATTCATCGGGCATGCTTTCTTCCGACCATATTTTACAGATGAGCTGGTGCATACTCCTAACCAATTCATCGCCAGCCGCTTTGAATAGCTCAGCCGCAAGGCCATCAGCTCCAGCAGCTTTATTGGACTTAAGTTTAGATATGGCTATCCTCACTTCGTCAAGATCGGGTGGACGGAATTGTTGGCCTACGTCGTCCAGGTTGAATGGTGCAATTTGCATGGTAGCGGAATTCGGTTCGTCATCGCCGTTATACAATTTGCAGAAATGATTTTTCCATATCCTCAGCACCGACTGCGTTTCCACCACGATGTTCCCCTGATCGTCCTTGCAGGCTTCGGTTCGGGGTTTGTAACCTTGGGAGGTTCTTTTTACTTTTTGGTAAAACTTCCGAACTTCATTCCTGCGGTGGCATCCCTCTAATTCCTCGATCGCGCGCTTCTCATGCTCTTTCTTTTTCTTTCTGAGAAGCTTGTGTTCCTTTTTCCTCTTCTGCTCGTAGAGCTCGCGAGCAGCTCTGGTCCTTCTATGCAGCGCCGCTTTGTATGCCTGTTGTTTGGCTGCATGTACTTGCCGGCATTCCTCGTCGAACCAGGGGTTTCGCTGTGGTGGTCGTGCGAAGCCCAGCACGTCAGAGGCGGCATCTCTGATGGCTTCCTGGCAGTTTTTCCACTGGTTCTCGATGTTTGCAGTTGGCGGCAAAGGACCAGTTAAGAGGGCGCGAGAGACTCGATCGGAAAAGGACCTGGCGATTTCTTGCGACTGTAGCCGTCCGACGTTGAACTTCCTGACAGTATTTCCCTGTTTTGGCTTTGGTCTGGATATCCGTAGCATTACCTTTGCTACAACGAGGTAGTGGTCCGAGTCAACGTTGGCTCCTCGGAACGTTCGGACATCCTTGATACTGGAGGAGTGCCTTGCGTCGATCGCAATGTGGTCAATTTGGTTGGCGGTTGATTGACCAGGAATTCGCCATGTCCCCTTATGAATATCGAGATGCGGGAACTGCGTACTAGCTACCACAACGTTTCGCCCCGCAGCAAAGTCGATTAGCCTGAGTCCGTTATCGGAGGTGGTGTCGTGCAGGCTGTATCTTCCGATTGTGCCACCAAAGACGTCTTCTCTTCCTAGTTTGGCATTAAAATCACCCAAGACAATTTTAATGTCATAGCTAGGGCATTGCTCATATGTCTTGTCCAGGAGCTCGTAGAACTCGTCCTTGGTGTCGTCATCTTTCTCCTCTGTGGGGGCATGCGCGCATATCAGGCTGATGTTGGCGAATTTAGCCTTGATGCGAATTGTCGTGAGGCGCTCGTTCACATAATTGAAACTCAAGACCTCTTGCCTCAGTCTGCCTCTAACAACAAATCCACATCCAAAAAGACGCTGCCCTTGTGGTCGGTAACAGTCACCGTAGTATACATCGCAGTCTTTCAGTTTTCTTTTGCCCGGCCCATCCCATCGCACTTCTTGGATGGCGGTGATGTCTGCTTTGTAGCAGTCTAGGGCCTCCGCTAAATGTTCGGCTGCACGTGGTCTATAGAGAGACAGAACATTCCACGTGCAGATCCGAAGTTCGTTGTCCTTATTTCGTTTGCTAGGTTCGTCAACAGTAAATCCGTCCGTATCCGAGGCTTGTTGATGCTTCGCAACTAATAATATGACACATAAACTGGCAATAATTCAGAAATGGAAATAAATGCGAAAGTTTTGGTAATAAAATAGAAACTATTGTGGAAATAAAGTCGAAATGTATGTAGTTTATTATGTAATGTAGTTTATAAAGTAATGTATATGTACGCCAAAGAAAACAAGCACATGTACAAAAACATGTCCTGTTTAAGGTCTTATAACAGGAAATTTTCTCAGCTCGTTCATAATATTGGATAGAGAAGTTTATTAAAGGAGAATGGGCTTTTTTGGGTGTTAGCGGCCATCAATTTTAGTGTCAAATGAAAGGTATGTTACTCAGTAGCAACTTTTACTATGGGCGTATCATTTAGAAAAGAAGATATTTCATTCTTAATATAATGCAATTGCATTTGGAAATATCGCATAGAAATTATAAGCGTGTGTTGCTTTATCATAACTTTAAAACATATCTTGCAGCTGTATCACTGTGTTTTAGAGGATTTCAGAAGCTCCTAAGGTCACGTTGCGGTATTAAACAGATCCAGTACGGATTTCGACAGCTTTTTTATTTTTGGAAATATATTATATTAATCAGGATTTAGACTCAATTTTTGAAGACGCTAATATAGCAGGTTGACCTATTGGTGCTTTCCAAATGCCAATACATGATGTCGTAAATACATCTACATTAATAATAACTACTTATAACGACATGGCTGGCAACGGAATCAACTTGGATTAAGATTACCTATCAAACATGTAAATTATAATATACGGTATTATGGCAAATGTACTTATTAATGATGTTATATGGGCATTTGTATGTACAAAATATTCCTGAGACTGTCTAGATTTCTTAGTTCACTTTCCTTTTCTATTTTTGCATTGATTAGAGACCAGAATACTTAGTAAAACTTAAATTGTTAAAACAAAAATGCTTTTTTTTCGTTTTTGAAGTACAAAATCATTCTTGGCTGCTCACGCCCATGTTTCATACAAATTTGCCCATCTTCTTTTGTATAGGAATCAATTTTATAAAATTTTGCAAAAATATATGGCAACCCTGGGTCTAAAGTAAAAGAATCATATGATAATTAGGATTAAACTCGTGTGGCAAGCTATTTTCACCCACCAAACTCGTCTAGCATCTTTTTTTTTCATGTACAAAAAGACATACCTAAGTTATTATAAATTCAAAAACCAGCATTGTAAAAGTAGGTATGCTAAATGTTGCAGTTATTTTAAATTTAGAAAAAAAAAATAGTTGGCAACCCTAGAATTGCGAAAATATTCCCTGGTCTTTAGTTTTTGACTAATCTGTTCATGAATAAAGCATAGGTATACATTTAGCCAATATCTTTTATTAATCTTTAAAAACTTTAGACTTGTCTGCCAAGCACTTTCGACCGCCAAACCCGTCTAGCATTATTATTTTCATGCATTAGAATGTATAAACTTAATTATAAATAAATGTCAGTCTTGTGAAAGCATAGGTTAATTTTGACCCTTTTTTGAAGTTTGAAAAAAATCAGATGGCAACCTTTTGACCGCGGCAACCCTGCCAGACCGTCTGTTTTGCACTTAACATGTCCCAAATCAAGCAAACACAAAGTTGTAGCCTTGTGTGTAGTAGGCTAGTCAAAATGGCTGGTAGCTCTATGAGATGACTATTAACCTTTGTTATGATTCCTAATGCTTATCCGCTGCATAGAATACGCCAACAACCTTCACGGAGAAATTCTTGAAAAGCGACTGAATCCCGAACTAAGATTTTGGTATACTCTGTCCAATTTATATTTGCAGTACAGGGAAGATTGGATATTTTTTGCCTTTCACTCTGACCATAGGTAATGGATTTCAATAAGCTAACTTTATTTTAAAACTCTTATAGAGTTGACGTAGTTAGCATTATAAGTTGCCGCAAATCTCACAAAAATAGCAATTTATGCGAGAAGATTAGCAGAGCAAAAATATCAAATTACTGGCAAAAATCCATTGAACTGTGATGATATGTGTCTGTTATAACTGATGAGATTATTAAAAAGAATGTCGTATATAAAAATATTAAACAAATTTATTTATGAGAAATAGTCCTTTAGCTTCAGCTCTTCATTTTTTAACAATACAAAAATATTAATTTTCTAATTATTACAAAAATATTATCATGTTGATTACAAAGTATATAGTAAAGTGTTCAACTTGTTGGATAGTTTATCTTGTTTCAACACTTCCTCCATAAACACCAATCAAAAAATAAATTGAAATGTAGTTAAAATAGTTGTTACCTATCTTCTTTCGTAGCATCTGAAATCGAACTCGTTCAAGAGGTTTTGTTAGTAAATCTGCTAACTGTTCAGATCCTGGAATGTGTTCTAATCTTATGTCAACTTCAAGAAAACGCTCCTGAACATAAAAATGGTGAATTTCAATATGCTTTGTTCTTTTGTGAAATTCCGGGTTCTTTCCTAGTTTTACGGCACTTGCACTATCAATATGCAGGATTGGTGATTGTCCTTTTTGTGCTGTTAGTTCTTGAAGAAGACGTTTAAGCCACATAGCTTCCTTAGCACCTTCACTTGCCGCCATAATTTCAGCTTCAGTGGTTGATAAAGCTACAGTGCGTTGAAGTTGGCGTGTCCACGACACAGGTCCACCAGCAATAATGAAACTACTCCAGTAGTTTACCGCCTTGTTTTAGAATCACCCGCATAATCAGCATCACTATATGTTTCCAATTGTTGCTGGCTTTCATGTCGAGAAAATTGTCAAGAGATCCGTCAGTAATTTTAAATTCATTTTCGAGCACACACATAAAATTTTGAATTTCTGCCTCGTTGTTGCAAAGAACCAGTCCATCGTCGACATAAATCGCCACATAGATAACTTTTCCACTACCATTGCGATAAAACAGACATTGATCAGCTGTGCTATTCTTCAGTCCTGCCTTCTTCATAAAGGCTAAGAAACGTTTATGCCAACATCGAGGGGCTTGTTCAAGTCCATACAAACTCCCTTTTAATCGGCATACTCGTCCAGCTCTATCTTGAAATCCTTCAGGCTGCTCTAAGTATACTTCCTCCTCAAGAATACCATATAAAAATGCTGTTTTGACATCAAATTGCTCAATTTTCAATTTCTTGGTCGCAGCTAAAGCTGTGAACTGAACTGAACTGTGTCATAACGGGCTACAGGGCTAAATGTCTCATCGTAATCGATACCTTTTTGTTGAACATACCCTTTTGCAACAAGTCGAGCTTTGTATCGTCGATTCTCATCTTTCTCTGCATACTTCACTCGGAAGACCCACCTATTTTGGACTACTTTCACATTTTCTGGTCGTTTCACAAGCTCCCATGTTTGATTTTCTTTAAGAGATGATAACTCATCTTTCATCGCTGTAAGCCCTTTATCTGCTGACTTCAAGGCTTCAGAGTACGACCTAGGCTCTTGACTTGAGTCACCTTCTTCTGCAAACATCAGATACTCTCCTCCTGTCATCCAACTTGGCTTCTTTCACGGTCTTTCATCGATGGGAACTTCATTCTTAATGAAATTTTCAGGATCAGCTTCAACATCTTCATGCTGACTATCATAAAACTATCAAACTCAACACTTTCTGCTGACCAGAACTCCAACTTTATCTTTTTCTGTCTTCGTTTCTTTTAAATCAAGTTCTTCTAGAAGTTTACCTTCAGGTTTGTTGTTGCAGGCTACTTCAGGCTTGAAAATAACGTCATGGCTGCATACAATTCTTTTTAGTTTTGGAATCCAGACTCGATAACCGTCTTTTTCATTCACGTAGCCAACCATCCTTCCATACATAGCCTTTTCATCAAACTTCTTGCGAAGTTCTTTCGGTATGTGGACTTAACATCCTGTTCCAAAAATACGCAAATGGTTAAGAGTTCCCACTTGTTTTCCATGCCATAATTCATATGGAACTTTGTTCCCGTTTGTTGTTGGTCCAGTACGGTTTAAAACATATGCTGGTACATGCCTCAGCCCAGAGCCATTTTAGCAATTTACTGGAAACTCTCATATTTCTAGCAGCTTCGACAATTGTTCGGTTTTCCCGTTCTGCAGCTCCATTCTATTGTGGAGTGTAAGGAGGGCAAATACATGGCACTATTCCAAACTTTGACAACACTCTAGCAACATCTTTATTGTCAAACTCTCTACCGCCATCGCATCTCAGCTTCTTGACAACGTGCCCATTGGTTCTGGCTTCATTTAAAAAAGTTTCAAGTGAACTACAAACTTCACTTTTGTGCTTCAAGAAAAAGAGTCTGCGGATCTTGCTGAAGTCATCTTTGAAACAGACATAATATCGGGATCCTCCTACTGATGTCGTTTCAACTGGTGCAAGAACATCTGCATGGATAGCCTCACCAACTGTAACAGGTTGATCACTTCTTTGCTTGAATGGAAGTCGATGCATTTTACCAGCAGCACATCACAGAATTCTTCTCCACTCTGAGGAACACTGATGTTCATTTTATTAAGAACTTTTTTGACGTGATAGAGTTGAAGACTTTCTGAAATGCTTGACATGTACACTTGCACAGGCTCTGATGGTTTCATAACTTACATATTTAAAACATACAGCTCATTTTGAAGATAACCTTCCACTGCTACCTCACCAGTACGACTATTTTTAATTGTAAAAGTTCGGTCATCCATTGTTGTCGTGAAACCATTTCGAACGGCAGCCTTCACAGAAAATAGTTGTGCACTTGCATCAGGGACGTCTCATACATCCTTCAAAATTGCATCTTCCCACACCCCATCAATGCTCACCTGAATTTGTACGTTGCCTTGACCATACGCCTTCATTGTGACGCCCTGCTTTCCAAGACAAATAACTTCGGATACATTGAATCGCGTGTAAGTTTGGAAGTGCGATTTGTTCGGTGTAATATGTCTTGAAGCTCCACTGTCACAATACCACTGATCTCTTCTTAGTGAATTTCCCATCGTTGCATTTAAAGACACTGTCATCAATGCATTGTACTTGTTATATTTCTTGGTGTCACTCTGTCCTGATTTGTTCTGTGGACATTCAGCAGCCCAATGTCCAAGTTCTTTGCACGTTCCAGTTTGGTATTATTTGCCTTTTCTGGTTGTTTCTTCTTCTTGAAATTTCCTCTTGCAACAAAAGCAGCGCTATCACTTGAAGCTTTTATATTTTGTTTTGTTTCTCTTGTCTCGATGGTGCATAGCTTTTCAATCAATAAGTTCAGAGTTTGCTTTTCTGCAGGAATCGTATCCCACAAATCTCTAAAATTGTCAAATTCTTTACCAAGAGTTCACATGATTCTGCCATTAAGAATACGTTCAGAGAGAGTATTTTCCTTATGCTTGGCTAGTTCATCAGTGAGGTCTACAAATAGCTTTTGCAGTTTCGCAATGTGTGCACTGATGTCCTCTTGTTCTTCTTTTCGTGCTTGAAAGAAACTGTCTATCAGCATATCAAGCCTTTGGATACTACTTCTCTCGAAACGAGCACATAGTTTGTCCCAAATGTCCTTTGATTTTTCGCATGTTAAGACAAGTTCAGCGATTGGTGAGCTTAGAGATACAGCTTTTGCATCTTCTTTCAACCAATCTGCGTGTTTCTTCTTCTCTACAGCTGTAGAAGTAGGTTCGATTAGAGGACATTCAAATCCTCCAGTAACGACTTTCTTCAGATCATACGCACGGAAAAGCATACCCATTTGCCATTTCCATTTCGCCCAGTCGCTAGGACCCTCAAGCTTGTCAACATAGACCTTAAATTCATTTGACGACATTTTCTTCTAATGCAGTTCACACGGTCCTGGGCCCATAACCTGATGAGATTATTAAAAAGAATGTCGTATATAAAAATATTAAACAAATTTATTTATGAGAAATAGTCCTTTAGCTTCAGCTCTTCATTTTTTAATAATACAAAAATATTAATTTTCTAATTGTTTGATTGATTACAAAAATCCGTTGATTACAAAGTATATAGTAAAGTGTTCAACTTGTTGGGTGGTTTATCTTATTTCAACAATAACAGTTGAAATGCACTTTAAAAATTGAACTGTCTCCTCGCGCGAGTAAAAATGCCACTGAAGCCATAACCTAATATATAGTTACAAACATATTACATACATATGTACCTACATGAGTTAGATATCTACTAATATGTATTATTTATGCTCGCAAATCGATGACACAAGCATTTTGGCAGAATGTAATCCTTTTCAAATCTTGTTTAAAAAAATCAATAATTTTAAGATTATCTTAAATCCCGCTGTCACCATCATCAGACATAGATACATTTTAAACATCGCCTGCGTTGGAAACAAAAACAAAAATAAAGAAATCAAGGAAAAGAAACCGACAAAATTAGTCCCCAAATAATAAATAAAGTAAAAACAATCCAACAACAATAATAATTCCTTATTCGCTTCAGAGCATTAAATCACCGAAAAAATTCTTGTTGTCTCGCACCACCACAAAACATTGTGTTGTTGTTCTTTAAACCTTCAAAGAAGCATTCTTGTTGTTCAACAGCACGATTAACAACACACAAAATAAAATGAAGAAAAAAAAAAATTAACAAAGATCCGGGATCGATTTGATTTTAAGCTGCTGCTCCTGCTTCACGCCCGCCCTTTGCACAGATATACCTACAGAGACCTACCGCGATGGATATGATGATGGTGTGAGGCAACCAAGGAATGCTTCGAGTTTCACGCCACATAATTCACGACGAGAACAGCTTAATCATAATAAAAAGAGTGTATCTGTGATCCCCGAAATGATGTTCAAACACGAGTTCGGTCTTCAGTGGTGGTACCCATTAGTGACTGGAGTAGTGGAGACTACGGTTCTACTGTATACTATATACTTACCCAATGGGTTGGTTGGGGAATGCAGTTGAAGGAATAATTCACATCAGTATGTGGCGGGATGAAAAAGAAAAAGTGCATCTTTGGGAAAGCGTTCGATGCTATCGATTGATTCATGAGGTGAAAAATAGGTTGTTACAAAACAACTGCATGTAGTGTGAATGATACAAATGTTGACATACTAAGTTTAAGTGGCTGCATAGCAACTATATAGAAAATATTATAGCCCTGGAAAGTATGTATATAAAGTTAGCAGGACACTTTTGGAAATTCATGTTAAAAACTATCCTATCATTAGTTGCTAATTAATTGCGAAATAGTTACGCCAAAAAAAAATTAATTGCTTTTTTGGTTTAGGAAAAAATGGGTGTCCTGCTAACTTCATATGAGCTAAGCAGGACAACTTTCTCAAAAATAGAGATAATCGAGGTGAAAAAAGTTTATTATTGAGGACTAATTAATTGCGAATTAGTTACGCAAAAAAAATTTAATTGCATTTTTGGTTTGCGAAAAAATGGGTGTCCTGCTAACTTCATATGAAGTTAACAGGACACCCATTTTTTCGCAAACCAAAAATGCAATACATTTTTTTTTTGCGTAACTAATTCGCAATAAATTAGCTCTCAATAATTTAATTTTTTTAGCTCGATTATCTTTATTTTTGAGAAAGTTGTTTTTGTTTGCGTAACTAATTCGCAATTAATTAGTTCTCAAAAACCAACTTTCTTCAAATCATTAATCTTCATTTTTGGGAAAGTTGTCCTGCTAAGTTCACGTGAAGTTCGCAATACGCCTATTTTTCACAAAAGAACAAAAAATTAATTTTTTTTACGTAACTAATTCGCAATTAATTAGTTCTCAAAATCATTTTTTTTTTAAATCGTTTATACACATTTTTGAGAAAGTTGTCCTGCTAAGTTCATATGAAGTTGGCAGGACACTCATTTTCTCGCAAACCAAAAAAGCAATTAATTTTTTTTTGCGTAACTAATTCGCAATTAAGTAGCAACTAATGATAGGATAGTTTTTAACATGAATTTCCAAAAGTGTCCTGCTATAACTTTATATACATCTGGAAAGTGGCGATGTGTTTCAGATAATGATATTACACCGAAAGAATTGAATTGAATTGAATGATAATGAAACGGATACAGAATTGATCGGCAGACTAGCGGATTTTTAAACAAAAACAAATTTATCTTTTTCTTCTTCAAATTCCTAACTAGCTTCGCTGCTGAGAGAACAGATATCACGCTAACTTCACATTGAAACTAGCAGTCCAAAAAGAATCAGCTTTTCATTTTCGATGTTTTTTTTTTTCAAATCAAAATTCTGATTTTTTCCTTCAAATGCATAAAAATTCCAATTTTTCTTTAATTAGTTCTTAAGTTTCTGTGAAAGTTACGAATTTGTCGTTCTATGTTTTCTATGTTTTTTTCGGAAAATGTTAAAATCTTGTTGCCTTTAATTGTTGTGACAAATCAATTTTTTTTGTGATGTTTTATTCTATGAATGTATTTAGGTAGGTATATTATTATAATTCACCAGCTTTGCACTCAGAAAAGAATCATCCTAAAATACATAGAAAACATCGAACGAAAAAATGGAATTTGTCACAGTTAATTTACGATTAATTCATGTCAAACTATTAAGCCATAAATACTTAGTTTTAAAATTTCTTACCGTTTTTCGAAAAACATAGAAAACATAGAATGAGAAAAACAATATTGTCACAGCTAATTAACGGTAAATTATAAAACCATAAGCCATTCGGTATAAGGTATAAGCAGTTTTACTTCTTTTTGAGGCGATGCTACGCAAACTTTATGTTAAGCTAGCAAAGAACTCAAAAACCATAGAAAACATTACATGACAAATTCAAAATTGTAACAATTAATTTAAGACTAGTTATAGACAAATTTTTATTGGGTATGAGAAGTTTTACCCTTTTTTGAGGTGGTACAAAAGCATAGAAAATATTACACGATTAAATTTAATTTTCTCAACTAATTAAAAGACTTATAAAATAGTAGGGGCGTTAGTGCACGATATGAGGGCATACCTTTCATTTCGACCTGACGGGTTGAGTTTTAACACACTAATAGTAACGTCTGTGAAGTTAGCAGGGCAACTTTCACCCACGCAATTGGGACCTTGACAGGAATTTGCAGTTTTTTTTTGCATTTTTTTTGCATTTCTATTCCCGATTTTGCAGTTCGCCAAATAACGGTGTAATTTAGTGACCTGCTAACTTCACAGTGAAGTTAGCAGGTCACATGGCGTATCTCAGGAACCAAGCATGCTAGGAACTTGCAATAAGGCTCCAAATTTGCAGTTTTTATAGGCTAGGTCAGAATTTTGAAGTCCTTTTTTTGAAAAAAAATTTCATACTGACCTGCTAACTTCACAGTGAAGTTAGCAGGTCACATGGTGTATCTCAGGAACCAAGCATGCTAGGAACTTGCAATAAGGCTCCAAATTTACAGTTTTTTTGCATTTCAAGAATAGGCTAGGTCAGAATTTTGAAGTCCTTTTTTTGAAAAAAATTTGGAGCCTTATTGCAAGTTCCTAGCATGCTTGGTTCCTGAGATACACCATGTGACCTGCTAACTTCACTGTGAAGTTCCTGGAAGGGGAAGGGTGGGAGAAAAATTATAATGTGGTGTTATGGTTTCAAATGTGATGAATCCAACGGGAGTTCTTGGGTCATCGTCCGATCCTCGTTTTTCGATTTATAAGCAACATTTTGCGATTGTGGCAACCCTTCTCTTGTCCTTCTGACATTGTTGCCACCTTGGCAGCACTCCTTAAAAGTAAAGTTAGGACATGGACTATTTGTGTACTAAAGCTCAACCCATCAGGTCAGAATGAAAGGTTAGTCTTACCAACAGCCCGACTAAAAGGCAAATTATTAAGCCATAAAGCATTTTGTTGTTTTTGCTTTTGCATGAGTGTCAAGTTAGCAAAGCAACTCTCACGGATCGAAAAATGGATATGTGCATAATTTGTCGTTGATTAGTTGTGACAACTCTGAATTTATGGTTCTGTGCGTGTTTTTTTTTTTTGGAAAGTGCTAAGAACTTCTTAAATTTAATATTCTAGTGCTTAATAATTAACCGTTAATAAGTTGTAAGAAAATCAATTTTGTCATGCGATGTTTTCTATGTATTTTTGGGTTATTTGGCAACTTTGGCGAATCGAAGAATGGGTAGGTGGAATAATTTGCCATAAGTTAGCCGTTAGTTAGTTGCGATAATTTCGGATATGTCATTCTATGTTTTTTGTTTTAAAAAGTGGTAATAACTTCTAAAATTTAATATTTAAGTGCTTAATAATTTGCCACTAGTTAGTTGCTAATTAGTTATGAAAAATCTATTTTTTCGTGCGATGTTTTCTATGTGCTTTTGCATTATTTTTTCTATGAGTGTAAAGTTAGCAAATATACTAACTTTGACTAATCGAAAAATAGGTAGGTGGATAGTTTGCCATTAATTAGTTGTTTATTAGTTTTGACAGTTTCGAATTTGTCGTTGAATGATTTCTGTGTTTATTTTTCGGGGACTTTGCTAACTAAACATAACTCGAAAAGCGGTAGAAACTTTTTATATTTAATGTCTTATAGCTATAGATATGTAATTTGCCGTTAGTAAGTTGTTAATTAGTTGTGAAAAATTGAATTCAATCGTGCAATGTTTTCTTTGTTTTTTGGGTCCTTTACCAGCTTTATATCAAGTTAGTGAAGCACCACCTCGAAAAGGGGTAAAAACTGCTAATACCGAATTTTGTACAGCTTAATAATTTGTCGTTAACTAGTTTTAAATTAGTTGTGATAGTTTCGAATTTGTCGTGCAATGCTTTCTACGTTTTTTTGTTGGTTTCTTGCTAACATGACATCAAGTAAGCATAGCACCACCTCGAAAAGGGGAAAAACTGCTTAGACCGAATGGTTTATGGCTCAATAATTGATGGTTAATTAGTCATTAAATAGTTTTGGCAATTTCGAATTTTTCGTTCTATGTTTTCCATGTTTTTTTTTCAAAATTGGTTAAAACTTCTAAAACTTAACATTTTATTGCTTAAAAATTTGCCATTAACTAGTCGTTAATTAGTTGTGATGGATTCAATTTATTCTTGCGATGTTTTCTTTTGATCTGAGAAAACTGCTCTAAAACATAGAAAGTACGATAAAACTGAATTTGTTGCAACTAATTAACAACTTATTTACGGTAAATTATAAAGCAATAAGCCATAAGGCTTAAGAATTTTTATGAAATTTCTATAGGAGGCTATGCTTATTTGATATCAAGTGAGCAAGTTACCCAAAAAATATAGAAATTAATTTTTCGATACGTAAAAGTTGTTTTGCTAACTTAACACTCATAAAATGCAAACCACCAAAAATACATAGAAAACATCCACTACAAAATGGAATTTTTCACAGCTAATGACTGATGACGACTATTTAATGGCTTATAAGCAATGAAATATTAAGTGTAAGAAATGTTTAACATTTTTTGAAAAACAACATAGAAAACAGAACGACAAATTCAAAATTCAAAATTGTTAAATTCGATAATTTTTTTTTCAATACTGCGTTTGAAAACCTTACCCATTGAAATAATTTAGAATTAAAAAATAAAACAAGAGAAGAGATTTTTAGTTCTAGAAAAGCAACAAAAGAATATGGTTAGTGTTGTCGTAGTTTTGAAAAAAGTAAATTTTTTGTATTTAAGTGATTTTTTCAGTCAGCTTCTTAGACAACCAACGGGGGGAGGATTAAACTCTCGCCCCCTATTCGATTTAAGTTGTCCTGTCTTCGTCAAACGTACACGCAAGAGTTTTGCTGTCACTAGCTACTTAAGTATTCTTAGTACCCTGCCTGTGTACACTTTTTTCAATACGATTTGCTACTAACGTAGTATGGTTACTATTCGTACATATTGAGAGGAATTTTTAATTGTTTTGTCGGAGTGCATTTTAAAGTTCAAATGAAATACCATCTTTAGCATTAGTCAATTTTTTTAAAATTAAACTACGTGACTCATATAAGATAATGTTACCAAATAATAACAGTGAAAATAGTAAAATATGTAGCTAGAGGGAAATAAAATCTAAATCACGGCTCAAAAATCAAATTACCTTGAGTATCCATGCGGGGCTATACACAGCCAGAGCTGACCTCCCACAGTGAATTATTATAATATTATACGTGCGGGTGTTTGAACGACTAAACAATCCAACACCGATAAAGTTATTTGCTCGAGCGGGAGCCGTATTCCGATCGATTTTATTGGCGGTACCTTTGAGTCTTTGTTATCCCAATTAGTTGTTTTTTTCGCTCGCAGAACCCCAACTAAAATGATCCAATGGCTCAGTTAACCATAACCATATGCCCCATCGAGTTGGACTTTATTGGAGTTTCTCATCTGGCAGAGTTGGGCGCGCGTCATCGCCTTTAGCTATATTCATATGTACATGTACACATCGGCACAGTGGTCCAAAATTGCAGTATCATCATCATGATCATCGATGGTGCGGTGCTTGATGGTGATCCCCACATGTTGCTTAGCTATGGGTATGCTATAGATGGTGATGATGATGATGATAACAACGGTCCTCAGATTTATGGGTATTTGATCGTGCATCTTCGTGGTAGGGCGCACCATGACTTTATGCATGCCTTTTCGTGTACAATGTACATGTACGTACATATGTAGTAGATTGCTGGCGATTGTTTCGCATAAATGATGGTTCTTCTTATTTCATTTGGCATGTGGGTGGTAAGAAATAAAGTCATATTATTTCGCACAAGTTTAACGATTTTTGAGGGGAACGTTGGTTGTGGACCTAGGTTATTTGCAAATAAATTGGGATACAGATTTGGAGTTTGATTTATTGTTTCTTTGTTGAATCCTTGATGGCTCTATCTGAAGAGGTTTACATAATGGAAAGATACTTATAAAAGCGAGATCTTTTGTATTCTCTTAGCCAGTTTTTTAAGGATTAAGAAGGTCTTTGGCTAGTTTTTAAGCAAATGCCTTAGCTTAGATCAATCAAGACGCAAATACATCCTTCCAAGGAAAGAGAGAGAAGAGGCATATTTTTCGCACCTATAACGGGGTCGTAACTTTTCTGCAAGCTGATGTCTGTACTGTAAAGTAGATATACCTACATATGTAGGTACCAACATCAAAATAGTTTAACTCACTTGACAAAATTTTAGATCTGTAATAGTAGAACAAAGACGAGTTCACCCCCAGCCCACGCACACATTATAATGAAACATTATTTTTGCAACCACTTAAGCACAAAGCAATAAACTTCAAACCCTCATGAAACCTGCAATCTGCGTCGTAATCATATAAAGCATCAATAGATTTTTATGACTTTTGACAAATTGAATTGTGGCTCATTCACTTGGAAAATTCATCTAACTTCATTCAATATATTCAGTGTCAGCAAAGTACCATAAGGCAATTGTCACATTACTGCCAAGTCATGATTATAAGCACTCCAGCCTGAGTATATACAATACATACGTATACTCTTAATGAACATCCTCTTGAGGTGGATGTTCGTGTATATTTTTTATAGCACTTCCGCACCCCACATTAATAGGCAATATTTACCGGAACTAATTTTTGACTCGGATGAGATTTTTTCGCTTCGCATGTTTAACGGATTTGTTTTTAATAATAAAGAAAAAGAAGCACAGAAAAAAAACTGACATGAAAAACCTGTTTCGTCATCCAGGAAGACAGGAACAAGTGTCCGTTGATAATTCAATTACTTGCACTCGAGAGCAGTTTATTGTTCTGTTTTCTGGAGAGGTGGATATCCTTTATCATAAGCTAGGTAATGAGGATTTATGACTTTTTATAATTAAAAAATATTTTGAAGAAGAATAGATGGGTTTTTGTGGGAGCTAAATTAGGCGTGTTTTTTTTATCATCGGGATCTGGATCTGGATTAGCTTTTAACACTTGTTACAAAAACAATTTAGAAAATTTCCCATTATTTTGTTTGTGTTTTACGTGTAAAAGTTAATCCAGATCCAGATGATAAAAAAACACGCCTATTATGTTGCAGGTGGCATGATGTTTAAGGAGAATACAAAAACCAAAAATGTGGCAACGTCCAAACAAATTGATATACAGTTTTTTGAAATAATTCCGTTAATTTAAGAGATTTAAAATTGATTTCGAATGTTAACGCCATTACATTATTTCTTCATGGGGAATTATTTCAATTACATTTTGGGGAATCATTTCAACGGGGAGTTATTTCACGAAGCCCTGAAAAGCTGCCATCATAGCTTAAACATATGAAGCAAATAAAAAAGACGATGTGTCAGTAACGTTACAAGTATATATTTTTATCAGTTTTCGAGAAGTCATTTTAGTATGGCTGGCTTTTTTATAGATATACACTGGGTGACAGTTGTTTCCACAATCTAAAACCTGTAAGAAATATTTTTCCTCGAAATTTTTGATAGGTTTGAATAGGTTTACTCGTACATTTTATAAATCAAGTGAAATCTTGCTCCAGGCATCTCAGATAGCTTCTAATAAGGTGTCATCATCATCAGACTATATCTATCAGCCTCATGTTTGAGTCCGGTGAATAGATTGGTCATGGCAAAAGTTCCACGTTTTTCAACTGAATTTCCAGCTTCTAGCTATCCTGGGTATGTGGAAGTGGATATGAGTGATATGTTATTGTAAAATCCCGAGGACAGTTTCAATATATATTACCTTTTTATATGCTTATTCCAACAGATTTGTAACTATTTCCATTAGTTATTGTTATAGTCAGGGAGCCGACCGTAAGATTACCTATGTAATGTATCTCATTACGGCCACGCAAAAATTGAATGCCAACCGATAGCTTTAGTGAAAGCATTTACAAAACTACTGGTCGGACAAGCTTTATCTGGTCCCAATGGTTCGAAAATGCACCTTTCATGTATACCAATAATATAAGCAACTTCTATAAATGGGGTATGAAATGAAAGGTAGGACTGTCCTCTAGTCTAAAGGATTGCAACGGCAAATGATGAATGATGAATGATGAATGATGAATGATGAATGATGAATGATGAATGATGAATGATGAATGATGAATGATGAATGATGAATGATGAATGATGAATGATGAATAATGAATAATGAATAATGAATAATGAAAAATGAAAAATGAATAATGAATAATGAATAATGAATAATGAATAATGAATAATGAATAATGAATAATGAATAATGAATAATGAATAATGAATAATGAATAATGAATAATGAATAATGAATAATGAATAATGAATAATGAATAATGAATAATGAATAATGAATAATGAATAATGAATAATGAATAATGAATAATGAATAATGAATAATGAATAATGAATAATGAATAATGAATAATGAATAATGAATAATGAATAATGAATAATGAATAATGAATAATGAATAATGAATAATGAATAATGAATAATGAATAATGAATAATGAATAATGAATAATGAATAATGAATAATGAATAATGAATAATGAATAATGAATAATGAATAATGAATAATGAATAATGAATAATGAATAATGAATAATGAATAATGAATAATGAATAATGAATAATGAATAATGAATAATGAATAATATATAATGAATATCTAATGAATTATGACTGATGATGATATAATGTATACTTATTCGTCACAGATATTAATACCTATTTCCAGGATAAACATTAATCACCGGTATTTATAGAAAAGACGATCAATTGCGCAAAAAATGGCCTCAAAGAAGTGACGAGTAGTGTTTGCCAGTGCATCGCGGCAGGGACATCTGGCAGTTCAGGACACGAATAATCAATAATTCAACAAGTCCAATCCTTAATGCTAAGTCTTCTACTTGGCTGATTTATTTCAGTAGTATATAGAATTTGTATTATAAAACCTTCTTATATAGAAACTATGCCTGGCCCAGGGCAAAAAAACTGATTAGGAATTCTAATCTTGTTGGATATAGTTTACAGTGGATTTTCGTTGAAAAATTCATGTAAGTTGAACTGAACTTAATATAAATTGCGTATGACAAAGCCCTCACTATGTCACTGATGAGTTCAAGTGAGTAAGCCGAACGAAACGCCAATTTATAGGACTAAAGGCCATAAAAAGCTATTTTGAATAATCCTTTAATTTAGAACTTCTAAAAAGAGTTGCTGGTTATTATTTTTTTAAAACATCTTTAATTGACATTATGTCTTCCGAAAACAACGAGTTTCTACGAATTCTATTTTTTTATATGAGCTCTGACAGAACTTTGGCCTAAATTCGTAGAAATTCGTTGTTTTGTGAGGTACGCGAGCAGACATATTATTTTTTTAAATGTACATATTTAAAATTAAGTTATTTTTAATACCTAATGAAAAAATTATTTTAAGTTGATATGTTGAGATTTTGTGAAGTTTATTTTATATTTATGATTGATATTTAAAATAAAAGTAGATATACAGGGTGTTTTTTTAGACGTGCGGCTTTCGAGAAGGAATAAAACGCATATAATTTAATGTTATGGCCAAGAATTTAGCTTAATTATAAAGATAAGGGTTTGCCATTATGTTTTAAAAATGATTTCGGGCAAGTGGCCTCCGCGGCTGGCTCGAATAAATTCCAGTCGAGAGGCCAAATTTTGGACCACATTTTGCAGCAATTGGGGCCGTATGTCGCGTTGTTGATTGCTTCGTTGGCTGGCTGTATGACATGTAGCGCCATCTTGTTGGAACTATTATGAAATGGCAAACCAAACTGAGCAACCTTGTATGACCAACGAATTGTTGGCATACGAATCGGTGCCAGGGCTGTCGAAGTACTGCAATTGAAGCATTTGTACTGCTTTTTGAAACTCCGTACTGCCGTACTGCTAATTCGACCAAAGTACTGCTTTTTTGAAAATTTGTTCACAGAACATTTGCAAATCATAATCCTATCCAAAAAGCCTTAAAATAAATAAATTAAAAAAGTCGTAGATTTATTGAACAGAATCTCGCGTTGCCTGTATCGCAAGTAAAAGATTCGAAACTCTGGAACTTTTCAGATTTTCTTTCATGATCCGAAAAAAGGAAGTTTATGGACATTTAGATGTCATTTGAAAGGAAATATTCCACACACGTCAAAATGTAGTTTTTCACCCATCTGTCAAGCAATTTTAGATTAGATATATTAATGGATCTCTAGCCCAGGAAATTTAGACTTTTATGTACTTCCACAAAACTCCTACAAAGCTGAATTTTTGTTTTGACTTCCTGAGCAATTTCCAAAACCACCCTAAATTTTGGCTAAAGAAACAATTTTTGGAGAAGTAAAAGAGTGTAAAATTAAGTTTTTTGCTTAAACTATCAACTTTTTGGAATGAAACATTAAAGTAAAATTGTAGCTTATTCAATTCTATACAAACAAAATTATCATGCTTTTTCTTCATACAACCAATAGATTAAAAGTAAATCATGCAGGATTTTTATGGAGTAGCAAATTTAGTCAAAAAATTTATTAAAATAGCATTAATAGATCAGTTATATTTTTTGTACTATATGCGTTTGGCTACGTTTTCTCATTATAAACCAAGTTATTGTGGTGTCCAGGCTAAGTAAAGCCACCATCTGGAAAAAGGAGTGGTTTCAATTTATTTAATAACCTTATGGAATGACGAAATTCAACTTTTAGGCAGTAAAATTATCTAAACCTATAGGTACCTATGTACTGATGAAGTAACAGCGGATCAAATTTGGTCTATTAAGGAAGTGAAAGGAAACAAAAATAATTACAATAAATATTGTATGTAGCTCATAAAATTCTTATTTAGATTTTAATGAACAATATTTATGCATTTAAGCAAAATGAAATGCATTAACAACTATGTTTGTAAATATATATTTTACTGCCGTACTGCTGTGTACTGTTATTTTTTTCCTCGAAGTACTGCTTTCTGAAAAATTGAAACGACAGCCCTGATCGGTGCATGGGGAAAAAAGAAAGAAACCGACTGAACAATAGCAAGCTTGTGTGTGTTAATAAAAATGCTAGTCGCTGTTGCAATTGATAAACAACGAAACCTGCATTGGGATTGAGCAGAACATGTGGCTTCAGTGGCGCGGTGTGTAGTGCATCGGCCTCTGAATTGCAAGGTTCATGGTTCGCTCCCATATGACGGCAAAGAGTTTTTCAATTAACATAAGCATAACCAGACTAAGCACCACTATAAAGGAGTCTGATGATCGAGGTGGCTCTCGTGAAATAGCTATAACTCCAGCCTATATACTTGGTGGTAACACACACAATTTGTTGTTGTTCATTCAAAATTATTCAATATTAATTGATGTATGTATAACTTGCAGCATGCACTGCACTTGTGTGGATATTTCCATTTACACACAAAACCCAACTTATACTGAGCATAAATCAACCGACAGCTGTCAAAAGGACCAACTCCGAAAAAAGTATTGCCAGATTGAAAACCACATGACTTTAAAAAAAAACACCCTTTATGTAATATAAACTTGAACAGTTATGGTATACTGAAAAAGGCCTTTCCCATTTGCTTTCGTTTTTATTGAATTTATTTGAGTAAGCTCGGTAGTCATGGCAATTATTGTAAGTTCTATTTCTAGAAAGAGTTAAATTGACTTGCGAAAACGAATCGCTTGCTAATAAACGCTGCTTTAGACAAAGAGTTAATTCAATAAGCAAAATGTTTTTACTTTAAGACCTACCTACAGTCGTAGGTACAATGCATATAATTATTACTCAGTTATCTCCGAGCTTCATCGCCCAGCAACTTCATTAAAACATTGCAGACTATTTTCTCGTATATGACCATGCAAAACCGCCCAAAAGACTCCTCTGATGTGGGACATCTTATACACTTACAGCAGCCACAATCGTATAGCCATCACCTTTAGCATCATAAAAGCATCATATCTGCGTGCAAAACATCAGCTTGGCCAAAACAACAACGCAACTACTCAAACCTCAACTGTCATAACTCTCTACAGTTGGCAAGGTTTATCTCATTACTTACACCCGAAAGCCCATTAATGTCAGGTCCGCGTTAAAAATCGATGGATTGGACATTGGACGGTTGGTAAGCTCGTCGGCACAACATCAAAGTGCTTCCAGGTGGTAATTACCAACACATATAAGCCCGTTTAACTATACCAACGTGAATATTGCTTATAAATCCTTAACTACATGAGCGTCTTGAATGCATGACGGCTCTTGGCATCTAATTGCTTTTATATACTTTTTCTCAAGGCGTCGTCGTCGCATCGCGTCATCCCTGTGCGAACATGCAGTCAATCAGAGGTCCACACTCCAGCATCTTCGTAATTCGCACACATTCGCGACTGCACGCCGCCGCCGCCGCCGCCGCCGTCTTCGTTGTCTGATTTAATAAGCTTGTTGGGTGGTAAACAGGAGGATCAGGCAGCCAACCCATTGTGCGTGCTTATGGCAAGGCAGCTCCGAAACTATGGCTATAAAGGAAGGA
The DNA here is from genome assembly GCA_963921185.1 of Dasysyrphus tricinctus. Lineage (NCBI taxonomy): Eukaryota > Metazoa > Arthropoda > Insecta > Diptera > Syrphidae > Dasysyrphus > Dasysyrphus tricinctus. The sequence goes on from OY992530.1 coordinate 15,653,638, forward strand.
ATACAAAATGTTAAGTGACAAAATTCCCTCTTTAATTAGCTGAAGGTAAGGTATTCAAAAACGCAGTTTGTCGTTCTTCGTTGATATGCGGATAAATTTGTCCGATGCGATGACCGCAACACGTTTTTAAGTTATACCGTTTTTTTCTTGATTTTTTCTTTGTCCACCACACCGAACGCCCCCTGGCGACTGATGAATGTAATTGATCGTAATTACGATTCGGGTTAATTGTATGTGATTAGTGCGCTGGCGAATGCAGAACCGCAAGCTTTCCGCATCACCTAAATGTGTGATGAAAAAGAACCACAAATGTGACATAAGAATGACAGAAAAACGGACTGACACAACGCAGACGGGTTGACGATGACACACACTCTACTATATAAACGTTCTGGTTGATTGGTGTAATTTAGATCAAAGGAAGCAAATTTCTGGGGTTAATGGAGTGGTATACATTTTTATTATAATTTATTCTCTTTATTCGAAATGATGAGTGTGATGTGAAAGTTTTACCCCATACTTACATTTACTACTCAGACGAAGCAGACAGAGGATATTATCACAAATAATCATGATTATTTGTGATATTATATAGAAATGTCATTCTGCACCTCTTTTGTTAAGTTTTATAAGGTTTGATGATTGACATGTGTGAAGTAAAGGAACATCTGGATGATAACTCAACATTTGAAAAGGATTTCTTTGTAAATATTTTAATGGAAATGACATCGACTTTTAGAATTTCTAGGTGGGTTTTCCGGTGTTTCAGATTCACAAGCAAAGGAAACCATCCAGAGATGTTAGATAAGCAATCACTCTGCAGCCCTTTAATTCCCTACCGAACTGGGCCCAAAAAAGGGGAGTAAAGTATTAATCCGCTCTGCCTCGTGGTGCAAAGTGGCCCATTTATTAAATATTTTCTAGCAAAAATAATAACATTTTGTAGGTGTGAGCTAGAATCAAGAAAAATAGTGACAAACAAAAAACAAGCCTATTTGTTGACAAAAGTCTGGTAAACTCAGGAATTCTAAAAACAAGTAAGTAGTACTAAAATTATATCTTGAGCTTTATTTTCAATTAAAATTCTTTCTTCAACACAGCTTCGCGAAAGTTTTTAGAATGTGGGTGAATATACTAAGTCAAAAGCAAGCACATTTTAAGAGCGTTTGCATTTGTAGAGCTTTTTTTCAATTTTATTTCATTGGTTTTACATTTTATTACTGTTGAAATTCACTTTACAAAATTAATCATAGCTAACATTTTGTTTATAGATTTTCAAATAGAAAACTTCTGTTTTATTTATCCGCTTCTTACTAAATAAGCTACCAAATTTCAGCAGGTTATGGGCCCGGGCTATTTAGATATAGAAATAAATATAGTTTTTCTATTATTTGAAACTCCGAAAATTTTTCAACGGCTGGAAAACATGGTTGCCGCTGTTCCGATTCCATTGGTTGAAAGATTAAGAGGACAAGAAAACTACGATAACTGATAGAGCTTCGCAATTAAATCTTATCTTGAACATGAAGAGCTTTGGAATTGCGCCCTTGGAACTGAAGCCAACGAGAAGAAAATTAGCAAGGCGAAGTTAAAAATTATTTTGCTGGGGGATCCAATAAATTATGTTCACATCAGAAGTGCCCAAACCGCTAAGGAAGTCTAGGATGCTTTGCAAGCAGCTTCTATGGATTCTGGTGTCAGTCGTAAGGTTGGATTATGACGAACATTAATAACTATGACTACATTGGACAAATGTGGGTCTGCTGATGAATATGGCAATGAAATGATCTGGTAGGGATTGGAAGGGATATTTTCGAACTGTGTGGTACTCTTTAGTTTGTCGGCTTACCAGTTCGGGAGAGGGGGGTAGTTTAGGACAGGGGCAGCTTAGGACAACGGCCAGAAAAGTATCAAAACAAATACTTTTTAATACTTAATCACAATTTTACAGTGGCAATTCTTCCTCAAATAGATATCTGATGACATTTGGGAAGATATCAGCTTTTAAAAAATAATTAAAAATAAATGTTTGTATTCCGGTACCCGTTGTATTTTTTTTTTGTTCTAAGACGTAAGCATTTTAGAAAAAAACTATATGGAATCAACGCACAAAAAGTTCTTTATTATCATATTTAGTTATTTTGTGATGATTTATTAAACTATATTTTGATTGTTTTACATTGTTAAAAAAAAAAAAGTTTAGTTTGTCTACTTGGGGCACTTTTGGACAGTAGATGAGGGGCACATTTGGACATGTCCAGACCAGACTAAAATTAAATATAATAAATATACAAAAAGTGAACAGTGGATACAGTCATGGGCGCCCGCAGGGGGGGGGGGGGGGGGGCAGAGGGGGCATTTGCCCCCCCCCCCTAGAATTTCAAGTTTTTACTTTTGTTCTGTATATTAATTTAATTTTAATGTTCAGGACTACGAGGTGGTTCAATTTTTAGAATCAGAAAAACATTTAAAAAATATGTAGGTATCCTACCAACCTTCCACTAATGCAATTCAATTTTTGTCACTCAATAATTGAATATCCAACAAAAAATGTTTGTCTGCCTCTCATGAAATTATTAGCAAAAGTTGCGTCGGACTAGAGGAACACATAGAAGCCTTGTCTTCAATATCTAAAGAAAAAAATATTGTATTTTCTATCCCGTCTGTCCAGATTTTAGAGGCCGATGAACAGAGCGCTTTGTTCAACACTACTGGATAATGAATCGCAGATATCACCCGTCAAAAAGATCTTTGAAGGACACGGAATATCAAAATTTCTTGTTAAACTAAACTCTAAAAGTGATGCAATCAATATGCTTAAGAACTCCAAAAAGTTAAAAGACACAGGTGTTTTTATTCAAAAAGATTACACTAAATTGGCACAAATAAAACGAAAGCGGCTCCTAGCATACAGAAAGTGTATTCTTAATGTAGACACAACAAGTAAACCACAAATAAGGGGAGTCAAACTAGTAGTTAGAGGCAACATATTTTCCATCAATTCTGATAACGCTCTGATCTGTGATCAAGGTGATGGTGAACATGTGCTTCGTGAGCTCTTCTCCGGAATCTCATTTGACATTTTGCAAACATCTCATCAGACGGCAAGGAAGGAGAGGCAAACGAGATAACAAAATCATCAGCCGGCAAGGAAGGAGAGGCAAACGACGCAACAAAATCATCATCAAGCTATTCCAGCGTCTGGGAGCGTAGCCATCAGCAGAGAACAACAACTATGAAATCTTCAACCAGCTGTCTGTCAGAATATGCATGTAAATTTACCCATAGACTTAAATATATTATCTTATAACATAAATGGTATCAATAATAAACTCAATTTTGTTGATTTCTTTGAATATGTATGTAAATTTGATATTTTTTTTTCTTTTTGAGACCCATCTAGAAGATGAAAAAAGCAATGATTTCTTTCAATTGTTCCCCGATTTTAACATGCGCTGGATCCCAGCTAAAAGAACATATAGCAAAGGCAGAGCATCAGGAGGATGTTGTTTTGGATACCGATCCTCGTTTAAATATGTAAGTTTTATTGAAATGAGTGAGTCTATAGTTGTAAAGTGTCAGTTGGACCTTGAAAACTTTTATATTGTACCAACATACCTTAATTGCTCTAATTGGAATAATCATTTTACTGTTTTAAGTAATTTATTGAATGAATTGGTTAACGAAAATGTAATGGTGGTGGGGGACTTTAATGCTAGAGTTGTTGATTCTCAAATTTCAACAACAAGTCTCCATGACAATTTCACTTCACAGAGAGAATCATATGATGAGTTAGAAAATGCTAATGGTAGGATCTTGATTGACCTCTTTCAAAGTTTCGATCTGTTTATTCTTAATGGCTGTTCCAAAAAAGATCCCAAAGGAGATTTTACGCTTGTGGGTGGCCAAGGAAAGACAGTTATAGACTTATGTGCAATATCTAGCCGGTGGTCTATGTATGTCAAAGACTTTCAAGTATGCACACAAATTTTCTCTGACCACCTACCAATCGTAGTTTTTCTATCAATTTCCAGGCAGTTAGAATCAAAAGAACTTCAACTGCTACCCAAATTGAAGTGGAGAAAAGGTTTTGAAGAAAAATACCAAGAAAAATTAAATATTTATTTGTCTTGTAAGGATATCGCTCAAGAGCAAAATCCATCGAAAAAAATTGAACTTCTACTGAAGGGTATTTATGCCGCAGCTCCGCAATTTCCAAAAAGCCCTTTTAAGCCGAAACAAAAATGGTTCGATAACGAGTGTCGTAAGTTAAGGAATGCATCATTTAACTTGCTTAATTTGTACAGAAATTCTTCGGATTTACGGATTAAAAACTTGTATATCGAAGCAAACAGAAGGTATAAAACATTATGTTCGGAGAAAAAGACAAATTATGAGAGTATGCAAGCACTTCAGCTGGCACAAACCAAAGATTCTAAATCATATTGGTCTTTGCTTAAGCAAATAAATGGTCAAAAATTCAGATGTGGCGTTCACATTTCAACCAGCGAACTTGCAATATATTTTAAAAACCTTCTTGAGGAAAAAGATACATACTCTAGCTTTTTTTATGCACAACCAATGTTTAGAAATGATGAATTAGACAAAGATTTTTCTATGGAAGAATTATATGATGTCTTAGGACAAGCTAAAGACAATAAGGCCCCTGGAAATGACCGTGTTAGTTATGAGTTCTTCAAAAATGCTAGTGATGAGTTTCATATATTATTATTGAATAGCTATAATAAAATTCTGCTGACAGGTGAAATGCCTAGTTCGTTCAAACAGTCAATAATATTCCCGCTCTATAAAAAAGGCAACGTTAATGAAGTGGAAAATTATCGTGGTATTTCTTTTATGAATGTTGTGGCGAAGATATTCTGTGGTGTTTTGTTTAATAGATTAGAGAACTGGGTTACTAGAAACAAGATAATTTCAGATTTTCAAGCTGGTTTCCGTAAAAATTATTCCACAAATGATCAAATCTTTTCACTCACAACCATTGCAAAATCGTACCTCAGTAGGAAAAAGAAATTATATGCCTTTTTCATAGATTTTAAGGCAGCATTTGATTCTGTTAACAGGAATGCACTATTTTATAAGATATCTTGCTTAGGAATTTCATACAAGTTCATTAATATTTTGATTTCTTTGTATGAAAGCACAAAAGCTGCTGTGTGGGATGGTCAACGAATGTCAGAATGGTTTAATACAAGTGCAGGTGTTAAACAAGGCTGTATTTTAAGTGCACTCATATTTTCAATTTTTATTAATGACATTGTTGACTGTTTACCAGGAGGAATTTGTATTGCAGAAACAATTGTTAAAGCACTTTTATATGCTGATGATGTTGTTATCTTCGCAGAATCCCCAAAAACATTGCAACTTATGATAAATAGAGTATCTGATTTTTGTAAAAAGTGGGATCTTTTGATTAATACCCAAAAGTCCAAAATTATGATTTTTAGAAACGGTGGTGGTCGTTACGGATTGGAAGAAAAATGGTTCTATAATGGGGAGGAAGTAGAAATCGTTAAACAATTAAAATACTTAGGTGTCACTTTAACCCCAAATATGGATTTTAACAAGCATTTGCAAGATAAATGCAAGGTTGCTTTAAGTCTTGTTAATGCATCGTGGAAGAATATCATGTCAAATGAAAATATTATTCATTCGACCAAATTTCAAGTTTTCAATAGTGTTGTGAGATCTTCTCTTTGTTACGCTGCTCAGGTTTGGGGTTGTTATTTCTATGAAAATATGGAAAAGGTGCTTCGAAATTTCATCAAAAAAATATTCTGTCTTCCCGCAAATGTACCTAATTATGCTATCTATCTGGAGAGTGGGCTACCTTCTCTTCACAATTTTACACTTAAGATACAAGCTACCTTTATTTTAAAAATTCTGAGTTGTGAAGAAAACAAGCTATCAAAAAAACTTATCGAATATGAAATGAGGTATAACCATTTTTGGGCTAAGGAATGGAAGCTGTTAGGGCAAATGTGTGGATGTGAACTTATTTTTCATCCAGTAATCGACCTTTCATCTCTAAAAAACTCCTTCTCGGCAATCATGGAAAGACTTGATGAGATGCAACGAGAGGATTTTATACGCCAAGCAAGAAATTCTTCGAGCAGAGTTCTGTATTCAGGGCTTAATTATAATCTTTGTAGTTTCAACTACTTTAAAGACGAATTTAGCTACAAAAAGATTTCATTACTTTTTAGGCTTAGATCTGAAACACTTCTTCTGAATGGTTCCCCCTATTCTACAAACGATTACCAATTCTGTTCAATATGTAACTTGAACGAAAAAGAAGATTGCTTTCATTTTACTTCTGTTTGCCCAGTTTTTGGTAGAATAAGGGAAAGGTATTTTGGTCACAAAACTCTGAGTATGGAGCAAACTAAAAAAATATTAAATGGTCCTGACTGGAACACACTGTACAGCTATAGTGTTGAAGCTTATAAATATAGATTTCTAATATTAAAAGAATTTTCCTGACTTACTTGCTTTTCTCATGTAAAGAAATCATTGCTTTTCTCAAAAATTATTGACTTGTTTTAAATATTGTTTTACTCAATTTTATATTAATGTACTTTATTAATAATTGTAAATTTTGTTTATATTTCCCTTAACTTAAATTTATAAAAAAAAAAAAAAAAAATTGTTAAGTTGGATTCCAAACAGACGGCTGGTGCCATGTTTGATTTGTAATTTCTTATATATCTTTATCTATAATTGTATTTAAATTTAAATTTAACATATTGTAATTATGTATCTATCATATATTTATACGTTTCAATAAATTATTATTATTATTATTATTATTATTAGCAAAAGTTGACGTAGGTAATTTTTACCTTCCTTAGCACAAGCACATGTTTCAGAAAACATACAGAAGTAATCTTCCGCATAAAGTTTGTTCTCTTTTATATTTCCTTCAACTCGATAAACAGAAATCCTTAACAAAGACTTCAAACGCGTTGCGTGCCACAACGACAATATCAAAGGGCACGGTAGTGCCCAGCCAAGTTCGCGGCACTACACCCTTTTTACAGGAACAAACTCAGGCGATTTTCAACCCCCCTCTAACTTCAGTACCAATAAAGTCAGAAACTTCAAATTCGCAGTATTTGCTGAGCTGATCAAACACAGGTGGCTCACCAAATTTCAACTCTTTAGCATTAGTAGTTCCCAAGATATAGGACCTCAAAAATCGCAAAAACCGTAACTGACTGACTCACTGACTCACTGATTCACTGACTCACTGACTCACTGACAGATCATCAAAATTATGGAGCACTTCCCGACATCGTAGAAACTTGAAATTTCGCACAACGGTAGGCCTTGTGGTATATACAAAGGAAAAAATCGAAAATCTGCAATTTTCTATTCAGGGGGCGTGGCATCCACCCACTTTCTTAAATATTCTATAAATTATATGGAGCCTTTCCGATTGTTGTAGAACAATGAAAATTGGTAAGTTGGTAAGGTTTGAGGTACTTAGAAAGAAAAAAATTGAAAAATTGGAATTTTCTATTCAGGGGGCGTGGCATCCACCCACATTCTTAAAAATTCTTATAAATTATATGGAGCACTTCCGATTGTTGTAAAACGATGAAAATTGGTAGGTTGGTAGGGCTTAAGGTACTAAGAAAGAAAAAAATTGAAAAATTGGAATTTTGCATTCAGGGGGCGTGGTATCCACCCACATTCTTAAAAATTCTTATAAATTATATGGAACACTTCCGGTTGTTGTAGAACGATGAAAATTGGCAGGTTGGTAGGCCTTGAAGTACTTAGAAGGAAAAAAATCGAAAAATTGGAAGTTTCAGTACAGGGGGCGTGGCATCCACCCACATTCTCAAAAACTCTTATAAATTATATGAAGCACTTCCGATTGTTGTAGAACGATGAAAATTGGTAGGTCGGTATGCCTTGAAGTACTTAGAAGAAAAAAAATCGAAAAATTGGGAGTTTCAGTTCAGAGGGCGTGGCATCAACCCACATTCTTAAAAATTCTTATAAACTATATGAAGCACTTCCGATTGTTGTAGAACGATGAAAATTGGTAGGTCGGTAGGACTTGAAGTACTTAGAAAGGAAACAAAATCGAAAATTTGGAATTGTCCATTCAGGGGGGGGGGGGGCTGGCATCCACCCACTTTATCAGAATTGCTATTATTTGTATGGAGCACTTTCGGTTGTCGTAGAATTATGAAACTTTGTAGAGCGGTAGGGCTTGACTTTCACCTGGCAAAATAAATCTTTGCAAAAAGGAGTGAAATCACAACAAAAACATAAATGTTAAAAAAGGAGCCAAGTTCTTATGTGTACAAGAAACCTGTGCATAAAAAGTCAGCCCAAAAAAGTAATGAGATCTAAAATATATGCCAAGTTTTAAGTTCATGAAGTTTAATATCAAATATCTTAAGTAGAGTAACATCGAAACAATTCCAAATCATGACAGAAATTTGGTAATTAATGATTACTGATTAAAATTTGGTGGATTTACTTGGCAAGTTTTGTCTTAAATACTTACTTAATCAAAAATTTAAAATTTATGAAAACTTGACCAGTGAACCCACCAAATTTTAATCAGTAATCATTAATTACCAAATTTCTGTCATGATTTGGAATTGTTTCGATGTTACTCTACTTAAGATATTTGATATTAAACTTCATGAACTTAAAACTTGGCATATATTTTAGATCTCATTACTTTTTTGGGCTGACTTTTTATGCACAGGTTTCTTGTACACATAAGAACTTGGCTCCTTTTTTAACATTTATGTTTTTGTTGTGATCTATTACTTTCATAATATGTTAAGTTACCTACTTGTATTTTTTCTTTCATAGATAATAGAAATGAATGTTTTTGAATCATGTCCCTGCAAAGAGCAAGCAATGATCGACTCAGTGGCCTTTGTATACTTTTTCCACATAGAGATCGTTTATCTACTCAAGCCGCAAGAGCATTATTTGAAAAAAAGTGTGCTAGACAGATTTTCTAGGGAAGTACCAAGAAGGCTACAACTTCTCTTGCGAGAAAAAGAATGAATCCAATATTTCGTGCAAGGTCTTATTTTTAAAGTCTATTTTCTAAGTTTTTGTCTTATTAATTAGCCCTTAAAAACTTTTGAAAGTCCTCATTTATTTCGCCACTATTTAAAAACGGAAACAAGTGCAATATATCCAATTATTGCTAAGTTATCATGTATACCAAAATTGTTCGAAAAAAATTATTCTAGAAGCCATTGAAAAAAGATACAAAAACGTTATTTCGCCACATCAACATGGATTTATGAAGGGTAAATCTACCGCAACCATCCATCAAGTGAGTTTTGCTCGGATGTCATTGTAAAAAACCAAAATGGATTTCAAATAGATGTCGCATACTTGGATTTTTCAAAAGCTTTTGACCGCGTTTATAATGGTTTACTTTTAAAAAAGCTAATGACCATTGGGCTCCCTAAATGGTTTATAGTTTTGTTGGAGTCATACTTATGTTGCAGATCACATTTTGTCTATTTTAAAAACAAAACATCAAAAAAAATAATTGTGTATTCCGGCGTTCCTCAAGGAAGCCATTTAGGTCCCTTTCTATTTATATTGTTTATAAATGACTTACATAGTGCAATCAAATATTCTAATCTTCTTATATTCGCCGATGACGCCGATGACAAAAATAATGATGACTATAAACTGCTGCAAATGGATTTGAATAGTGTTTTCCATTGGTGTAGTGTCAATGATATGGAACTAAATGTAGCAAAGTGCAAGTGTATGTCTTTTTCACGCAAACTTGTGCCCTTCTTTAATGTCTTTTTCCTGTGTAGTCAGCCACTTGAAAGGGTTGATAGTTTTTGTGATCTTGGCGTTATAATGGACCCAAAATTGGACTTTAACAAACATATTGATCACATTATTAATAAAGCCAAATGCATGTTGGGATTTGTTTGTCGGTTTTCAAAAGAATTTCGAGACCCATACATTTTAAAAACTTTATACTGCTATCTTGTGCGAACAAAAATCGAATACTGTAGCAGCGTTTGGAGTCTGAGTTATCAAACTAATATAAATAGACTGGAATCTGTACAAAAACGATTTCTCATTTATGCGCTTCGCCATCTTCCGTGGATGTAAACACTCATCTACCCACCATACAACCAGCGCCTAGCCTAAATTAATTTGCCGTCACTGACTCATCGAAGAACAGTCTCTAAAATATTATTTGTGTATGATGATTCTGAATATCTTTTAGCACAACTCAACCTAAATATTTACTCACGATCCTTAAGATCTGTAGATTTTTTAAATCAAAGATTTAATAGAACGAATTATGGAAATCATAACCTTTGCTTGCTGCATGCTCAGCTTTTAATAAATATATTAATGTAATTGATTTTAATGTTTCAAAATATTGTTTAAAAGAAGAACTTTATAGATCTTTTCAATCTCAAAGCTAATAATTTGTAAATTTGTAGCTAAATAAATAAATAACTAATTAAGTGCAGTCGTGAAAATTTGAATTTTGGCTATTTTCGTCATCGTCGCTGGGCTTTTTAGCACTTAGCTATTGCTCCATCATATCGTCTCAATTCCCTGAATGAATAATAATTTACACAAATTTGAATCAGAACTCGAAAACTAAATTAGTAACAGAACAAATATATCATGGACCCACGCGTATGCTGAAACTGACCAATGGGAGCCGCGAGCGGAACGCGTCCGTCACACTGCACTCACTTCGGCTTATTATATGAAGGTACTAAGAAGTGGGAGGGATTGGAGGTAACCACGGCGTTTTTTACAAGCGTTTAAAGGGAAAAATAACTTTTTAGATACAAAAATATCATTTCTATATATCTAACGGGTGCATGTTTATTATATGCCATTATATTTTTTGCAACAATGCCTAATTTAGAATCTCAATTTTTAAAGGTAGGTACATTTTACCTCTGCCCCCCCCTAGCAAAAATCCTGCGGGCGCCCATGGATACAGTTAAAAACATACTGTCGTCCAAGTATTTAGCACCTCGGAAGAAGATATAAAATTTTATTTCATCAAGTCTTCGAAAGTGAATTATGGCTTGGTTTATCTTCAAGCAAATAATTGTCCTTTCCAGTAAGCTAAGGCATTAGAGAAAGACAATCTCCTACGACTTATTTTAACTAATGTTATGTTTTGAAATAATTTATTATTGTTTAATAAGGAATTAAACTTTATTGAATGCGTTTTTCAAGGCATGTCCAAAACTGCCCCAGGGCTGTCCAAAACTACTCCCCTAGGGGGGAAGATTTGGACAATTATAACAGTTTTTAAATAGAAAAATATATATGTATAAATACAAACTAAGGTATGAAAGGGCATATTTTCCAAGGAAAAAAACCAAAGAACAACGTCATTCAAGAATATATTTTATATTGTGATGTATGAGTGTTCCAGGTTGTTTTTTGTAAAAAGTGTCCTAGGGTGCCCCCCTCTCCCCTAAAGTTTTTTTTTACACTAGATCTTTTCCGAAGAGAGCTTAGTACGAGTGACAAGAATTGCCAAACACAAATTAAGTGCTCATCAGGCTCATCGCTCAGTGTAGTGGTAGTAGTTAGTAAGCAACAAACTACTTAAGACATACACTTTATAAAATAAAATTAAAAACAATTATAAAACAACAAATGCAATGACATTGAAAAGATTAACAATTACAAACGTTTAAGAGCGTGGTACACTAGTCTTCAATTTAGCTTCGAGTCTATTTCTTACTTATTAAAATCAAAAAAATTTGAGTTCAGAGAAGGGAGCTGTAATTTTGAATGATGAAACGAAACTTAGGTACTTATTTTAGTACATTTAATGGATGATACATTGGGTATGGATTTACAGGCAATGTGAAGTTGAAAAATGTCTTCGAGTACGATTTCCGGTAAAAGACGAGAAATTAATATTAATTTGCGTTTTTAAAGCTCTGGGGACAACAAAACTATTTCGAGGGGTGGAATCTACAGACTGTAGCACTGGAAATTCATTAAGTACCAAGGGTTGGTCAACCTGGATACTTGAATCACTAGCCACGGCCAAGCCTTCTCCTTGACTGATATTAAAAGCACAGTTAATGTCAGCCTGATTACTTATAAGTTATAAGGTTTGATCTTTTAAGAGCAGGACCAGTACTGAAAAAGGTTTCCGCAGGAGCCATGACATTCAAGAAGAGATGTAGCTGATGGATTTGAGCATTTAGGTGAAGAACTCCGTTTTTTTTGGAGTTTTCACTAATGGCTCGAAAGCTACCAATTATTCGAGATTATTTCATCAAAGTACCATTGAAAGTATACACAATTTCCAACAAATATCTATTTAAGGTTTTTTTCTGCGACAACCCATTTGGACTTAAGCGCTAGTCGAAAATTGACTTATTTTTACTGTTTTCGAAAAGCCACAAGTGACAAAATTTGAATTTTTTTCTGTAACATGAACCAAGATATACTTTTCTGATGGTCTTTGATGCGCTGAGTTCGAATCTGGCCATGAGCTTGAAATTGCCCTATCACGTCACGTTCTTAAGATATTCGAATCTAAAACTTTTTTGCAAATTTTTTCTCGAGGTATTTTTTCGAAAAAATGTTTATGGTCATTCTGAAGTATGAACATTTTACTTCAAAATTCTTTTCGTATCTTTCAAATATCTTCATTCATCTTCGAGAAATCATTAGTTTTCGTCTTACTGCCTAATTCGAAAAATCCAGCTCAAAAGTGCACTGTGTGAGCAAATTGAGGGATTTTTCGAACTAGGTAGCTTAAGAAGAAGGCTAAGTATTTCTTGAAGATGAGAGGAAGTATATGAAAGATAGAAGTTTGAAGTAAAATATCCATATATTCAGAATGACCATAAACATTTTTTAGAAAACGATTACCTCGCGAAAAAATTTAACCCCCAAATTTGTATAAGAAATGCATTTTTTTTTAAATCTTTGGATTCATATATCTCAAAAACGTGACGTGATAGATCATTTCCAAGGCCAGATTCGAGCTCAACGCGTCAAAGACCATCGGAAAAGTATATTTTGGTTCATGTTACAGACAAAAATTCAAATTTTGTCACACAAAGAAATTTCTTGGTGATGCTTTCGAGTGGATTTTCAAAAACAGTAAAAGAGCTTGAATTATAATGGGTTGTCGCAGAAAAAAACTTAAATAGAGATTTATTGGAGATTGTACATACTTTTAATGGTACTTTGATATAATTTTCTAATAATAATTTCGTAGTAATGGCTCGAACATTAGTTAAAAACTCCCAAAAATGCGTTTTGCATTTTTTTCCATGTTGCGTCACGAAATATTGTTGGCAAACCTCAGATTCGGATTCAGCACCCCCGAAAACATGAAGGGGGGAAAAACTCAAAACTACCCCACAATTTGGTGGCAAAGAGCCTTTTTGAGGTTTCTATTCTTTGAACAGTGAAGATGATGAATGCAGAAGCCAAGAAGGTTAGTCATAACAGACTTGTGCGAGATTAACACCGGATTTTTTCATTGTTCTAATCAAAAAATCGGAATTGACTTTTAAGTTTTTTATGCAAACGGGAGTAATACCTGATTCAACGTGGATAGCGTAAGTTGGAGTAGATTTGGGTAAACGAAGTAGGCGTTTGAAGAAAAATCTTTGAACCAGTTCAAAATCTTCAAAATACGTATAACCAAATGCTTGAACGCCATAACACATACAGGATTTTATTGTGGCTTCAAAAATACAATAATTCGAACCAGGCCCAGACAGAGATAACCAGGGCCCCTAGGCACTTGGTATAAGGGGCCCCCCTCTGTCACGACACTATTTTATTTTGGTCTGGTAAATAATTAGAATAATCAAATAATTTTGTTAAGTCATTGTTTTTTAGAAAATCGCCGCTTCCAATATTTGTTTCTTGTCTCGACTCGAGGTTAAACTTGGTATAAGTATCTAATACCAAACATCTTTAGTGCATTCATAGTGCATTTATGTAATGACAAATTTAAGCCACTTCCCACTGTCGGATTTTGACGAATTTTAACACATACTTGGGGAAAAAACTGCGAAGGAATTTCTCGTGTATTTATTCAACAAGTTAATTATGATACCGAGTTGTTGGCCCTGCCATCGGGACTTGGGGCCCTAGGCTGGCTTTGTATTTATTGTGTATAACTTTTTCATGGTTAAACCCTAGATTTCCCTGATTAAATAGGCTTTTTTATCTGATAAGGAACATAAAAAAGGAATTAATCAAGTAAATTATGCTACAGAGTTGTTGGTCCTGCCATGACTTGGGGCCCCTAGGCCTGGGCCTTGTAGGCTAGGTGGAAATACAGCACTGCTTCGAGCCCAAATCAACGTTTTGGTTTTCATAGAAATTTTTCCACATAATGGCGCGTTGAAGTCGTGCGTAGCGTATGCTGAATATTGTTATAGTATTTCAAGATAGATCCGAGCTTTTTTTGAAGTTAAAATATTTTTTCCTGATTTCAAAACTGAAACTGTATAAATCTACATAGGTCATCAATTGTTTTTTTTTTTATTTATTTAGTTTCTTATGTTGCACAAATAAAGTTCCCGTAGGGAGGAAAGTATGGTTTGGCATGGAAACCACATAGAATATACCTTAAAGGTTAAACCATGAAACCAGCATTTGATTGAATGACCCTTAGAATTGGTTTGTTTTAGTATTCCTTTAAGACTAGAACTAGGCTAGGTATAGATGACGAATCAAATTACTGGGATTTTTCTAAATTGTTTCCTATTCCCAAAATTTAAGTTTGTTATTATTATTACCTATTTTTTAATGTTAAGGGGTTTGTAGAATCGACCAAACATTAAAAAGCAATTAACTTCTAGAATCCGTTTTGCTTCTGATATGCCCAAAAATATCATTCAGCTGCTGCAACTGGCCTCTAATGCAATTATTTCCACCCCTAGATCAATTGCCATTAGTTGCAACCCCTAATTACAAATTTGTTAGACCCAACCCAAACTCCGAACACACGAACAAACCATTGGCAAAACAAACTCCTGCGGTTGCAATTGCTGCTGTTGCTTCTGCCACTGCTGTTAGAAAAAAACCAAATCCTTTTTTAACAATTTATTTAACAAAAAGCAAAGAACAAAATATGTAAACCCCTTTAATTTGTCTATTTGTTCTGGAAAAAGACAACAGCTTGGATAAAGAGGTTCACCATCACCATCGTCGTCGCACCATTCCATTACGGAGCCACCACATCACCACACAATGAAGTCATTCTTCCAGAAATTAACTCATCAAAGAATCCCATTTTGGATCACACGTCAGATGGTGCGTGAACAACAGAATAAAAAGGCGAAAGACCCAAACCAGAACAAGAACACCCAAATCGATCGCGGAGGACAATCCCTTTGCACAACACACCTAAATGCGGGCCCAGTTTTTTTTTATTTATTTTGGCTCTTTTTTTCCAGGGTTCCTTTTTTTCAAGCCTATTCCATAATGTGTTTCATAAAAAGGTAATTTCGTGGTGATTCCGATGATGAATCGGTCCCCGTGGCCATTAGTCGACGATTATAAACAAATTTCCGCGCAGGAAATGGAAAATGAGCCTTTTGTGGCGTTTTGTTGTTTGGGAATTGAGCGATAAATATTATTTGTTGATGACTGAAACCAATAAGCGAATGAATACTTTTTTTTCGGGTTTGGTGTTTGATATTGTGAGACAAACATCGAAGAAATTGATTAATAAATACTTCAAGGAACGGTGAAATCTTGATGAATTAATTTGGGTCTCTTTTTTAAGGTGGCGGGCGGTCCGTGGTGGGTATCGGGTGTATGATCAATGGCGGGTTATAATGGTCTATCCAATGGCAGACCATTAATATTTCCTTTAGGCAGGCGTTGGTTTTATTCAACGAACGGGGTGGCAGACTCAATTACTGTCGAACACGTAAGTTCGATTAGATCTATCGGTTTCGGGTGGCCCTAGTCAAGCCAAGTCATCATATATAGCGGGTGTTTTCTATATACATCCATTAAGTGGAACAAAAGTTGCGCTTAATTTATAATTAATCGTTTTTAATTCTTTAGTGGAATTAAGTGAAAAAAATGAGGGTTGTGTTTTGTATTTCTTTTTTCTTATATATGATTATTATTTTTCTTCAGAGTATTGTTATGTTTATAAATGGCTTGAGGGTGTGAGGACACTTTAATCAAAAGAAAGAATGCTTCTTTATGTAGTTTTTTGTGTTCCTTTAAGTGATATGATAATATTTTAATGTTTTAAGGACTGCTGGCTTTGTTGTTGTTGGCCACTCTTTTTTTTTATCCAAATAAAAAATTTATTCCATATCCTTTATTCCTATGTTTTATTGGATCTTCTCTACTTTTTCAGGGGTTGTTTATTAAATCTAACCAATCAACAGCCGTGTTAAAATTTGCTAAAACACCTCTAAGCAGGAGAATAGTAACGCAGTGCATATTCATACGCCCGTATTAAGGATCTACTCAACGTTGCGTAAATACTTATTCATAAAACATATTTCGACTCATTTTAGTTAAAATACCCTTGTGTCAATGAAAGAAAAAAAAAAAAAAATCTATTACGTTTGTTATTCAACCTCTTAACGCGTTGAGCCTAAAATGGCTCTATTCAACGTTGTACCTATAACTTTTGTTTCAAAAAGAACGGTATCTACCATATTCAAAGACTTTCCGGGCCGGACCATTGATGTCCATTTACTCTAGGTGACCCAGCCATCTGAGCCGTCGGCTTTTCACTTTTGTGGCTAGGTCGATGTCGCTGTACAGCCCATACAGTTCGTTGTTGTATCTTCCTCTCCATTCCCCATCTATGGAGACGGTACCAAAAATCATCCGGAGAACTTTCTTCTGAAAACAGCCTAACGCGTTCTCATCCACCGTTAACAGTGTCCACACCTCTGCACCATAAATCAGAACAGGGATAATAAGTGCCTTATTCAGGGACAGTTAAGTTGCTTGAGAGAAGACTTTGCTTCTCAATTACCTTCTTAGTCATTTGAAACATCAATTGGCGAGAGTAAATTCTTCGTTCCATCTCAGCAGTCAGCACTGATATCGTTCGCTGAGTTTATTGCGGATCATAGGTAGACAAAGTCTCTGACCACCTCAAAATTATAGCTGTCTATAGTGACGTTCTGTTCTAGACTTCGATGTTGGGGTGTCCTTTCCTGTTGACAGCATGTATTTCGTTTTGCTTCCATTCACCGTTAAACCCATCTTCTTGGCTTCCTTCTCAATACTCACAAAAGCACCACTGACATCATGCTTTGTTCGTCCGATTATGTCAATGTCGTCAGCGTAAGCGAGTAATTGGACGGACTTCTGAAAGATTGTAACTCTAGTGCTGACGTGAGAGTTTTGCACAATTTTGAACAATTTTGAAGAAGTCGCATGACAGCGCGTCGCCTTGCCTAAAACCTCTTTTTAATATCAAAGGTGTCAGTGTGCATTCTCCATCGTCATCCTGCACAAACGGACGAGTTTGGCAGTGATGCCAAAACTAGACATTGCTATATATAGCTCGTCTATATAGATATAGACTAAAGATGCTGTCAAACGCGGCCTTGAAATCGATGAAAAGGTGGTGGGTATCGATTTGAAACTCCTGGGTTTTCTCCAAGCTCTGCCGTAGGGCGAATAATTGGTCGATTGTGTACTTCCTTGGCCTAAAGCCAGTCTGATATGGACCTATCAGGTTGATGACGAATGGCTTCAGGCGTTCACAAACTATGGCAGAGAAGATCATGTAGGCGATATTAAGAAGACTGATGCCTCTGTAGTTGGTGCAGTCCAAAGGATCGCCTTTCTTGAAGATCGGTCAAACAATGTTGAGGTTCCATTCATCGGGCATGCTTTCCTCCGACCATATTTTACAGATGAGCTGGTGCGTACTCCTAACCAATTCATCGCCAGCTGCTTTGGATAGCTTAGCCACAAGGCCATCAGTTCCAGCAGCTTTATTGGACTTAAGTTTAGATATAACTATCTTTACTTCGTCGAGATTGGATGGACGGAATCGTTGGCCTACGTCGTCCAGATTGAATGGTGCAATCTGCATGGTAGCGGGATTCGGTTCGTCATCGCCGTTATACAATTTGAAGAAATGACTGACGACTGCGATTCTACTACGATGTTCCCCTGATCATCCTTGCAGGCTTCGGTTCGGAGGTTCGGACCTTGTTATCGTGGGAGGTTCTTTTTACTTTTTGGTAAAACTTCCGAGCTTCATTCCTGCAATGGAATCCCTCTATTTCCTTGCTCGCGTGCTTCTTATACTCTTTCTTTTTCCTTCTTAGAAGCTTGTGTTCCTATCTCCTCTACTGCTCGTAGAGCTCGTGAGCAGCTCTGGTCCTTCTGCCGCATATACTTGCTGGCATTTTTGTCGAACCAGGGGTTTCGTTATGGTGGTCGTGCGAGGCCCAGCACGTCAGAGGAGGCATCTCTGATGGCTTCCTGGCAGTTCATCTACTGGTTCTCGATATTTTTGGTGGCACAGGACTATTTAGAGGGAGCGAGAGACTTGTCACAGTATTTCCTTGTCTTGGTTTTGGTCTGGATATCCGTAGCAGTACCTTGGCTACAACGAGGTAGTGGTCCGAGTGAACGTTGGCTCCTCGGAACGTTCAGACATCCTTGATGCTGGAGGAGTGCCTTGGGTCGATCGCAATGTGGTCAATCTGGTTGGCAGTTGATTGACCAGAAATTCGCCTCCCCATTGTGTATATCGAGATGTGGGAACTGCGTTATAGCTACCCCAACGTTTCACCCCTCAAAAAAGTTGATTAGCCTGAGTCCGTTATCGGAGGTGGTGTCGTGCAGGCTATGTCTTCCGATTGTGCCACCAAAGACGTCTACTTTTCCTAGCTTGGCATTAAAATCACCCAAGACAATTTTAATGTCATAGCTAGGGCATTGCTCATATGTCTTTTCCAGAAGCTCGTAGAATTCATCCTTGGTGTTGTCATCTTTCTCCTCTGCGGGGGCATGTGTGGCTAATGTTGGTGAATTTAGCCTTGATGCGAATTGTCGTCAGGCACTTGATGCTGCCCTTGTAGTCGATAACAACCACCGTAGTAGATGTCGCAGTCTTTCAGTTTTCTTTTATGCCCGGCTCATCCTATCGCACTTTTTGGATGGCGGTGATGTCTCCTTTGTAGCAGTCTAGGGCTTCCACCAAATCTTCGGCTGAACGTGGTCTAAGAGAGACTAAAATCTCTTTACGTGGCGGGGAAATCACCCTGAAATCTGAACACGTCTAATTTGTCACGTTTTTTGAAGTTTCATATTTGACGTTAATCAATCAGCTGATTCAATTAAACAACATTTTATCAAATGAATAAAAAGGTCGTTCATGCAAACGTTTGCGTAAACTCATAATTTTTCGCAATTTTTTTTTACTTACGACGACGTTGCATGGTACCCTTATGGGGATTCTAGGAACGAGACATTTTTCAGAATTTTTTTTTTACTTTTAGAGCCTGTTACTTAATGAATTTCAATCTGTCAAATACAAGCAATATATTGTCAGAAGGATGCAGATCATTCCCCTTCAAAGGGAAAGGTCTTATGAATTAATTTTTCCTGGTTAACCTCCAATATTTTAAGTATAATTATCGACCATTTTAAAATAATCTGGTAATTGAAAAAAGTGCTACCATTTTATTAGTTTTTTAAAAGGGAGGGGATTGAATATTAATATCGGTAGATATATTACTTCTAAATGATTTCTTATACTCAATAATAAATCATGAAATGAAATTAAATTAAATTATTTTATTAGACGCCTGCACTTCATAATCTTAATGATTTCTTAACCACCATTTGTGCTGCAACTAGAAGTTCTATAGGTATAAACTACTATAATGAAATAGATTAGTCATGCTGGTTCCAGTAGCGCTATTATCTCGCTAATTGCTGGCTAATCAAACAATTACTGACTCGTGAACTAGGACTCGAACACTAAGAATTGTTTTTTTTTTTTTTTTGCAAACACTGGGCTCTACTAGTGAAGCAAAAGCCGCCATTTAACTCTAATTAATTCAATGGGTGCGCAATAACCAACTACATTCAGAGCCTCATTAGTTCAATTGCATTGAACATGAACATGCGGACAAAGAGCGAACCCACAAATGGAACATTTTGCTTATGGCCGACCAATCGGAGGAGGAATGTCCAAACCGCACTGAAGTCCCCCACTAATGAGTTTCTTCAACATCGCCGATGGCGGCCGATATTCTCCAAGAAGATTCCTGTTCAACGATTGGCTACAACAAGCCACGATAAGATGAAGATCGGCACGAGATCAAAGAGTGTGCGCGGCGTTATGGTGGGTCTTCTTCTATGCGGGTTTGGGTTAGGTCCATTAGGTGCGCTGATGTAGGTACACGTATGGAAGGGAGGTAAGGCTTCATATATTTATGTAAGTCCGAGAGGTGAAAAAACGATGGTGCTCAACTAATTAAGTTGATTGGTGTGCCACGCCGCACAACGCTTTCACATTCCAAAGAAGCTCAGATTATTAAGTGTCCCCCAAGTAGGTACACTTATATTTCTATTTGATAGCTATAGATTCCTTGCCACACAGGAGTGCTAATTGATACCGCAAATGATTGGCTTGAGTCATTCGATCAATTGAATATGCCATCTCGTAGGTAGGTATAGGATATGGTTTCAATATTCAACTTGAGTGATAATTAAAAGCATTTTCTTGTTTTTAGTTATCGAAGGTATTTTCATCGATTGTGTCGATATTATGAGTATAAGATGGGAAATTAGCAACTTTTATAAATTAATGCCACATGGTTGAACACATTCGATCTAAACATCACATCACCGGGGCCAATTGATTAAATCAATTTGAACTAAGATTCGAGATCTTTAGGTACAACAATGGTACTAATCAGAGTTTTCTCTTTATTGATATTACGACGTGTTCATTTGAATTGTGCAAGACAATCGTTTGGTTTTGTTGATTGCATATAAATAAAACTTTATTATTTAGCTTTGTGTGTAGGTATAGGTTTAGGCAATGGCTTCTGGGTTTTCGTGGGTTTTTTATCAATTAAGTTTCACAATGTTTATGGTTCTTACTGTGTCTTATTAATAAAATTATTATAAACAATATGAGAGATGTTAACTGGCGGATAAATATATCTTGTTTAGCGTGATGCACACTCATGATATTTAAACATTTAAAAAAGGCGTAGATCGTGCTGACTTTTATAGCTCCTGCCAATAATTGATAAACTAAATTGGAAGCTTTTTTTAGACTCATGCCATCAGGCTTGCAGTACTTGTTCGGGAAATACATGAATATTTGATAAAAACAGGAATAAGAGCTAGTCTACTTACTTACTTACCCCGCATAAAGGGTCACAGCCTGAGACATGGCAGTCTTCCAACCTCTTCTTTCACAAACACGCTGCAACCAGTCATCTAGACTAATCTTTCTGGCATCCGCGATAACTTGGTCTTAAACCGGAGGTTCGGTCTTCTTTGTTCTGTCGAATCTGGGATTCAAACATAATACTCTTGGCTGGAGCACGATGGTCCATTCGGACGATGTGATCGAGCTAATGAAGTCAATGTGCTTAGATTTTCTGGACTACATCCACATCTTGATACAGCTCACAGAGTTGTATCTTCTCCCCCATTCAGCTTCTTCGTCGCACAGAGTATCAAATATCCCTCGAATAATTTGTCTTTCGGGAGAGCCCAGTATCAGGCATTCTTTTCTGTTTATCACATAGCACTTGGAGCCTTATAGCAGGACTGGCAGTAAAATGTTCCACCACGGGGTTATATCCTTGGATGTTCAAAGGGTAGACACGGTGCATTCAAGAGGACACAAGCGTCCACAAGCTTTTTTTTTTTAAGCGAACCTCTGTCTATCAACTCCTACTCTCACCTCCAAGTGGAGACATCGGGTGCCTAGTACCTTTAACTGAAGATGGGGCTCCAATCCCTGTGGACGGTTTTAGGGGGCAGCAAACGAGAGAGGGGGGGAGGAGTGTTTCCACTGAGGCACATCTCCTTCATCCAGGCAGCAGCGGAAGAATTCTCAAGATGGAATCAACGGTGGCGTCTACAGTTCCAGTTAGGCTGAACTACTTAGTGAACACCTTATACGGGGCTACTACGACATATTCGGAGCTCAGGCCTATAAGGAGCGGTTAATCCGACTCCCCGCCCTTGGAATTATATATATAGGGTCTGGTCCTCCAGGTTGGGGGTCATGCCATCGGGGTGACTTCCGGCCACGTAAAGCTATTTTAGTTGCGAAGCAACAACAAGCCTCGGATACGGACGGATTAACTGTTGACGAACCTAGCAAACGAAATAAGGACAACGAACTTCGGATCTGCACGTGGAATATTGATGAACCGAATTCCGCTACCATGCAAATTGGCACCATTCAACCTGTACGACGTAGGCCAACAATTCCGTCCACCCGATCTTGACGAAGTGAGGATAGCCATATCTAAACTTAAGTCCAATAAAGCTGCTGGAGCTGATGGCCTTGCGGCTGAGCTATTCAAAGCGGCTGGCGATGATTGGTTAGGAGTATGCACCAGCTCACCTGTAAAATATGGTCGGAAGAAAGCATGCCCGATGAATGGAACCTCAGTATTGTTTGCCCGATCCTCAAGAAAGGCGATCCTCTGGACTGCTCCAACTACAGAGGCATCAGTCTTCTTAATATCGCCTACAAGATCTTCTCTGCCGTGCTTTGTGAACGCCTGAAGCCAATCGTCAACAACCTGACAGGTCCATATCAGTGTGGCTTTTAGGCCAGGGAAGTCCACCATCGACCAAATATTCGCACTACGGCAGATCTTGGAGAAAACCCAGGAGTTTCAAATCGATACCCACCACGAATATTTCAAAGGAGCTTTTCCCTAGTTGCGCATTGCATTGCGTATTTTCCAACGTCAAGCGACACAGCTGGATTAGTTTTCCGGAATTCCCACTTCCGAGTTCCAGTTCCAGCTATCATCATATACAGGACCTCGATTAATAGATGGTGAGTCTTGATTTTAAATTCTTGAAATTGGTCTCTTCCAGGATTTACCTGAAAGTGAAGATTTGGTTTATGATCATTTGAACTGGCCAGAATCACACTGGTACATAGCGATTATAGTATTGCAAAACGGCTAAGCCGAGCACACATATCCTCTCTGTGCTTGAAGAGCTTCGCTGATAAACCTCCTACTATTCTGCTCTGCTCTTTGCTTTTGGTGGTATCTTATGCATCATACCGATCGAGAAAATAGTGATTGCTTATAGAACTTGTTCTGGGCCGACAATCAGTCACCGTGAAGAGCTTGTTTTTCTTCTTTGAGGTGGTCCCCAGGCAATTATCTGCGTATTCTTATCTATGCAATGAATAGGCTAAAATTATAAGTGTGAAAGGCCTCGCTCTCTAGGATATGCTACGGAGGTAAGCATTCTTCGCAACTGAAATCAATTCCGCTAACAAAACCGACACTATGCCCCTCTAATAAAAAATTACTTTTGGCTATAATTGTTGCCCTCTAAAAGTACTTGAGAGTGCTAGGACGCCATATGGCCCTAGGCTCAATGATAGGAAAATCCCTATGCACACCTCCGCGTGGTAGAGGGCGGGTAACGCTAACGTGCAGGGGGACCGAATGGATGCCGGGATAAGCAGACAACCCAGCTTTGCTGGTCAGGGCACAAACTTGTCCTTGGGATGGTTAAAAGCCCCCTTAAGACGGATGAACTGCAGGTAGCGGTCAACGGCATGATAGTCTGGTGGCGGAGGAGCTTTTTTTTTTTTGGTAAAAGGCCAACGGCAGCAGCAGGTAGCGTCTGTAACCCATATTGGGCGGCTACAAAGGCGTCTGTTTTCCCATAGTGGGCGGCCTCGAGCAGTTATGTGTTTGACCATACAAAAGGCGGGTGTGCCTGTCAAATCTGAGCTTATGTATGTTATTAATCGTATCTCGGAAAACACCATGGTGGAAGGATATATGCTATTACATGAAATATGACAACAATTGGAAGTGAGTCCCCAAGAGGTAACCATTTTATGGAGAATCCTTCTGCAGCTTCGGCTGCTGTAAACCGCACATCGGATTTGGGGGTGCGGCATCTTTCGTGTACCAGCGTCAATCAAGGACGCCATAACAATAAATGAATCGTTAACAAATAGAAGAAGTCTTTTAAGAAGAGCAAATGATACTTTTGGCTACCGCATACGTACGAAAATCGGAGCATGGAACGTTCGATCCTTGTACGGCGAAGGTAGATACGAGCAGGTTGAGCGTGAAATGCTTCACCTTAAGATCAGTATCCTGGCATCAGTGAAACTAGTGGAGAGGAAGAGCCGAATACAGAGCTGACTCTGGGCCAACGAGAATGCTGTATTCCGGGGAGGATGAAAGAGAGGGTGGCAAAGGCTGCATGGTGTCGGAATTATGTTGAACGAAGAAGCAAGGCGTAGTCTTATATCCTGGGCGCCCATTTCTGCAAGAATAATGACAGCAAGGTTCCGTTGAAAAATTCGCAACGTCACAATAATTCAGTGCTACGCCCCACAAATGAAGCGACCGAGGAAGACAAAACCGCTTTCTACACTCATCTTAACTCAGTTTACAGTGGTGTTCCAAGAGCCGACATTATAATTGTCATGGGAGATCTCAATGCCCAAGTCGGATCAGACAACTACGGTCTGGAACGCGTCATGGGGAAAAATGGCTTGGGGTCACGAAATGAAAATGGCGATTTGCTGGTCGATTTTTGTAACGCTAATCGTCTTGTACTGGGTGGAACTGTGTTTAAACATAAGACTTGCAACAAAATCACCTGGGTACATCCGGATGGTCAAACTGAAAACCAAATTGACCACATCATGATTCAGCAGCGATGGAGGAAGTCAATGTGCGATGTTCGGAGCATAAGAAATGCCGACATTGGAAGCGACCATCATTTGGTTCTCATGAGTCTCAAGCTACGAACGGCAGCTGTACAACGTCAATCACAGGGTGCAGCAAGGAATTCGAAGTTCAATACAAATGCTTTAAGTGATCCCAACATATGTCGTAACTATGTCACCAACCTTAACGACAGAGCTTCGTCATTAAACGGAATACAACATTCAACAATTGATGAGATGTGGGGTGATTTAAAAAGTGTTTTTATGGATGCTGGATCCGAAACTGTACCCAAGCAGTCGAGAGTTAGAGACTCTTGGATATCCCAAGACACCTGGGATAAAATCGAGCTTCGCAAATCGTTGAAGATGCAAATAAATGCCGAAGCAGATGCTCAACGAAAGGCTGAATTGCGAAGAGAGTATCGCTTAGCACATAAGATGGTCTATGGCTGTGTGAGACGTGACAAGAGGGTGAGGTTAGACGGTCTCGCAGAAAATGCGGAAAACGCTGCAAGAAGAGGAGACATGAGGGAATTGTACCAAATATCCAAGGAAGTTGTCGGGAAGAAAACCAACACAAATCATCCTGTAATGGATGTGGATGGTACACTTTTGGTATCAATCGAGGATCAGCTGCGCAGGTGGAAGGAGCACTTTTGTGCCTTGCTTAATGAGGATTCTGTCGAGCAGAGTGCTGAAGTGCCCCAGCTTAACGAGATGCGTAGATCATATAGGGGTATTGACATCGAGCCCCCTACAGTACTGGAAATTCAATCTTCGATAAATCTTCTCAAAAACAACAAAGCAGCTGGACTTGATGGTATACCAGCCGAGTTCCTGAAAGCTGACCCTGTCAGAACGGCTAGTATTTTACACCCGTTGATACAAGCTGTGTGGGAAAATGAAATCTATCCCAGCGACTGGAAGGATGGTGTAATTGTTAAGTTGCCAAAGAAAGGTGATCTTAAGAATTGCAACAATTGGCGAGGTATTACAGTTTTGTCCGTTTTTCCAAAATTAATGGCAACCATCATTCTGGAGCGGATAAAGGTTAGAATCGAGTCTACACTCAAGAGGCATCAAGGCTGGTTTCCGCAGTGGGCGGTCTTGTGTCGACCATATCAACACTCTGCGTATCGTTCTTGAGCAGTCTGCGGAGTTTCAATCACCGCTTTACCTCATGTTTGTGGATTTTGAGAAGGCCTTTGACCGAGTCAACCGTGAATGTATATGGAGATCACTTCTTGGTAGAGGAATTCCCCCAAAAATTGTTGCCATTATAAAAGAGTCCTATAACAACGCAAGATGCTTTGTTTTACACAATGGGCAGCTATCCGACTCTTTCGAAGTGCGGCAGGGTGTGAGACAGGGAGATGTTCTATCGCCAATTCTCTTTCTACTGGCGATTGACGATGTCTTGACGGCCAGCGTTGGAACATCAGAGAGGCAGGGCATTCAATGGAGACCGTTTGAAAGGCTTAGCCACTTAGACTATGCCGATGATATATGTCTCTTGGCAAATAACATCAGCGGGCTGAACGGGATGTGTCAAGCTCTGAAGGTAAAAGGAGAGGCGAGTGGTCTGAAAATAAATAGCAAAAAGACAAAAATAATGCTCACAGGCCGCTCCACACATCAGCGTATTTTAATACAGGAGACGCCAGTTGAAGAGGTGGAACAATTTAACTACCTAGGAAGTATTGTTTCAGCAAATGGTGGTACTGATCTGGACGTTCAAAGTAGAATAAATAAAGCTCGCGCAGCCTTCGGTTCTCTCTCCCAAATTTGGAAATCATGTCAAATCTCCTTGCGCACAAAGTTGAGATTCTTCGAATCCAATGTCAAATCCGTGCTGTTATATGCTTGCGAAACCTGGAAAGTCACGACTACCATCTCAAAGAAATTGCAGGCTTTTGTGAACCGTTGTCTATGCCATATTCTAAAAATTCGCTGGCCACAAATTATATCAAACGAGGAATTGTGGCGCAGGACAAGCCAGGAGCGGCTGGACGTTGACATAAGAAAGCGTAAATGGCAATG
>OY992530.1:15680814-15734033 GCA_963921185.1 Dasysyrphus tricinctus
TGCCTGACATAGATTGGTTTCTTGACAACGGAACTGAGGATCCTCAAAATGCCAGATTCCTCCAGTTAGAGAAAGAATTCATGCATTGCAAAGATGGACATTTTAAAGATTAGTGAAGTTAGAAGTTTATGTCTCCAAATCGTAACACTGCTTATACTACCCTCCTCCGGAAAAGCACCTGAAAGTTACCGTGAATCTGGCATTGGATTGCTGCTTTCCTAAACAGCTATCAAGGCTAAATTTCATGGCAGCTTTTAGTTGACAGAATCCTGAAAGCTTGGTCCCGGATTTGAGTACGTCACCATCGTACCGTGTTACGCCCCAAAGAGGTCCCTTCGGAGGAGGAGAAGGAGGCCTATAATATATAGTGCCTGAAGGCTGTACACCACCTGGAGACATCATAATAGCAAATTGAATGCCAAGGTTGGCAATGACAATGATGGGCTCAGGCACGTTATGGGAAAGCATTGTGTTGGTAACCGCAACGACCATGGCAATTGTTTTATCGATTTTTATAACGCCAACTGCCTTGTAAAAGGAGGGACGATGTTTGAGCACAACACCTTCTAAAACTTCCATCCAAATTGATCACGTCGTGAGCAGGTGGCGATTAAGAAGCAGTCTCTCAGGACGTTCGAAACAGAAAAGGTGCATGTATGGGAGTGACCCGGAACCATCATCTGATGGTTTCTACCATAAGATTACGCACAACCGCAGCTCGGAGATCCCAAGAAAACAATGTCCAATTCAATACCTAACGACTTAAGGATCCCGCAGTCCGCCATCAACTTGGGGGACCACCTTTAACAAGGATTGAGAGCAATCAGTAGAGCAATTAGTCATTGGTGTGCTGTGAAAAATGTTTTCATATGCGGTGCTGAAAATATATTTGGTCAGTCGCAAGGAAGAAACAGTGCCTGGCTTTGGGAAGAAACTTGAGCTAGGATCGAAGAAAGAAAAAAGCTCAATGTTTGCATTGCAGCTACTCTAGCAGCCAGGGAGAAACGAGCTAGACTCTGCGTATCGCATGAAGATGAGAGAAGCTTACCGTAGCGTGTGACATATGATAAGCTTAACTATAATTAATAACGCATTGGCAACAGAAGCAGAAGAGGCCGGAAGTAGGTGTGACAGTAAGACCGACTTAGAGGTGCCCAAAGCTCTAAACGAAACCTGGTAAAAGACATAGACGGATCACTGCTTATTTCAGTTGAGGACTAGCTCAAAAGGTCAAAGGGCTTGAAACCGCGTTTTTACCAGTGAAGTTAACCCAACACTCAATAACCCATCCGTAGTACCAAATTTCCGAATATACACATCCCCCAGGAGAGAAGAAATCACAGCCCCAATCAGAGTACTGAAGAACGACAAAGCGGTTGGAGTTGACAGATGACGCAGTATTCCTGCAGTGATCGAGTGAGCTTCTGCACCCACTCATCGAGAGAGCTTAGGAAACAGATACATTTTCTGAGGAGTGGAAAACGGGAATGATTGTCAAGCTCCCGAAGAAAGGAGACCTTACGTAGCGCGAAAACTGGATAGGAATATGCGTGCTGCCTGCTGTAGCCAAAAGTAATTAAAAACATCGTCCTGGAGCGAATAAAAGACCAGCTCGAAGACACGCTTGACGCTGAAGAAGCAGGATTCCACACTGGATATTCCTGTATTGACCACATCAACATCTCGCAGATCATCATCGAACAGTGCGTTGAATATCGAGCACCACTTTACCTGCTGTTCATCAACTTCAAAAAGGTGTTTGACAGTGTCAATAGAGAATTTATCTGACTTGCTTAGTACAGGAGGGGCATTCCGGATAAATTGATAGCTTTTATTAAGGCTACATATGTTGATTCCAAATGTCACGTTCTGCATAAAGGAAGGTTTTCAAAGGAGTTTGAAATCCAAAGTTGGGTAAGACAGGGTTGTATACCGTCACTAATACTGTTCCTGTTGGTGATAAGTGCAATCTGCTACATGCAACTTTGTCGAGTGCAAGTTGAGGAATTCAGTGGAATCTGCAATGATACCTCAAACATCAGGACTACGCGGACGACCTCTGCTTACTCTCTCATAGGCTCATGGATCTCCATCAAATAAGAACAAGTGTGGATAGAGAAGCAAAAACCAATGGACTTAAGATCAATACGGCAAACACAAAAAAAGGATCAGCCTTGGAACTTCGTGGAACTTAGATATCTCTGGACAGCCAGTAGAGATGTTGTTGAAGAGTTTTCCATGTCTTGGGAGTACTGTCTCTACTGGCGGGACCAAACTAAATATAATCAGCCGAATCGGGAAAACAAATGCTGCGTTCGGAACGCTGTTTAAAATTTTGAGTAACAGCTCTATACGCCTAAAGAGCAAGCAATGTCCCGCTCCATTGTTGAAAACATGCCTCTTTATGGATGCAGCACTTGGAAAGTAACACCCGCTGTCACTAGAAAGCTGCAAACGTTTGTGATAAGATGTCTGCGAAATATCTTGAGGATTTTCTGGTCTTACTGTATCTCCAGTGATGAACTTCATGCGAGGAAAGGTCAGGAAACCATCGACTCTATGATACAAAAACATAAGTGGCAGTGCATTGGACATACGCTTGGAAAATATCACGAGTGCATAACGAGTCAAGCGATGCGATGAAACAAATGTCACTTTTGCAATGGAACCCTCTCACCCAGCGAGGTAGACGAGTGAGCTGACCTATAGAAGTACTTCACCAAGAACGGTCGAAGAGGAATCATCACAGCTGAGGAAGAGTTGGAGAGAGCTGAGGTACATCTCCAGAAACCGTACATGATGACCAGCAAGGGTAACCTCATGGGCTTAACAGGTCCAAGGTCATAAGTAAGTAAAACAAGTGGACTTTCAGAATAAAACAAATCCAAAATCAAACAAATCAAAAGTCCTGCAGACACTTTAACACCTTAGAATCGTTCGAGGTAATTGTGCGTACTTTTGACACTGTCTTAAGTTTATTTATTGATAGATAATTTCTCTTTAGTTCTTAATCCGAATAAAATTAGAATGCTTTTGGATTTAAATTATCGTTTTCTTTCATAAAGTCTTAGTGGCTTATCGCTTAACATCTTTTTAGCCCCGCAAAACCCAATATAATTTCAACAAAATAAAATTTCTAATTTAAATCCTTCGTACGGTTGCTACCCAACTTTGCTTCTCAAACACTAAAATCACTCATTGTTTGTTACACCACGCTACAATAACTTCGTATATCAATCAACACTTTACAAAAGGAAACATGATTCCTTGCTTCGACCCTTAAGCCAATAAAACATCCCTAAATATGTCAACAATCCCGTTTTCATGTGTATATACTCGAATGGGGGACTGTATTCCCTGTTTCTATTTCACACTTACTTCGAGGGCACGAAGGTATATTATTTACTTCCTCCACACCCAAGTCTATAAAGAAGTATATTAAAATATAAACAACCAGCAGGCTCATCTGCCATATCAGGATAATGGTGGCCACAAAACTGAATTCACTGACACCTCGAAACGTCTCCCTCCTGGGTGCTGGTCGTAATTGTCAGATCATTTATCCGCATTAGGCTTCAATTGAAAGGTCATGATGCGAGAAATCATCCCCGAATCTCAGTCTCAGTCCCATATCTCCCATGATATCCTTCGAGTCGTTATTTATATTCAAGTCAGGTTTTCGGTTGTCTATTTTGGTCCTTTTAAGAGAGATGGGATCTGGATAATAATGCTGCTTGTACTAGATGTGGCCCTTATTCTTGTGGAAGTGTCACCCTCATATCATTCGGTCGGTTGGACCCGAATGGAATTTGTTTTTATAGAAACACATTCTACCGTGTATAGGTATTATAGAACAAGGGTGTTTTCGTGTTTTGTGCTATAAAGCCGGATCTGAAATTTAATTCAATTATTTTATGTAGCGAAAACAAGCGACTTTGTGGTGGCTGGCGAATTCAATTTGATTGGTTGCCTTTGAGACTCTTGCTTGCCGCTTCCCGCTCATCAAGAGCTAGGTATAGAGGTAAACAACCCTCGGAATTAACGACGAGAAAATAATCTGTTTGTTTATTTTTTATGGGTTTGCTGTTGTTGTTATTTTGTGAAGAATAAAAAACAACAACGAAAGTTGTACTTATTTGCCAAGATTAAATTAATTGCAATGAAATAAAGCGCGCACGTGTGTTTTCTACATACAGCAGATATTGAGTTTCAAATTCTATAGGGGGGAAGTCAAATTGAATTTTATACAATGGAGGTGTACCCTGTTCCACATGAAAACTGATGGGTATACGTGAGCTTCGAGTTTAATTATTAATTTGTCTATTTTTTCCAAGATGCGAAATTGATAAAAATAGCTTCAATTACATTTGATACTGGTTTTCCATGTATAAAGTTGAACTCTGAAAAGATATCACATGTGTTTTATTGTGAGAAGATAAATTTATAATTGGAGGCTGAGTTGGGGATTATAATGAGCACGTTATGTATATTTGCCTGACATTAATACTTGATATACTTGAACAATGCCTATTTAAATTTAAATTGTGAAAGAATATTGAAACCAGAGAGTTTTTCTTAAGATTGTTAGCGAAGTTTTTCATGGTTGAAATGAAACTTGAAAATCACAGTGATTGATGAGAGTAGGTATAGGTAGGACTATTTTCAGCTGTGCATCTTTAATATAAAACCATGAAATGAATTTAATTAAGAGCAATTGGTTCAAATTGATAAGGTATAGAGGTCACCAATAAATTGCGTGCGAACTTACAAATTATATTTCATTTGATGTGAGAAATGCACATTAATTAAAAATCCAAGATTTCTGACAGATAATTGTGAACGCTTCAACGCAAAAATTTCGAGTGGATATTATGAGAGAAAAATGTTTAAAAGCATTAAATTCCTTTTTGAAGTGCTAAAACAAATCTTTGAGCTGAAAAAAAGGTATTTCATTTGAGTTCTTATATAAATATGGATTAATGCGAAAAAAAACTTCCAAATCGTTGCATCGCACATAGGAGTATTTGTATGCAAAAACTGGACAAAATTATTTTTTGTCTTGATTGCAATATTTTCATCTTAAACCAAGTAATAAATACCGTTTTTAATAAATTTACCCTCTTTAAAAAAAAAAAAAAATTCAAGTTGTTTTTTTAATTTTTCAACTGTAAACAAAAAAATTGCATATACAATCGGATATACGATATGACCAAAAAAGATAAAAAACGATCAAAGTGCAGCTAATATTTTTTTTTAATCAATACTGGGAGCTTTGCTTAACCATATATTATACAAATAGTTACCAAATAACTCAAGACAAAAAAATGAAATCCCAAAGAAAAATAACAGCACAAATAGTCAGTTTGAATGGGCATAAAAGTGGGAAAACGATATGACAAAAAACAACTACATCCGCAAAAATCCGCAGCCGATTCTTTTTGAAAATGAAGATTGATGGTTTATTTTATCCACCCATATACAAAAGAGAACCCAATTCCACCGACATCTATAATAAAATTACTTCCCAATGAAAAAGAACCAACAAAAATAGTGTTTTTTTTTTGCATTTTTAGAACAAAAATTCGAAAAAAATATAAATTTTAAAATATTTGTCGTAAAAATGGCTCAATATAATAGTGAACATCTGTAGTTGATTTTTATATACCAAAATTTTCATCAGACTACACAAAATTTTTAAGAAATAATTTAATAAAATGTTGCAAATTTTTTGAAGGTTTATTACAAAAAGAAGTGACAAATTCGTAATCGAAGACTTTGAACTAATAGCCTATTGAATAGACCGGAAAATGAGGGGTATAAAGGAACAATTACGTGCAAGGGTTTTTACTACTGAATATGTTTGATTGGCCCATAAGCATGCTTAAAACCGAAAATGCTACTAAATTCACCCATGCGTTTCTGAGAGAATGGTCACACTGGCCACTTTTCAGTATTTTTGGTATAACTCGAAAACTAAGCCGAATTTGACAATTTTACATATAATACTTTTTGTTCAAAATTAAATTTTCTATTGGAATGGATAGTTCAAAAAATTTTACGAAAAAATTTAAGCAGGAAAACTTAACAAAAACCAACCTAAAAAAAATCAAAAAATTGAGGATATCTAAATTTTTGTTATAAATTGAGCATAACTTTTCTTGAAGCAAAGATAGGGTCAATACATGCAGAGACAAAATAAAGTAGAGACTTAAGGCCTTAAAATGGCATGTTCAAAAATTTATATTTTTTCAAAATTGACAGAGATATTCCCGTTCAAACCTTATCATTTCTTATAAATTTTCGCAGTTTTGGCCCGAAAGTCCCTTTTTCGGTACAATATGGCAAATTTCACTTTCGTAAAAATGTCCGAAATAAAAATATCGATATAATATAACATTAGAACTATAGAGAATTTATAAAAAGGATATAAGTTCGCAATTTCGTTTTTCGGCAGTTTTTTAATGCTTTCAGGCCTACAGACCGAACGGCCATTTCACGTAATTGTTCCTACTTAAAAGGTCTTTTCAATAGGCTATAATATCATAGCCAAAATATGTTGAGCAATAAAAAAAATAATTTAGCCTATTGTTCCATGGGATCTTAGCTATTGTCTGGAAAAAGTTCCCTTTTCAATTTGGCATTTGAAAAATCGACTTTTGGCCGAGTTTTGTAGGCAAATACTCCTATGTGCATCGGTTTAAGAAAAAACTTTTTTTTTCGTAGGGTGGCCGTTTATGGGTGTTTTTGAGTTTTTATATTTTGATGGGCTCAAATTAGCTCCAAATGAAGAAACGAAAATCCCATAATTTTTTCATATTTTTATTTTCATCCCCTATAGTCGCTATAGGGGTAAAATTAATCACCTTTTTTTGGGTAGATACTAGGTGATTCGCATACCTAAGTAATCTGCCAAAAAAAATCAGAGCATGAAGGTTGAAAGTGGACAAGAGAAAAGATAATAAATGAGAGGGAGGATATATTTCATCACTTGTACAGAAAAGAAAAAATATATGTTTTTTTTGCAAACAACGAAAAAACTTATTGAAAAAAATTGTATTTTTCAATTTTCTCAAAAACTAGGAGATGTAAGAACATAAGGTTTAAGCATTCACAAACAAATTAGTATAAGAGCATAGTTCCATAGTTCCGACTGAATTTGAACAATGGCCTTAATTATATTGACTTTGAGGGCATCAAGTAAATAGCGGTTTTTTGGCATAAGCCTGCAGCTTCAGAAAACCTCACGATCTTGATGTCCAATTCACGTCACTTCCTCGAGAGATACAATTGTTTTTGAAGAATGTCTTTTGTGACATCTGCTGTGTGGTTTGTAGTGCTGTCGTTTTAGATAAGTATGTCGACTAAATCCATTTCATCCATTGTGGGCCAAGAAAAACGTTGTTTCTTCTAGTGGCAGGGGTCTCCGTTAATTAAATCGACGAAATTGACTTCCTCGCACTGACGCACATATTTTTTTTTTTTTTTTTTGTAAAAGATCAAACCACCGTCAAGGCTGATTGGAACTAGACTTTTGTATTTTTTGTATGTTAAATCGTACTTTTTGCTTTTAAAAAAATTATCAAAATGCGTGACCTCTAAATATAATCTAATCTTCTTGAAATTTGGGATAGATATCTTTAACATCAGGGAGGGCATGATCAGAGTTAGGTAAATTATACATTTTATTTTGTGTCTTCCAAAATGAAGCACCCTACTGTTTAGGCAACGAGGCCAAAAATTGTGAGCTTTGTTACATTAGCACAACAAAACAACTCTTAAAACAACGTATCTCAAGTCACAAAACCGACATAAAAACAAAACCTGCACAAAAAACAGTCCTCGATAGACGCAGCATATAGATAACAACCATGTTCCGGTTCTCGCAAGCACGAAAATTCTCCAGGCGGAAAAACACACATCGAAGAGACACACCTTTGAGACACGACTGATGCACTTCATACTTACTTATTTTTTACTTAAGATGACGCTCACAGTTCAGGGTGGACAGTGGACTACGGCATCAACCAACAAGCTCCTCCAGCCAGCTCGGTCTTTAGCTAGCTGCCTCTAGTTATGTTCTCCAAGTTGGTTGAAGGCGTTCTCCACTTGTGTGCGCCACCTAAGGTGGGATCTTCCTCTGCTGCACAAACCATCAGGGGTAGATTCGAAGACTTGTAAGGTTGGTGCGTCGGTGTCCATACGCTTTACGTGTCCCAGCCATCTCAGCCGCTGTATTTTCAGCTTTTTGACCAGGTCGACGTCGCTGTAAAGCCCATAAAGCTCATTGTTAAATCTTCTCCTCCATACTCCATCGAGTATGGATGCTTTCCTTTCAAAGCACCCAAGCAGATTCTCATTCGTTTTTGACGGGGTACATGCTCCTGCTCCATACAGTAGCACCGGGATGATTAAGATCTTATGTGTATTAAGTCTCCTTTGTTCTTTGACTTTACTACTCAAATGTCTTCTTAGCCCGAAGAAACAGTGGTTGCCAAGGGTAATTCTTCGTTAGGACTCTGCACTGATGTTATTTTGCGATGCCATGGTGAAGCCCAGGTAGACAAAGCCCTTTACAACTTCGAAGTTGTACCTATCCATCGGGACGTGTTGCTCGAGTTGACGATGTTGAGATTCCTTTCTCGATGATAGCATATGTATACTTCGTCTTGTCCTCATTAACAGCCAAACCCATTTTCGCCGCCTCCGATTCAATTCTTTCAAACGACTCGGTAACAGCTCGCTTCGCAACATGAATAAAAAGCAGGACACAAAATGCTTCTTATCAGTATATTGTTCCCAAGTCTATATACATACCTATATTTTTATCTTTTTTCTTTTTTCTTCTGTCTTCTTTCTTCTTTCCTCTTTCTTCTATCTCTCATTTCTTTCTGTTTTCTTCTCTTCTATCTATGTTCATTTCCTTACGAGAGTGTTAACAAAACTTCTTCTTACCAAGTGCTCAAAAAAGGATTAAATTTTAAATAAATTAATTTCATTTTCAAATTTTGTAAGTTGCCACTTATAATATTAGTAGGTACATAGATAAATTGTCCGTGAAAAAGACTGAAAATTTAGTGGAAACGAATAAATTATTCAAACCAAAAAAGCCGAATAAGGGAAATCTTATTAAAAAACTCAAATTAAAGAACGATTTGGTCAAATAAACTTAAATTTTATAATAGTACCTTCCATAGAACGTTTTTAATTTTGAAGTTTCTCATTAGCGGATTTAGACTAAATTTTTACTTTATTATAGATATAATCTATGTACATACTATGTACTTATTTATATAAACACAGTAGTACCCTGGGTAGTTCGAACACTCGGTAATTCAAACGCTCCACTAATTGGAATAGCTATTTTTTTTATTAAGTACATCCTATGATTAGAACACTTACCAAAATTGTAACCCTGTTATTCGAATTTGCATGTATCTGTAAAAGTTGCACGGTTAAAAGTATTTTCCTAGAAATTTATAAGGGTAACATTTCTAGGAAAAAGCAAAGTTGATTTTATAGAGCAATAGTATCAACATTTCAAAACATAAAAACTGACAAAATTTCATCTTTTATCAGAAATAAATAAATATTTTCTTTCTTACTTTGACAAAAAAGAAATATTCTAATATATACTTGAAAAGAATTTACACTGCTTTCTAAGCCGAAATATTGACAACGAATAAGATATTCAGTAATTCGAGCACCTCCGTGGTTTGAATTAGGGTCGATTCTTATTGTTCGAGTAACAGAGGTCCTACTTTATACTATTTAAAGCCCAGATACTCTAACGGTACTTGCTACACTTTATATAAACAACATTATCACAACAAAAACATAAATGTTAAAAAAGAGCCAAGTTTTTATATGTACAAGAAGCCTGTGCGTAAAAAGTCAGCCAAAAAAAGTAAGATCTAAAATATATGCCAAGTGTTAAGTACATGAAGTTTAATAAAAGTTAAATAAATTAAATATCTTAAGTAGAGTAATATCGAAACAATTCAAAATCATAACAGAAATTTGGTATTTAATGATTACTGATTAAAATTTGGTGTGTTCACTGGTCAAGTTTTCATTTATTTTAAATTTGTGATTTAGTTAGTAATTAAGAGAAAACTTGTCAAGTAAATCCACCAAATTTTAATCAGTAATCATTAAATACCAAATTTCTGTCATGATTATGAATTGTTTCGATATTACTCTTGGTACTTAAGATACTTAATTATTTATTTAACTTTTATTAAACTTCATGAACTTAAAATTTGACACTTTTTTGGCTGACTTTTTGCGCACAGGTTCTTCGTAACTATAAGAACTTATCTCTTTTTTGATGTGTAAACATCTTAGCGCTTGGTATGGGTAAAATTGAAAATCGGCTGTAACGGATATGGGCTCACGGTTCCTTTTGGAACCATTTAGTTTGTTGTAGGTTAGTAGAACTCTGTAAACTCGATTAGGTAAGGTAGTTTTCATTTTATACCCAATGGTTTTGGTATTTGCTAAGTGGAGTGAGTTCCTTACACCCCGACGGTGTAAGATAATTTCTCGCAGAATGTTCGTCTTGACATTAATTATCTAATGGAGTCACTCCGTTTCATATCTTGATTGGATGTCAAGATGCAATCATATCTTTGACAGAGATATTTGACATACATTTTGCCAGGTGAAGATTTTGTTGCTTTTTTTTAGAAATTTAATTTTTATTTCATTATTTTGTATCCATATGCTGCTTTTAATGTTAATCTCTGCAATCTCGGGTGGCAATTGTGGTTTGTGATATTAAGTGTTTTTTGCAATTTCTTGATTTGAAATGTCATAACATGATTTGCCAAGTGGCGCATTCTTTTCTGTTTCTCTAGTTGGCTGTGGCTAATGAGTCAAAAAGAAGTGTTGTTATGTCATATTTAAAAAAGTTACTTTGAGTTACTTTTCATTTAGGAACGACAAAAGCTAAAAATATGGCTGATCTGTCAAACAAATTGGGTGAAGAAAAGTCGAAATAAATTTGGAATTAAAATTCAAGAAGAAATTGTAATTTCATTATTGAAAAGAACTTTTATCAGCACTTCGAAAATGCATACATTTTCAAATTAAATTTCATTTAACTTCATTCCAGCACAAAATTGAATATTTAAGCAAAAATATTTCCATTTTTTTTATCATTCATTACTTGCACAAATTTCTTTACTACAAATCGATCAAATCAGATAAAAAAATGTCGCAAAACCTGGAAAAAATTTCCAAACTCACTATCGACGGTAAAATCAATAAAAATAAAAATATATTAGCTTTATATTTTCCCCTAGATCTGATCTGGATTGTATATGCATACATGTATTACAAAAACAACACAAAATCCGACCTTGCTTTTGGATTTCGATTTGCAAATTAATTCTGACCAACACCCTTTGTACTTTTTTGCAAAAATGAGTTTTTCTCTCACAGGTAGATGGCTTTTTGTGTTGAAGATAGGGAGAAAATAGAGAATAGAGTAGAGAGAAAATACAAAAACAAAAGTATAAACGGGGATCGGATAGGTATATAACACTCTTGTCGCCCTGGGATCCTGTTTGTTTTATTATGATAATCTAATCCAGATCAGATCAGGGGGATAATAAAATTAAACTATTACATATTACAAAAATGAGATCAATTCCAAACCGAACGATCCAGAAGCAAACAAAAGATAACTCAAAATGAAAACATCGTGATTTCAGCTGTTTTTGACGGATTAACCATTTCAACTCAGTATCAAAGAGATGAGTTGGAAAAATGTACTCAAAGTTACTTTTTGACACTTTAACTTTGAATCCAGGAACAACTTTGTGACGTCATAAAGTTTTCTCGGAAGGTGTTTTTTAAGGGTAAATTCATTATGATTTGTGTCGTGCAACCATTTTGTTTTAGCGCTTGTATTACAGATTCCTAATTTTTGCCATACGTGGTAATGACCCGATCTCTTACCTTAAAATCAAGCCGTTTACCATTTTTCATAATGACAACCGAAAGTGCTCCATATAAATAATAGCAATTCCGAGAAAGTGGGTAAATGCCACACCCTTTGAATGAAAAATTCCAAATTTTCGATTTTTTTTTTCTTTTAAAGTACTTCAAGCCCTACCGATCTACCAATTTTCATCGTTCTCCAACAATCTGAAGTACTCCATATAATTTATAAGAATTTTTAATAAAGTGGGTGGATGCCACGCCCCCTGTGTAGAAAATTACAGATTTTTGATTGTTTCCTTTGTATGCACCACAAAACCTATCGTTGTGCGAAATTTCAAGTTTCTACGAAGTCAGGAAGTGCTCCATAATATTAAGGAGTCAGTTACGGTTTTACGGTATTTGAAGTCCCATATCTCGGAAATTACTAATGTTAAAGAGTTGAAATTTGATGAGCCATATGTATTTAATCAGTTCAGCAAATACTGTAAATTTCAAGGTTCTGACTTTATTGATACTGAAGTTAGAGGGGGTTGAAAATCGTGACGTGTAGTGACGCGAACTTGGCTGGGCACTACCGTGTGTAGATGTAAACTTTACCCTACTTGTTCTTAGCCTATAATGCTATACTTAGTTACTTAACTAATACTTTTTATCAACTACAACAGAAATTTAAGCTATCGTTATTTTTGCAACTAAACAAAGCTTGTCAGCTTTTATTAAAATGGTTCACTGTGGCGTATGCGTATTATTACTCAAAACTATACAACACTGAAAGAAAGAAGGTCAATGGACTTGGACTCATCAGTGACACAGTGAGGACCTTATCATACGTAATTTGTATTAAGTTCAGTTCAACTGACATGGATTTTTTAGCAAGCAACCACTGTAAACTATATCCAACAGGATTTGCTAAAAAATCCATGTTAGTTGAACTGAATTTAACACAAATTGCGTATGAGAAGGCCTTCAATATATCACTGATGAGTCCAAGTGAGTAAGCCGGGTGAAACGCTTATTTGTAGGACTAAAGGCCATAAAAAGCTATTTTGAATCAATAAAATTCAACAAGTCCAATCCTTAATGCTAAGTCTTCTACTTGGCTGATTTATTTCAGCAGTATATAGAATTTTTGTTATAAAACCTTTTTATAAAAAAATATTAACTTTAGAAGTTTTTATCTATTTTCGAAAAAAAAAACATAGAAAACGTAAAACTACAAATTTGAAACTGTCATAACTAATTAACGACTACTTATCCATGAATTATTTAGCCATAAACCATATTGTACGATTAAATTCAATTTTTTACAACTATAATAAAAGACTAACTAACGGCAAATTATAAACCCATAAAACATTAAGTATAAGAAGTTTTTTTACCGCTTTTCGAGTTATTTCAAGGTAGCAAAGCACCCAAAAATATATAGAAAATATGTAATGAAAAATTTTAAACTGTCACAACTAATTTTAGATTAATTAACGGCAAGTTATCGACCTATTCACTTTTCGATTCGTCAAAATTGCTTTGCTAACACAACCCTCAAAAGAAATTTCCAGATTTTCGCCGCTCCACTAATTTCCATCATTCTTCAGCAATGGAAACTGCCCCATATTATTTATAAGAGAATTTTTGAGAATGTGGGTGGATGCCACGCCCCCCTGAACTGATAATTGCAGATTTTTGATTTTTTTCCTTTGTATGCATCACAAGACGTTAAGTTTTACGAAACTTCAAGGTCCTACTGTGTCGGAAAGCGCTCCATAATTTTGATGGTCTGTCAGTTAGTGAGTGAATCAGTCAGTCAAATACGGTTCTAGCGATTTTTGATGTCCCATATCTCATAGATTGTAGTACCTACCTCGTGGTTTGGTGTTTAATGCGTAGGACTGTCATGCCGAAGGTTTGATTTCCAGCCGTGCCACCTGAAGCTGAAGTGCAGTTCCGTCGAGTACGGTCTTACCTTTAGATTTTTTATTATTGAATATGTTACAAAAGTGGCCAGAGTGACTTTTCTCCCAAAAACGCAAGGGTGAATTCAGTAGCATTTTCGGTTTTAAGCATGCTTATTACCCAAACCAGTATATTAATAAATAAAAAACTTGGTCGTAGTTTTTACTCTATTCCCTTTGAATGTTTTTTACTTAAAACATACCTGAAGCTGTCTTTGGTAACACAAAACTCGTGGTGGCTCTTTTTGTAATCATAAACATACAAGTCATAAGGAAATCTCACCCGGGTAGGTTCAACAAGCATCCTGCATCCTCCCTTTTTTAATTTTCTGAAGTGTTAATTAGATACAAATCTATCTTTGACCACAAGTCTTCTTTATAAAAAAGAATCAATTAGTTCAAATTATCATTGCGCTCATAAAAATATTTAATTTTCCTTTAAAAAAATAATCAACATAAAAATTAATCAAACATTCTCGCATCAACTTCACCTTAGTACCTACCTTCAACCAGAGCTATACAAGTACAGTCATACTAAGTTTAACGATCCATCAAACCATCAACACAACAAAAGCCTTTTAAATGAGCTTCACACCCACAGCAGGAATTCGCTTGATCCCATAATCATTATCGATCCATCCGTGATCTGCGAAACGATATAATCCAAGAAACTCATTCAATCTCTTTCACCTTCAACCTTGTTAAAATCTTTTCAATTATAAATCAACGAGTGCGAAATGAGAATGATGCCCTCCCAATCAGTTTTCGTTCGACATAATAATGATCATTCGTTCATTAAAATATCGACACCAGCCGGCATGGAACATGCATCGACTATAGGTGACATGACAGCTCGATGAGGTTGACCGCAAGTCCATCTCAAGTCATTCACTGGCATATAGCTCATCTTGGGATATTCTAACCGCGGCGTCAATTCAGTACAAAAGGCGATAAAAGTTTCCTTTTTTAGTGCAACTTTTCCTTTGACTGGAATTTCATTTCATCGCAGACAATCCACAGCTAACAATATTGAGGCTCCGGCCTCCGGGCCAGGTTAACTTAATAAGTTGCGGTCAATTAACAGTCTGCAATAATAATTTGTTGGATTCAGCCATCGTCACCGCAAAATATTTGTGACGCGTCTTCGTCATCATGACGCTGTAGTCCTGAAGGTAGAGTTGAATCGGCAGAATAGGCGCGGTAATCTTAAAGCGATTGGGTTTTCCTTCAATGAACTGAGGATCGCTTTATTTTGAATACAAGAGTCAGATAAGAAACCCACTGTGGGGTTATCCCTTACTAACTACATAGGGAACACATTGTCACTGGAGCATAAACTTACGTCCTGGGATATATGAAGATAAGAAATTTGTCTTATGGGACAGAGCTAGGTTAGCATTAGTTCTCCCACTGAAATAAGATATGAGTACGGTACCTTATGTGGTTGCAGATTGCAGTCACGCTGAGAGAGGGCTTTCCACTGGGTAAGCATGAGAGAACCAAAGATTTTTTAAATTGCTTTGAATCGCGTCAAAAGACAAAGAAGTGATTGCAAGAGCACGATCAGCGTTTTGCTAAAATTTACGGGTATTTTAAATAACCTCATCCAAGGAAAAGGCTTAACCAAAAGCCTTACATTTTTAGATTTCGTGTTGGAACACAATTCCTTCGAA
The DNA here is from genome assembly GCA_963921185.1 of Dasysyrphus tricinctus. Taxonomy (NCBI): domain Eukaryota; kingdom Metazoa; phylum Arthropoda; class Insecta; order Diptera; family Syrphidae; genus Dasysyrphus; species Dasysyrphus tricinctus. The sequence goes on from OY992530.1 coordinate 15,696,383, forward strand.
CTTTTCTATTATTTGCAACGCTAACTCCCTGATTATATTATTAAAGGTTCTGTTCCTGTTGTGACTTCTGCAATATAAGACCGAAGATATACTTTCGAATGTGCAACAATGTGTTGTCGTCGTAAATGGTATGAATTATGTGTTTGTGGTTTGCTTATAACTATTGTTGTTTTGGTACAACGATTATGGTTGGAATGGCAAAAAAGTGGGGTATAAAGTTGGTCACTTCATTTTATTGCTCGTCTCCATTCTGATCCCGAACAAATTGCATGCAGGCGCGCAGAACGCATGTTAATAGTCAGCTAAAAAAATTACCATCAAAGCATTTGCACCATGAAAGTATCACCTAGCATGACAAGTAAGTATAGCTCAGGTGCAACATTGTTGTGCGCTTAAATTGAATTTTTGAACTTTGTCAAAACTTATATGAAAAGGTTAGTTTTGGTACCTACATAGATATACTTCTACACTGAAAAAAAGTCAAATATAGACAGTGGCATTGTTTGCGTACTCCATGAGTACATCTGTGTATAAGAGAACTTTGCTGTACCCCTTACACCATGTGCATCGACCTCAAATATGTTGCTACCATATGTCAATAAGCTCTAAGCCAATTGGCCCTAAACGAAAAAAACTTTAAAAAAATTTAAAATCACTTAAATTTTTGTTTGGCGATGTCACTTTATGGCTGTATTGCATCGATTACCACTGCCAATAAGATTTTTAACTAAAACCTAGGTGACTAGTAGATAACAAATCCTGTCCATTTCAACTTTTTTACCGATTTTTCCAAAAAAATTATCAATCCGTTTTCGAGGTAGGTATCTAATTTTCGAAAAAAAAAAATAGTTTTAAAATTTTTAAAAATTCAAAGATTTCTTTTTGGAAAATTTTGGTATGCAATATTATTTAAACTTATTTGAATATTTTTCATTAATTTTTTTTATCTAAATCATTTTTATATTAAATTTTAGTCTTGTTTAGACATGTCCAAATGTGCCCCTTTTCTACTGTACACAATTGCCCCAAGTATACAAACTACATTTTTGTTTAAACAATGTTAAACAATAAATATAATAATAATCAGAAAATAACTATGTAAATATGATAGTTAAGAACTTTTTCCGCGTTGACTGCAGTTAGTTTTTTTTTGTTTAAAGCTTACGTCTTAGATCGAAAAAAAAAAAAAAATAAAACAGGTACCTTAAAACAAGTATTTATTTTTGATTATTTTTTAAAAGCAGATATCGTCCCAAATTTCATCAGGTATCTATTTTAAGAAAAATTGACACTAGAAATTTATGATTATATATTAAAAAGTATTTGTTTTGATACTTTTTTGGCCGTTGTCCTAAGCTGCCCATGTCCTAAACCACCACCCTCTCCCCTACTTATAATAGTTGCTTAGTTTAAATTTTATATTTGTTCACAGTAGATCGCACTAATTTTGGCCAACGAAAAAAGTTTAATCAAAAGCGTAGAAGTCATTTTTGAGAAAAACAAAATATTTTCCTTTCCGGTTTTTTAGCTTTTGTATAGAAGGTATCGTTTAGTATCGATTTTCAAAAAAATACATAAGGTAGGTTAACCGAATAAGGGACGGACCCTAATAAGGCCTAGTGCGCGCAAAAACACACAACCAACAAGTAGTAACGGAAATTGTTTGTCTTATATTTTCGTAGTCCCGTTCCATTCCTACTACTACTACTAGACAATAGGAAAAAAGTCTGTTGCTACATCCCTGTTGAATTTGGCAATGAAAACAAGGTTGTGGAGTGAGGCGAACGCGTTGTTTTATAAATAAAATGCACGACTGGGTCGCACGTACTTGCTCTTATGTTCAAGACACTGTGGGCTTAAGAAAATTGTATATAAAAACATGGAAATTATGAGAGAAAAATGTAGAGAAGCGTGAAATACGATTTTAAATTGGATAAAACAACTATTTTGACAGTTTGATGTGGAAAAAAAGAATGCCATCTTAATTCTTGATTGAATATGATTATATGGGAAAAAAAAAATTAAAATCGTTGGAGCGGTTTTTAAAAAAATTAATTTTTTATATATAAAATTCTTAAAACATTTTTAAGAACAAATCTTGGTATGCAAATCTAAAGTATATATTTATGTGTATATGAAAACAAAATTTGAAAAAAAATTGTCAACCCGTTTTTTAAAAAAAAATTGAAACTTTTTTTAAAAATCCAAAAACTTTTTTTTTGAAAATTTTGATATGCAATAATATTTTATTTCATCAGAATTTAGCACATAAAAAAATTAATCTAAATCCTTTCAGCCGATAACGAGAAAATTCAAAATAAAAAAATACGTTCAATGACAGGTACTATTAATAGTTGCTAAGTGTAAAATTTTATAATTTTTGGTAGTAGATCGTACTAATCTAAGTATATGAAAAAAGTTTAATCAAAATCGTAGTTGTCATTTTTAAGCAAAAAAATATTTTCTTTTGCGGTTTTTAAACTTTTGTATGGAAGGTACCGTTATTTTTTCATAAATGTAAAACTTTTTCTAAAAATATTTTAGAAAGTACTAAAAAAGTCTTAAATACCGAGTTTCAAACAAATCGATCATGTCGTTTTCGAAATATTTGATTTTCCAAAAAAAATTTTGAAACATTTTTGAAAAATCCAAAAAATATTTTTTCAAAAATTTTGGTACACAAAACTGTTTATATTTTTTGGAAGCTTTTGTATACAAAAAATAATTGAAATTGGTCGTACCATTTTGAAGAAAATCAAAAATCAAAAATCAAAAAAATGGTTCTTTGGTAGGTACCATTAATAACCATTTCTGAAAAATGGTATTCCACCAAAAGAAAGCATTTGCTAAAATAAATTTATTGAATTTTTTTTAAGAAAAGTTGTCGAGCCGATTTTGAGAAAAATACGATTATGTAAAATTGCTAAAAAAAATTGTATGGCAGGTACCGTTATTTTTGATTCTAAAAAAAAATTTAAAAAACGTGTGGGCATAATCACCAAAAACCACTATGTACCAAGTTTGAAAAAAATCAATGGAACCGTTTAGGCTGTAGACGAACAGACACACAGACAGACAGACAGAATTGTGCCACCCACTTTTTTGGAGTTCTCTATCATCGTAATATCATGTTTGATTGGGCTCCCTGAAATTACGCCATAGGAAATTTCGCCAAAAAGAGTTTTGGAAAAAAAGCCCAAAAATGTTTGGCATAAAATTTTTGGAAAAAGTGCCCAATACTAAAAAGGAAAATTCGCCAAAAAACGTGGAAATTACGCCACACTTTTGGAAAAAGAGCCAAAAACTTTAAATGGAAATAAGGCCAAAAAAAATCAACTTTTTGGTTAAATTTCCAAATTTATTTTGGAAATAAGACCAGAAATTGTGGCAGATGTCCTTCAGGTTTACATTAAATATTAGAAAATATATGCTCTGTTAACATAAATTGACAAATTGAAATAAACAAAGTTATAAGAAGATGTGTTGTTTTAAAGTGTTCTACAAATCAAATGCACAAGTATGATATAATAAACAGCGGGGGGGGGGGGGGGGCGCTACCGTTCGCCGTTGCCGCCGCGCGCCGGCCGGGCCGCAGCGCACGCGCTAGCGTTCGCCGTTGCCGTGGCGCGCGGGGTGCGCTGGCTACACCGTGCTGGCTACACCGCGCTGGCCGCGCCGCGCCGCGGCAACGGCGAACGCTAGCGCGTGCGCAGCGGCCTGGCTGGCGCGTGGTGGCTACGGCGAAGGGTAGCGCGAACGCGAACGCGGCCCCCCCCCCCCCCGCTGTTTATTATATCATACTTGTGCATTTGATTTGTAGAACACATTTAAAACAACACATCTTCTTATAACTTTGTTTATTTCAATTTGTCAATTTATGTTAACAGAGCATACATTTTGTAATATTAAATGTAAACCTGAAGGACATCTGCCACAATTTCTGGTCTTGAAAAAAGGCCAAAAGCAAGTTTTTGGCGTTTTTTCCAAAAGAAAAAATTTTGGTCTTTTTTCAATATTCTTAAAGGAAAAAAGGCCAAGAAAATTTTGGAAAAAATAACCTAAAATTCCGGAATTTACGCCAAACTTTTTGGGTTCCTTTTCCTAGGAAAAAAAGCCATAACATTGTATGTAGAATTTTGGGCCTTTTTTCCATTTTTATTTTTTGGCGTAATTTCCTATGGCGTAATTTCAGGGAGCCGTTTGATTGTTATCTCAAATTTTTTTTTCCACGAATCCAAAACTTGCCTTATAGTACCTATAATCGCAAGTAAAAAATGGTCAATAATTTAAATTTTGTCGGCAAATCTTTTTGAGTAAGTACGATTTTTTATTTTTATGGTAAAATACATTAAGTGTACAGTTATTGTTTCTAAGTTTCATTTCTATACATAAACTCGATTGTTGTTTATAATTTTATAAACAAAAGCCTTTCATGTTCCTATAGTAGGGTCGCTTAGCAAGAAAATCTGTTTTTGTCGGACAAAAGCACCAAATTTTTTGTAGGTACTACTTAGGCCCATAGCTTGAGATTTAGGGTAGGACCCATCTCGGCGGTCAGCCATCTTGGATTTTACAGCCGCCATTTTGAAATTCAGGTTTATTATTAATATCTCGGCTTCTATATCACTTAGGATCCCAAACTTGGTGTCTAGGTACACATTTTTGGGGTCAGGGAATGCAACCACAAACTTTTCAAATGTTAAAGTTTGCAAATATATGAAGGGGGCATGGGGGTCATGACCCCCTTGCTCCAAGACAATCATATATTATATTTAGGGTCGGATAATATATATACACAAGTTGAAAATGTATCTGACTAAACTTATTCAAGGAGGGAAATGGGGGGTCATGACACCCCCCCCCCTCAGAGCCCAGGAAAAGGTGTAAATTAAAAACAAACTTCATTTAAACACATAGAAGTGCAAAAACTGACACCTACTAGCCCAAATTATTTCATAACCGTAATGTTACCTTTTATGAGACCATGATAATATTATTCGCGAAGACTGTATGTTTTGTCGTATCGAGTTTTTCTGAAAGGAAAGTGAATAAGTTAAATGCATATACGAAATGCAGATTTTCACCATCTTGGACTCCATTCAGAATGAAAACAGAAATAAATCAAATTTAAAATTTAATTTCTTTGTCAGCTGTTTTAAGCAATATCTATGCTTTGGTTAGTTGTCTAAATGCGACTATTTACGCAAGATTTTTCTAGATCCCCTATTACACGAAGGTTCTTTGCCTCTGACTCTTTTAGAACATAGTGAAGAATGGCTGTAGTAGGTGTATGGTTCGTACTGTTGACACGGAAGTGGTTGTAATCCTCATTGACAAGTTCCGTCACCTGATGAACTTGTGCACAAATTTAAAGATTTCTGTTGCCTTTAGTACGGACAGATCATTTAATTATATAGACATCAATGCTATTAACGAGAAACTGGGCGTAAGAAAATCCTTGGCCTCCCCGTATTTCAAAGTTTTACGGGTTGCGATACAACATCTTCATTTTTCGGACGAGGCAAGAAATCTACGTGGGAGGCATGGAATTGTTATCATGAGGTGACACATACCTTAACATGCATAGCATCACATCCCTACACAGAGCTTGATGGTGAACATTTAAATGGCTAGAACGCTTCACGGTAATATTATATGATAAATACAGTAATTCGGACAGTGTAAATGATGTCAGCAAGGAGCTGTTTTGTCAGAAGACTAGGACAATGGGGAAACTTCCACCAACAAAAGATGCACTACTTCAACACTCAAAGCGGGCTGTATATATCAGGCAGGAGTATGATGTACCAGTGAACACATTCAACAGTGAGCTCCTAGTCTGGAAGGCTGGGACTGGACTCTGAAAGAAGAAGGTGGATCATGGGTTCCTATATGAAACACAATACCTATAGCTTCAAAGGCATGTACTGAAGCGGTGAAATGTAATTGTAAGAGTCAAAAAGGATACACTGGTAGATATGCTTGCAAAGCTGCTCGTTGGAATTGTACTGATCTTTGTAAATGTCAATGCTCGAAGACGACATAAGCAATCCATGTATATAGGTAGATAAATGCAATTCAACATCTTTCATATGTGATTTCTCTTGTATTTAAATTTTATATATTAATATGTATGTACATGTAATAAATAAATAAATTAATTGGGTGGCGCAACAGCTCGTGGAGAACCAGGGCCTAGTGACTTGCAACTCACAACCATGTACATGTATGTATGTACATGTACATGTACATATATCTTATTTCATTTTCAACCTTATATCTTAGAATTTAATATTTTTGTCACTCGATTTAATAATTGGATAGTTTGTTATTAATATAGATATACTTATACAACCTAAATTAAATGTATTTGCATTTAACTTATTCATTTTTCTTTCAGAAAAACTCGATACGACAAAACATACAGTCTTCGCGAATAATATTACCATGGTCTCATAAAAAGTAACATTACGAAATAATTTGGGCTAGCCGTACGTCGAGTCAGTTTTTGCACTTCTGTGTGTTTAAATGAAGTTTGTTTTTTATTTATACTTTTTCCTGGGCTCTGAGGGGGGGGAGGGGTGTCATGACCCCCATTTCCCTCCTTGGATAAGTTTAGTCAGATACATGTTAAACTTGTGTATATATATTATCCGACCCTAAATATAATATATGATTGTCTTGGAGCAAGGGGGTCATGACCCCCATGCTCCCTTCGTATATTTGCAAACTTTAACATTTGAAAAGTATGTGGTTGTATTCCCTGACCCCAAAAATGTATACCTAGACACCAAGTTTGGGATCCTAAGTGATTTAGAAGCCGAGATATTAATAATATACCTAAATTTCAAAATGGCGGCTATAAAATCCAAGATGGCTGACCGCCGAGATGGGTCCTACCCTAAATCTCAAGCTATGGACCTAAGTAGTACCTACAAAAAATTTGGTGCTTTTGTCCGGCAAAAACACATCATCTCCAAATTTGACGCTAAGCGACCCCACTACTAACAACGCCCAACAAATTAAGTAGGCCTTATTAAGAATATGAAAAATTGTATTTCAATTTGGTTTCAAGCAAAAATATCAAATTAAACTGCAAATGACGAGGCTTTCGACTGCCCAAGGGGATGTGAATAGAATTTTAAGGTTTTTCTAATGAAGAAAAATTTTTTTCGTAAATTAATATAATTATTTTAAGATTGTTTTTAAGCCAAGAAGGCCGGTTTTTTGCTTTTCTCTTTCCGAATAAATAATTGAAAAAAAAAAAAATATTTGTAGTAATAATTCTGTCTTTTTCACATTATTTTATTTAATTAAACTAATGTCTATATATCTATTCTATTAAGTTCACAAAAATATTGCATAAGATATTCAAGTTATTAAGGAAAAACAATAAGGTGGGTCTTATTTGGGTCACCTATACCTTAGGTATATCATGTGGTTTTCCAAATATTTTATTTTAAAAAAATATATATTTTTTAATAAATGGTTTCCTATCGAAAGGAAGGATGTGGAGCCGTTCTTTACAAAAATGAGATTTTGTAAAATAGCTAAAAAAAATTGTATGGCAGGTACCGTTATTTTTGGTTCTAAAAAAAATAAATAAACGAGGGGGCAGAATCACCAAATACATCTATGCACCAAGTTTTGAGAAAATCGATTCAGCCGTTAGGCTGTATGTAGCCGAACAGACAGACAGAACTGTGCCATCCTCTTTTTTCGTGCTCTCTATCATCGTAAAGTTATTGTTATCTCGATTTTTTTTTTGTAAGAATCCAAAACTTGCCCTATAGTGCTATAGTACCTATATCGCCTATAAAAATATGGCGTATCGAGATTTTGTTGGGAAACATGGATTGCCATTTCATTTAAAAAGATCGATGCATTTTTACAGCGCTGCGCTGGTGACAGTCCCTAAATGTTCAAAGTTTTTTCATCAGCACTTACTACTTTTTTTATCATACATTTTTTTACTATGGTTAATTAAAAAAAAAAAAAATGCACAACTGGGTCACACGTACTTGCTCTTATGTTCAAGACACTGCGGGTTTAAGAAAATTGTATGACAACAAAAACATAAATGTTAAAAAAAGAGCCAAGTTCTAATATGTACAAGAAACCCGTGCGTAGAATGTCAGCCAAAAAAAGTAATGAGATCTTAAATACATGCCAAGTTTTAAGTTCATGAAGTTTAATATCAAATATCTTGATTAGAGTAATATCAAAACAATTCCAAATCATGACAGAAATTTGGTATTTAATGATTACTGATTAAAATTTGGTGGGTACACTGGTCAAGTTTTCATACATTTGAAATAAATAAGTAATTAAGAGAAAACTTGCCAAGTAAATCCACCAAATTTTAATCAGTAATCATTAAATACCAAATTTCTGTCATGATTTGGAATTGTTTTGATATTACCCTACTTAAGATATTTGATATTAAAATTCATGAAATTAAAACTTGGCATATATTTTAGATCTCATTACTTTTTTGGCTGACATTCTACGCACGGGTTTCTTGTACATATTAGAACTTGGCTCTTTTTTTAACATTTATGTTTTTGTTGTGATTTCACTCCTTTTTGCAAAGATTTATTTTGCCAGGTACAAATCAATCCCTACCGCTCTACAAAGTTTCATAATTCTACGACACCCAAAAGTGCTCCATATAAATAATAGCAATTCTGATAAAGAGGGTGGATGGCACGCCCCCTGAAAGGAAAATTCCCATTTTTCGATTTTTTTTTCTTTCAAAGTACTTCAAGCCCTACCGACATACCAATTTTCATCGTTCTACAACAATCGGAAGTACATTATATAATTGATAACAATTTTTAAAAAGTGGGTAGATGCCACGCCCCTTGAGCTGAAAATCATACATTTCTTACTTTTATCTTTGTATGCACGTCAAACCCTACCGCTCCACCAATTTTCATCGTTCTACACCAATTAGAATTGCTTCATACAGTTTATAAGAATTTTTGAGAAAGTGGGTGGATGCCACGCCCCCTGAACTGAAACTTCCAATTTTTCAATTTTTTTCTTTCAAAGTACTTCAAGCCCTACCGACCTACAAATTGTCATCGTTCTACAATATACGGAAGTGCTCCATATAATTTATAAGAATTTCTAAAGAAGGAGGTGGATGCCACGCCCCCTGAATTGAAAATTCCAATTTTTCAATTTTTTTTCTTTTTAAGTACTGCAAGCCCTACCGACCTACTAATTTCCATTATTCTACAGTAATCGGAAATGCTCCATATAATTTATAAGAATTTTTAAGAAAGTGGGTGGATGCCACGCCCCCTGAATAGAAAATTACAGATTTTCGATTTTTTCCTTTGTATGCACTACAAGGCCTACCGTTGTGTGAAATTTCAAGTTTCTACGATGTCGGGAAGTGCTCCATAATTTTGATGATCTGTCAGTGAGTCAGTGAGTCAGTGAGTCAGTGAGTCAGTGAGTCAGTGAATCAGTCAGTCAGTTACGGTTTTTGCGATTTTTGAAGTCCTATATCTCGGGAACTACTTATGCTAAAGAGTTGAAATTTGGTGAGCCACCTGTGTTTGGTTAGCTTAGCAAATACTGCGAATTTGAAGTTTCTGAATTTATTGGTACTGAAGTTAGAGGGGGGGTGAAAATCACCTGAGTTTGTTCCTGTAAAAAGGGTGTAGTGCCGCGAACATGAGCATGAAATACCACATTTAAATTGGCTAAAATAACTCTCTTGACGATTTGAGGTGAAAAAAAGAATGCCATCTTAATTCTTGATTGAATATGATTGTATGGGAAAAAAAATTATTGGAGCGGTTTTTTTAAAAATTAATTTTTATTTATAAAATTCTTAAAACATGTTTTGGAACAAATTTTGGTATGCAAATCTGAAGTATATATTTATGTGTATATAAAAACAAAATTTGAAAACAAAATTTTCAACCCATATTTGAGATAGCGAATTTTCAAAAAAAAATTTTGAAACTTTTTTAAAAATCCAAAACAATTTTTTTTTGAAAATTTTGATATGCAATATTATTTAATCTCATCTGAAATTCGTATATAAAAAAATTCATCTAAAATTCAAAATAAAAAATTCGTTCTATGACAGGTACTATTAATAGTTGCTAAGTGTAAAATTTTATAATTTTTGGTAGCAGATCGTACTAATTTTAGTTTAGGTATGAAAAAAGTTTAATCAAAATCGTAAATGTCGTTTTTGAGAAAAAAAATGTTCCTTTGTGGTGAATCTCGAAATAGTGAACTATCCACAATAGTGAACACATCAAATTTTATTTAAAAACGTATTTTGTGTAAAAATGTCACGCAAGCATTTAACCTAACTTGAGAGCTCTGAGGAATTGTTTCTGTCTGAGGTGAACTCGGACCAACCTCAACCCAACAATGCTATGAATTAGCTCTATGCGGACGATTCACTAACATGCGCCAAATCTTTTTCACCAATCATTGCAGCCCACAGAGTAGAAGAGCACGTGAGAAGGCTGTGGGAGTTCTACACAACATGGGGCATCAAAGTCAATTCAGTCAAATCTGAGTTGGCTTGTTTCAGAAGACCAGCGAGACAGCGAAGTAGGTACACCGTCAGCTAAAAGCTGCCGCAGCGTCATCATCAATCTGCCTGACGGATCGCAACTGACAACCAAACCATCGGTGAAATATCTGGGTGTAAACTTTGAGGAGAGGTTAAGCTTCAATCCGCATGTAACAGCTGTTCTGAAGAAAGCAAACTACGCTTTCCACCGCATCCACCCCCTATTGCGGAAAAGGAATGGACTCAGCCCAAGGACGAAGTTGCTTCTCTATAAGCAACTTCTCAGACCGATCATCACATACTGCTTTCCTGTCTGGTTTCCTATTTCCAAAACCAAACTGGGAGTTTTCAAGAGGAGGATCCTGCGGATCTGCACGGGACTCCACTTCGACCAACGGCGGCGAAAACATTTCAGCAACAAGTGACTCTACGAGGCATCCGGAATAACACCCCTTGACAAATACGTGATCAGTACTGCCGAAAGACTGACGAACAACCTAAGCAATCATCCAAACCCTCTGATGAGAACCATCACAAGTGAAGAGAGACACCCCGAGCCACGATACCTTGATGTGACAGCACTACTGGACAACGGAATCATTCCTATCAACGACGACGAGGCAATTCAATTTTACGAAGAACAGCGTCAAACTATCATCGTGGCTAAAAGCCACCGAAACCCCACATCCTTCCAAAAGACAACCGGATTTGAATAACCCGAGATGAATCATCCTCATAGTATTAAATAGTATATAACCATCAATCACAATCTATAAAATAATTTTTATAAAAATAAAACAATGTATAAAATTAGGCCCCTTATGTGCCAAAACAAATTAAAATGTCAATGTAATAATAATATAAAAATAGAATTAAGAACCAAATGTAAATATACAAAAAATACAAAAATGGTTCCTTGGGAGGTAGCAGTAATAACCATTTTTGAAAAATGGTTTTCCACCCAAAGGAAGCATTTACCTAAAAAGATTTATTGAATTTTTTTAAGAAAAGTTGTCGAGCCGTTTTTGAGAAAAATACGATTATGTAAAATTGCTAAAAAAAAATGTATGGCAGGTACCGTTATTTTTGGTTAAAAAAAAATGAAAAAAACGTGTGGGCATAGTAACCAAAAACCTCTATGTACCAAGTTTGAAGAAAATCGATCGAGTCGTTTAGGCTGTAGACGAACAGACAGACAGACAGACAGGCAAAATTGTGCCACCCACTTTTTTCGCATTCTCTATCATCGTAATATCATGTTTGATTGTTATCTCAAAATGTTTTTTTGCACGAATCCAAAAGTTGCCCTATAGTACCTACCTATGTATATCGCAATTAAAAATGACGTATCGAGAGTTTGTCCTCAGAAATCGAGTGTTGTTACACTTTTTAAAATTGGTCAATTTTTACGCCACTGATATTCAACATTGGCAACAATCGGTTAAACTTTGATATTTTCCGATGTAATCATGTAATCAAAATCTCGCTTTTAACAATTTTGCATTTACATCTCGTACTAAAAACTCTCGCAAATATCAGCCATAATCTCAAAATTTAAAATCGCTCTTAAAAATACACAGCTTGCAAACCAAAAAAGAAAATCAAAAAATGAAAACTTTTTCTTTGCTTTTAATGTTTTCCAAAACGTATTTTACAATGACAAAGTCCTGCAAACTAAAAACTCGCAAATTAAAATTTTGTAAATCTCATGCGAGATTTGAATTTGCGAGATTAAAAAATGCATGTTTGTTGCAATGCAATTAAATTTTGCAAAGATTTTAATCTGCGAGTGTTTAGTTTGAGTTCTAGTAATTGCGAGATTTCGTAAGGCAGGATTTCGAATGCAAGATTTCAAACTCAATCCAGATTGAAGGACCACCACAAACCATAATGCCAAGAAGCCTCTGGTAATAAGGAATTTGATCATTTAGGTAAGCCCGTAAAAATAATGGCTTTTATACAGAAATCAAAATTGCAGCATCGTCTTCTAATATCATTTTATCACATGGTAGCGGAGCATGAATTTGAAGAAATGCAAACCTTCAAACTAGATATACTAAGGTACCACGGATTAATGGATGCAACCACGTTTAGTTTAATGGCAATTCGGAGACGACCTAAATGTTTAACTTCATTGCATTGACAACTTCCACTTCCCACATGAGCTCATCAATAATAGATGATGTAATACGTTTACATTTTTTTCAGTGTGAGAACACACGTTTATCTACTGAATATCATGTCTCCATATTCCATTTATTAACCTTATCTATTTACATTAATGTAGGTACCTACTCGCATTCAATTAAAACGACACCACCATCATCATTAGACTTTGTGTTAATGTACCTATCTCAAATTAAAAAAAATAAAATAAAGACAAATATGGCGCATTATGACTGGCGCATGGATATAGGGACACCTAATGTGGGTGCCAGATAAATTGCAGTAAATTAACTGGAGCTATGACAACGACAAAAAACCAACAACAGCTTAAACTGATAAGCCTCCGCACATATTACAGCGCTTACACACATGTAAAAAACCCAACGTGTACAAAATGGCCCCTAATTACATTGAAGTGCAGCGAACCACATTCGAAATTCTGCCGGAATGCCGAGTCGACCATCATTATAATTTACTGTCACCCAATGCCACTCCCCCTGTCCGGCAATCGGCAATATAGTAAAGTACCTTTCAAAATTATTCGTATGAATTTCAAATAGCTTCCGCTCCCCTGATGCACTGCACCCTTTGCGACCAAATGCTGAACTACTTACTATGCCTACATTCATCATTGCACTTGATGGCCATAAGCAGAAGTATATCTGTTGACGGTTACACGAATACGTGTGTACGAGGGTTGTCAACTACCTGGGTAGCACAATGGCTGCGGCAGGGGCAGTCATATACGGGCTCTCGGGCTCTGCAACATTGGAGCATTAACGTCAATTTGATGCACATGCACAATGCACATGCATTTATCAATTGACAAGGCGGCCCAATGTCATCGAGTGCGCTGCATCAGCACAAGCGTACACAACGTCAACCTGTGCCTTAAGTCGCAAACACAATTGCGGAACATGGAACTTTCGTGGAACTAACTATACCCGCAGTTCATTGCACGGAATATTACTGTGGTGCCCTCTAGGGGAGGCAGGCAGGCAAGCCGGTCGGGCTGGCAGGGAGCCTGAGGCTCCAGCATTTCGTAGTGCAAACATTTTTTTGCTTTAATGGAAATTTAATTGGGGCGATATGAGCTGATAATTATCCAAAGTGGTGTAGCTGAAGTTCGGTTGCGCCCACAAGACATTGTTGCGTGTGGCGGGCTATATAGCACTATAACATTGGAGGAGTTTAAGATATAATGGCTTCACCAATGTGAATTTTTGATGTCTTGTTTGGCACGTCTGACACTGGCATATAATATGTTGTAGCTGTTTAGCATACAATTTAGAGATAGTAACGATGTCCTCGAAATCTACACCTTCAGTTGTTATTATTTGAATAGGAAGGAATAATAAAAGAACTGGAATTGCTTTGAAAGAAATTTGATTTAAATTTATCACCGATTTCTGACAGTTCCAAATCAAAGAACTAGGACTGAACTTGATAAATGAAGACGTATAATCGAAAGAAGTATATTTTTTGTATTTACACTATTAATACTTTTTTTTATAACGGAGGAATTGATGAACAAAGTTTTCATTGGTTGACTTACAACCGAGGATGTCAATATGACAAATTTTTGTTGTCAATTTTCACACCGTCTTCTGCTGACAGAATTTATTACCTGCAGAAAACTAGCTTGGAGAGAGCCAAATCATTGCCAGGAGTTTCAAAGGCTCTCTAACAACAAGCAAAAGAAACCTGGTGGTGGAATGATGAAACTAAAGCGGTGATCTGTAAGATAAAAGCGGCTTTGATAGCATGGCAAAAGTGTCCCTCCAGTGATAGAAATGAAAAGGCTTGCCTCGAAGTGGAATACACAAGCTTTAACAAGTAAACAAAGAGGAAGTGCGGTCAACTCCAAGCAAAGAGCACGGAGGGAATGTATGGGGAACTGAGAGAAATGTCTGCCCTGGCTGCTGATGTGAACCAAGCTATTCAATAAATACGACAAGTTAACTTGAATAAGGGAGCAACCATCTTCAAAATAGCTGCTCGAAGAAAGTGAAATGCTCAGGAGACTCGTTCGCGAAGGTGCATGTATGGTGCTCAAGGACAGCTTCTTCTGGAGGAGGATAAAATTCATTACAGCTGGCGACAGTATTGTGATGAGCAATTTTCTTGAAAGGAATTTCCGATAACTGAAAGCCATCACAGTAGAAGAAGTTAGCGAGACAGCAAGGAACTCCAAAAAAGGCAAAGGTGCTGGGCCCAACGAGGCACCATGAGTTTTAGAAAAAGATGAAAGAAATTGGGCTTAGAAGGCTTACTATTCCCATCTCCAAGCTTATAGGAGGTGATAGTCTGCCTAAGCAATGGAAGGGAAGCTATCTTCTACCAATGCACAAAAGAAATGCAGATATCGTTGAGCGGGTATTGGGACTCCGGTTGTGAGTCAAGCACTCACATACGGTTCACAATCTTGGACAATGTACTAAAAGTATGAGAGTAAGTTGACGGCAGCTGAAATGAAGATGCTTCGCATGACAGCAGGACCAGGAGTAACAAAGCTTGATCGAATTAGAAGTACTAAGATCCGTGGAAGCCTTCGCGTCAAAAATCCCATCTTGCATATAATAGAGCACAACCGACTCAGTTGGACTTGTCATGTTCAAAGGAGAGATACGGAGAACCCCGTTGGAAAGGGAATATCCTATAAAATTCCTACAATCGCGAAGAAGAAAATAGGAAGGCAGACTAAAACACTCTGGTACACACAAATGCATCGACATCAGCATTTGGTTGGTCTTTACCTCATACATTGAACAATCAAAACCGGGAATCTTGAAGAAGAAGAAGAAGAAGAAGAAGAAGAAGAAGAAGAAGAAGAAGAAGAAGAAGAAGAAGAAGAAGAAGAAGAAGAAGAAGAAGAAGAAGAAGAAGAAGAAGAAGTTTCGCCGTACTTAATCACCCTTCTACGCCTTTCACGCCACGTGAAAGAGATGATGCCTCAACGGAAATGCCCTGAAAAACTGGCCCTTAGGGTATTATCGCCTCTGTGCACATCAGACCATTGTGTCATCTGCAAATTTCTCGTGCCAGTAAAATTCAATTAAAGAAAAATCCCCCAAAGAGAACCGTTTGGCACTACGAGAAAGCCAACTGGGAAGGTCTCAACGATGTCTTCAGGAACTCTAACTGATCACTTTTCTCCTTCGATAGTGACGTAGACTCCAGTGCAGATATGACAACAAACTTTGTTCTTTACAGAGTGAGAAATTTTATCCCGCATAGGGAAATTCTATCAGACCGAAAGAGAATTTATGGTTTTATTTGAGCTGTAAAGAGGTCATCAGGGTCATAGAAGTAAGCTTCCGATGTTATAAAGCCAACCTTTCTGTGGAAAACCGGACAAAATTAAAGTAGGGTAGGAAGACCGGAAACGGTCATATTCGACGAACCAAGTTCTAATATGACCCGAAATTAAGGCAAGAAAAATGTTGGTCGTTTGTTAACAAGAATGGATATTCTATTTCGTCTTCGGTTCCAACGCTTGTCTTCAATAACACTCCCTATGTCAGCTCACTAGAGAAAGCTCAACACTGCCAGAGAGTGTTAAGACTCTTCCTGTACTTCAGATCATCAGCGATTTTATGGGGTGAATCTTGCCGTACTCGTTTGCTCTAAAAAATAGTTTCCTTTCATTGTTCTGAAGAGTGGTGTTCTTCAGCGCTTAGAAAACCACTGCATAAGTATTTCCACCTTTACTCTACTGGTCTCTATCCCAGGTGATAGAAAACAGCATTTGTTCAGTCTTTCCCTAAAAAATGTGAATCTTCTTCTCCCTCTAAGTATCGTCCCATTGCATTTACGCACCTTCTTTCCAAATCCATGGAAACGCTGATTTATCATCATCTTAGGAAATATCTTGAATAACGAAAGCTTCTTAATGAGCGGCAATACGGCTTTCAAAGCAATAGGTCCACTGGTGATCTGACATCGGAGACAAACATCTTTCACATAAAAAGTGTATTTCGATCCAAATGTCAACCAATTGCCCTAAAATTATCCTTTTCCGGAGCAGTAAAAAAAAACTTTAAAAATTTCAGATTTCTTAGAGGTTTTTTATTCCATCGGTATCATAGCCATCCTTCCATAGAAATAAACAGTTCAAAGCTTGAAAGATGGAAGACGAACTATATTTTGACGGCAATATTGTATTTCGATCTTAATGTCAACCAATTGCCCTACCTTTCCCGGAGCAGTAAGAAGATCTCAAATCAGGAAAGCCTACTTACATTCTTCGGCGTTAATTGCTTCTAAAGAGTGATTAAATAGCTACTACTTAAAATTGCTCTTTTTGTATACTGCTCTATGCGATCGCTATTCCTTGGAAATCGCTCTTTAGCACATCCCTAGTCGCACTACACGAATGTGGAATGCTTTACCCGACTCAAGATTCCCCTCCCATATTGTGATATTCAAACATTCAAAACCAATGTGCATCGGTATCTCCTTTTAAATCTTCTTCAAATTTCCTAACACTCACACTGTGTTTAACACTTTAAGGGTAGCCATAACCCCTTGAATGCGCCGCAAAATATTTTTAAAAAAATGCGTAGACGTTTAGACTTTAGAAGTCATATAATGAAAAATGTCACGTTGATTGACTTTCCACACGCAGATTTGGCAATGGATTGAATTTTAAATAAGTAAGCATTCTTTATGCTAAAACAGCAAAAACTGCAGATCGGCGCTTTTTACATTTTACAAACATTTGCTTAAAAAAAGTGAATTTTCATATTATTTAAGGGTAAAACACATTTAAGGTTTAATGGGTGGCTTAGACCAATATAAGTTGATTCCTTTTTCACATTAAACTGTTAACCTGTATGCTTAAACCGCAATTTTTACCTTCAAAGTCAACAAAAGTAACCATCCCGATAAAAAATCCAAATTTATACGACAGAGTAATAGAAAAGTCGTTGCGGAATGGTGAAGATGATATGTTCCATATTTAGTGCCATAAAATGTTTTTTTTTTTAAACAAACTAAATTCATGGATTTAGGATAGATGTGGTGTGTAGGTACGTTATTGATGAATTGAGTGTCCTTATTGAGAAAACCGCTTGAAAAAAAAAGAAGAAAAACAGTCACATCACATTAATACAAAACCCCCAATGAATTAACGTACTGTCAAAAGTCGACGGCAAATGAATGAAAGAACACATTCAGTCAACCGCAACAACACGCAACATGCCATCGCCCATAAAACAGAAATCTCAATAACACCGCTCCTCTTTCAAAAAATCTCTTTTCAACCTAATTATTAAAATTAACTTAAGGATTCATACGCAATTAGCGAAGTATTAAAATGTCACATTTCACATTGTGGACCTATGCGTACAGAGTGTCTGAAGTTTATGGCACCCCGTAAGTCGTGTAAACGTATGTCATATGCCATACATAAGCAAAATACCATCTATTCAACAGTTGCGTTACCCGCCCGTTCCTCTATTTCGTCTGCAAATTGCTTGTTACACTCAATCAAGATTCGGAGGCTTTGATTAAATACTTTGCCAACCCGAGAACCGTTTTACTTAAATGCAAACGAAAATAATCATCATCATTAAATTGTCATGCAGATCGCACTTCTTTTTGATCGGCACCGGGGCCGCTGCATTCGTTGTTGCGCTGCCAACAACTACACTTTTGACACTTTATTTTGACAGCGTGACAGCGCAGCGGCTCGGAGTGTTGTGCGAAATTACAAAAAAGCAAAAACAAAGATGGCAGCATAGTTGGAAGTCTTTCAATGTTTGCTTTCCTTCAGCCGCTTGTTGATGTGTGGTTTAAATGCTTATAGCTAAAAGTGATTATTAAATTTAAATTAAGATTTATTAATTAATTGCTGCATTTAATTGCACTTAAGTGGCTAATGTCCAACGTCTCGGCAGTAGTTTTATTTGTTTTTACTTTTTGTTATTTTCAAAATCACAAACCGAATGATGGATATAGTAAAACTGAAATGTGGTGTCAAATTCTTTTGAATTCCTCAGCAAACAAAAAACCCATGACGAAATGTTTCAGCTTATTCTCTTTACGACATCCAAAATTAGATTGAACGCCATATAAAGAATTCATTTCGAAGGAACATCCGGGAAGTATTATGAAGCCAAATGTGTGCTAATTGGTCTATCATGTGGTTTGGCGTCGCTAAAGTGGATCTTATTTTCGGCGGTCTTACACCAAACAACAAACAACTGACAAATTTTGATGAGTTTCTGAATATGTGTGTGGGATTGTGTCATTTTCTCTTTCCGAGAAATTCACAAAATAAGCGTATAGCAGACACTCAAAAAAAAAAAAAAAAACAATGATATCTAATTATTTATGCTTTTTTTGTTAATTGGCGTATGACGAATAGACTTCGTTGTTTTCAAAATTTATTGTTGGCGGCGGATTAAAGCTTATTTGTGTTAACATACCAAACGATATTTTTTTGATGGCCACTTGTTTGGCCGGGTATCAAAACAGTTTTTCTAACCAACAACGCAACGCAGCGTTGAAATGACAAATTGTATTTTAATTTTCAGAAATTGTTACTAATGTAAGTTTTGAAGTGATAAATCATTTTTCAATATTTTTCAGCTCAGTTTTTCTGTTATCGTAGGGTGGACATGTGCATTCAAGAGGACACAATCGTCCATAAGTGTTTTGTTGAATTAACCTCTGTATGTCAACTACTACTCTCACCTCCCCGCGGTGAACATCGGGTGCCTAGTGCCTAGTATACATCAATCGAAGATGGGGCTCCAATCCCTGTGGACGGTTGTTGGGAGCAGCAAACGAGAGAGTGGGAGGAATGATCCCCACTAAGGCACTTCTCCTTGCATCAAGCGCGCAGCGGAAAGATTCGCTTGATGGAATCAACGGTGGCGTCTACAGTTCCAGTTAGGTTGAACTTCTTACTGAACACCTTACACGGGCTACAACGACTTTTTCAGAGCTCAGGCCTATAAGGAGCGTATAATCCGGTTCCCCATCCTTGGAGTCATACTAAGGGTCTGATGGCTCTCCAGGTTGGGGGTCGTGCACCTGCCGTCAGGGTTTTTTTTTTTTTTTTTTCGTGGGTAGGTGCAAAACCTGCATCAGGCTCTATGAGGACCGGAAAACGCGTGCTCATAGAAGTGTGAGATTCTTACTACACTAAAACCACCTCCACTTCCCGATTGCAACTAAGTTGAAACTTATCTAGCAATTTATTTTTAACGAAGTTAAGTAACGTGTTGCAGGTAACTTTCCGGTGAAAGTTTCTGCTTATTCCGCGATTTTAAAGCGGTTTTGTGTTCACCGCACCAAGTCGGAAGGTTTTGTTCTTTGCAGACGGCGTACTAAATTCGACTCGTCAAGAATGTCAATAATCGTTGGATTAGCGTGATCTAATAGCCGATTTCTATGTTTTCGCGCGAAACTCTCAATTTCGTCTCGAACCGTAGGAATCCCGAGATCCCTGTGAAGATCTTCGTTTCTTATATACCATGGTGCATTTACAAATGACCTAAGCAATTTATTTTCAAACGTTTGTAAGATATTTAAATTTGTATCGCAGGTACAACCCCAGAGTTGTATACCATAAGTCCAGACAGGTTTAAGTACCTGCCCGTATAAAATCAACTTATTATCAATACTAAGCTTGGAATATTTACCGAGTAGCCAGTTCATATCTCTTAATTTACTTTTTAATTCTTCGCATTTCTTTTTAACGTGCGGCTTCCATTTTAATTTCGCGTCTAGAGTCATTCCCAGATATTTTGCCTCATTCGCAAATGGTACACGACCGGTATTAAGAAAGACGGGCAATCTATTTATTTTTTTATACGTAAAGTCCACGTGGACTGACTTTTGTTCATTGAGCGCTATTCGCCATGTTTTTGTCCACTCATTAACATTATTAAGAGCATTTTGTAATTTAATCGTAGCTTCGTTAATCGTTTTGCCTACTGCTAGTATTGCAGTATCATCAGCAAACGTTGCTACGATAGTGTCTTCTGTTTGAGGTATATCACGTGTAAATAGAAGGTACAGAACTGGACCTAAAACACTACCTTGTGGTACCCCAGCCACTATTTCTTTGAAATTAGAATATTCATTTCCGTGTCTTACACGAAAAAGTCTGTTTTCTAGATATTCGATAAGAATTTTATAAAGTCCTTCAGGCAGAACTTGTCGTAATTTGAATTTGAGGCCTTCGTGCCACACCTTGTCAAACGCTTGCGACACATCCAAAAAGACCGTCGAACAAATTTTCTTTTCTTCAAGAGCTCTCTCAATTACATCAGTTATTCTATGCACTTGATCAATTGTTGAATGCTTGCTTCTAAATCCGAACTGATGTTTAGGTATTAATCGTTTCTCTTCTATTATAGGCTGCAGGCGCAGGAATAGTATTCTTTCAAAAACTTTCGATATTATTGGAAGAAGCGAAATCGGTCTGTAAGAATTCTTTTCATGAGATGGTTTGCCAGGTTTCAAAACCATTATTACTTCCGCAACTTTCCATTGGCTTGGAACATATTCTAGCCTTAGAGCGGCATTTATTATATAAAGGAGGTTAATTAATCCTTTATGAGGAAGAATTTTTAATGTTTCCGCTGTTATTAAGTCATACCACGGAGCTTTATTAGACTTTAGCTTCTTTATTTCTCTGTTCAATTCAGCGAGCGTAGCATTTCTGGTTCTGTAGTTCTCACTTGAGCTAAAACTCATATTAATATTTCCATTGAGTGCTTGCCCATCAGAAGGTTTAAATGTTTCTTCCAGGTAATCGGCAAATACCGCCGCTTTCTCTTTATCACTTTTAGCCCATTCGTTTTGGCTTTTCTTAATCGGGGGCACTGGAAGCTTTGGTTTTTTCGTTGTTTTTATAGCTTTCCAAAGTGAGTAGTTG
This sequence comes from Dasysyrphus tricinctus, assembly GCA_963921185.1. Lineage (NCBI taxonomy): Eukaryota > Metazoa > Arthropoda > Insecta > Diptera > Syrphidae > Dasysyrphus > Dasysyrphus tricinctus. The sequence continues at coordinate 15,717,991 of OY992530.1, forward strand.
GAATCTTTCCCAGGTTCCTGGACATAGCAATATAGAAGAGAATGATAAAGCAGATGAACTAGCAAGGAAGGGGTCATTATCAAATAGAAACAGTAGTAGCCAATTAGACATGGGACTAGACATCCCGATCGGCGTAATTAAAACGAAAATGGACCTAATAACGAAAGAGCGAATCAATAAATCCTGGATTACCAGGAACGATTGCGTTATCTCTAGAAGTCTATGGCCTAGAATTAATGAAAAGGAAACTCAGTATATTCTATCGCTGAGTAAAAAGAACATTAGAATCTTGATAGGTGTACTAACAGGTCACTGCGAAATTGGCACAATGGCCACCAGATTGGGTGTACTCGCACCCGACTGTTGTAGGAGCTGTCAGGATGTTGAAGAAGTAGAAACCATTAAACACCTGCTCTACGACTGTCCGAACCTCCAAACAAGCCGCCTCCGTTACTTGGGAAACAGGTTTGTTGGAGAACTGGACGATCTAGCGCAGGTCTCAATGGTAAATATGAGGAAATTCATAGAGAGTACAGGCTGGTTCGTTAATGAGCCAGTCTATCTGAATCATTAGTTTAGGAGCATCTTTGCTTTCTTTTTGTAAGGGGATCACAATGGACCAACAGGCCCCCGTGTACGCAACAGCCTCTGTGCTGTGCACACCCCTCCTAACCTAACCTTACCTAACCTTCCCAGCTGACAAGCTTTCAAGGTAATTTTCAACTTCACGGTTTTTGAAATCTGATATCGCTGTTTTTAGCATATTACACAAGCGATTTAAATGAGCTTTGTGTTGAGGAGCACGGGTTCGCTGCCATTTCTTACGTGCTTTTCGTTTATCTTTTATTAAGTCTTTTATTTCCTGCGGATATTTTATATCTTTATAGCGCGGCGTAACCCTTTGATAAGGTGTGTTATTCCACGCTGCCTTTTGTATTATATCAACAAAGGTATATCTACTGCATCTTCAAGCTCAAGAGGCGTTTGTAATGATACCCTCAATTCAACGTTGTCCTCGATTTCTTTCTTAAATCCTTCCCAGTTGGTTTTACCGTTTGTTAACCTGGGTGGTTTTTCAATTTTGACAAGGCTTTCGCTCATAGTGAGTATGACTGCAGAATGATCTGAGAAGAGATCATGGCCTTCTGAGATTTCAATACGGTTAGAGGGTATTCCTTGTACCATAAACAAATCGATTAAGTCAGGTATTTTTGACGGATCAGTTGGAGAATTAGAGACGTATATGCAGGAAAATTATATCGACTATGTTTGATATCAGAAACGCATGCCAAAAATGAATCAAATCTTAAAATCCACGGGTTTCTTGACTACCACGCTGTTCATCCTTCAAATAAAGCAAGAGGTGGATCATCGTTATATATAAAAGAGTGCATTGAACACTCAATAGGCCTGAAAATAGAGGTAGAATCGATGCAATTGAGTAGTGTTCAGGTTATAACTAAAAACATTCTTCTCAATATCTCTTCGATATATTGCCCTCCACGTTGCAAAATCGATAAGAGTGAATTTACGACATTGATAAAGTCGCTAAGCCCAAACTTAATTGTTGGTGGCGATTTTAATGCAAAGCACACCTTTTGGGCTTCAAGATCCATATCTCAAAAGGGTCGAATGCTATATGAGGCAGGAATGGAAAATAATTGCGATTTTCATTCGACCGGAAAGCCAACTTACTGGCCAACTGATCCGTCAAAAATACCTCCCGTCAGGGTGATTTCGCGGCCACGTATTATTGCGAAGAAACTACAAGCCTCGGATACGGATGGATTTACTGTTGACAAACGTGGCAAACGAAATAAGGACATGGAACTTCGAATCTGAACGTGAAATACTCATTCTCTCTTTGTAGTCCAGTGCAATTAGACAAAAATTACCCCCGACCCCGGAAAAATTTTTACAAGCTGAATTTTGTTGGATATTGTTCAGAATAATTTCCTTTATTATATCTGAAAGTTCCCAAACATCCCGAGGTGAGGTTTGCCCACCATCTTGAAAAAATCACCGCCATCTTGGATTTTTCGTGTTTTGGCTCCATTTTTGGAACTTACAGTCGTAGAGAGTTCATTTTAGTGTCAAATCGCTCGTTTTTACTACCAAAATTGGGTAAACATTACATGGCCACTAGAGGAGGGGCCAATGAGGCCCTTGCCCCCCCTTACAATAGGATAGCACTGGACCAACATAATTTAAAATGTTTGGTTTTTGATTAAAAACTTATCCTTTTTTCTTCGAAGTCTATGATTTGATCCCCCTAAAGCATTACTCCCCCTCCCCATGGAAAATAAATGGTTCAAACTACATATTGATAAGCACGCACTCACAACATCGGCAAGGTAGTTTGATGACTTAACTTGAATGTTGTTCCAAAACTTAAGTTCTCATACAAACAGTTTAATTTATTTAAAAAACTGTTAGTATTTTATTTAAAAAAAAAACTCCAGAAGGACTTGCCATTGGTGTCGAGGTTGCTTACTGCTTTTTTCACTTTCTGCGTATGTTGACTGAGTGTGGCGGTTTTAATTATATGTAGTCCTTGTGAATCAAAGTTAGTGATATATTGTGAAAATACGATTAAAGTGGTAAAAATTTGTAGCTATCTATTTAATTGTGGTAAAAAATACGGTCTGCGTAAGTATTTTAGAGGAAGGACGAACTGAGTGCTTTTTTGTTTTAAATTGGGATTTAGCCCAGAGGTTTCATTTTTTTAATGGCTAAAGCGTTGTGTATTTAGTTTGAGGGCACAAAACCGGGTGCTATTGTCATTGCAGAAAGATGCATTGACAACATTTACCGGTTTAGTTATGCTCGCAATGGCGGAATCGCAGCTCTAATTGGGGACTCTAAAAAAGTAACAGTTCATTATAACTGTCGAAAAGCATACACACGTCGAATTGAACTTTCATTAAGTGCTTTGCACGAGGATGAGGAGCCTGTGAGCAGAAAGTCCCGTTCGTCATTCGACAGTTATGACTTTAAACGGCAGTGTCTGTTTTTCGAGTACGAGATCAACTTTGAGGCACATCCGGAAAGAAAGAAACCGCTTAACTTAGTGGCTTCACTTCACATCATAGACTCTGTGCGTTCCATAGCGTCAAGACGATCTGACGATTGGGCAGAGAAAGTGTTGTTGAGGTTAAACAACGAAACTGATCTCGTTGCAGCGGAAGCTCCATATCATGGTAAATGTTACAGTTATTTTTAAAGTCCAGGTCAATTTCCTCCAGCGTTTAGAATTTCTTCAGATAATAAAGCCGGCCGTCATATGAATATATGTGAGTATTTAGAAACGAACGATGAATGTTAGAATATACATTTGCAGAGTTGATGGAATTTATCCAGACATATATTCCCCAGAAGAAGTTACATACAGCGGAAGCCATCTTAAAAGGAAGCTGAAAGATAATGGAGACCAAATTGTTATCTCTGAACAAGTTGACAAGGCAAGTATTGTTTGTTTCACCGAAACAGCAAAACAAATCTTGACAGAGAGTTGGTATAATTCAAAAGTCCAATCCTCAGGAAGAAAAAATGAGAATAGTCCTGACTGCAGCCAATATTATTCGACAGGACAACAGATCTCGTTTATACGACTGCTCCGTTTATCCTACCTCTGAAGATATTGCATCTGATAGAGAAGAATTATTACTAGACACATTAATAACGATGATGAGGTTTCTTGTAAAGAAGAGAAAGCAATTCGAAAATGACGAATTTATCAAGAGAAAGGCAATTAATATCGGTCATGCAATTATTGCAACCGCCCGACCAAGATCGTTTGTTTCGCCATTGCAGCTTGGCCTAGGAGTCTATCTTCATAGGAAATTCGGCTCAAAACTTCTTCTGGATGTGTAATCAAAATGTAGAGTCTATGCTACGTACAAGGAAACGATTAATTTCGAGACATCAGTCGTTGAAAATGCACCACACTGGTGGTAGACGATGACGCTTGTGAAAATTTTGTTTTCGACAACGCAGACCACAATGTAGGGGAGGATGGGTTAATTTTTCAGGGGGGGGAGTCAAACCATGAATTTCTAACAAAAAGAATAAGCTTTCGTCATAAGCACACATATTTAGAATATGTTGGAAGAGTGCTACTGCCAACAGTTAAAGGGGGAAAAAGCCCCCTTTGCCCCCATCTTTTGTTGCCTTTGTAATATTTCTCCGATTTTGGCAGTTGAAACGTGCAATTTGACACTTAAATGAACTCTCTACGGCATTTAGTTTTCAAAATACAGCCAAAACCCGAAAAATCCAAGATGGTGACGGTTTTTTCAAGATGGTGGCCAAACCCCACCTCGGGATGCTTGGGAACTTTCAGATATGATAAAGGAAACTAATCTGAACAATATCCAACAAAAATCAGCTTGTAAAAATTTTGCCGGGGTCAATGTCTAAATGCACTGGTCTATTGGACCACTTACAGCTAAACATTAAGCGAAGGCATTACCACCATCAAAGAAGTGCGATGGGATGAGTCCGGCAAAAGACAAATGAAAGACTGCGTTATCTAGTACGGCTGGAGACTGCTACCGACAGCAAAGGCTTCATCTTTTTAGGTGTGGATAAGTCGTTAGAGGCAAACTGAGGCAAGAAGTCTTGAGTTTCAACTATGTGAACGAGTGCCTCACGATAATCGGCATCAAGGGTAAACTCAGCAACACTAGCCACATAGGCGCACATGCCCCACAGAGGAGAAAGATGATAACACCAAGGACGAGTTTTACGAGCTCCTGACATATTATGAGTAATGCCCTATATATGACATAAAGATTGTCTACGGCGTCGATTTTAATGCCAAACTAGGAAAGAAAAGACGTCTTTGGTGGCACAGTTGGAAGATCTAGCCAGCACGATACCACCTTAGATAACGGATTCTGGTTAATCGGCTTTGCTGTGGTAGCTAGTATGCAGTTCTCATTCCCACATCTCGATATACACGAGAGGACATAGTGAGCTCCTGGTCAATCAACCGCCAACCAAATTGACCATGCTGCGATCAATGTAAGGTACTCCTCCAGTATCAAGGATGTCCGAACGATCCGCGGAGCCAGCGTTGACTCGGACCACTACCTCGTTGAAGCCAAGGTAATGCTAAAGATATCTAGACCAAACAAAAAAAACAGGGAAATACTGTAAGGAAGTTCGACGTCAGAAGGCGACAGTCGCAAGAAATCACTAGGTACTTTTCCGATTGAGTCTCTCAGTTTGTCGCCAAAAGCAATGAGAACCAGTGGAAAAATTGCCCGGAAGTCATCAGAGATGCCACCTCTGACGTGCTAGGCCTCGCACAACCACCACAGCGAAACCCCGGTTTCGACGAAGAATGATGGCAAATACATGCAGCCAAACAACAGGCATACAAAGCGGTGTCACTGCATAGAAGGACCAGAGCTGCTCACGAGCTCTCCGAGCAGAGAGGAGAGAGAAACAGCGGCTTCTCAGAACGAAAAAGAAAAAGCATCAGATGCGCGTGAAGGAATAGAAAGATACCATTTCAGGAATGAAGTTCGGAAGTTTTACAAAAAGTAAGAAATCCTCCCGGGGTTACAAGGTCCTAAATGACACCTGCCAGGACGATCATCGTAGTAGAATCGCAGTCGGTGCTGTGGATATGAAAAAGACATTTCTGCAAATTGTAAAAAGGTGATGACGGACCGGAATTCCGCTGCCATGCGGATTGCACCATTCAACCTGGATGACTTAGGCCAACAATTCAGTCCACCCGATCTCGATGATGTGAAGAAGATAGCTATGTCTAAACTTAAGTCCAATAAAACTACTCGAGTTGACTTGATTGCCTTGAGGCCGAGCTATTCAAAGCAGCTGACGATTGATTGATTAGAAGTATGCACCAGCACATCTGCAAAATATGGTCGAAAGCATGCCCGATGAATGGAACCTCTGGACTGCACCAACCACAGAAGCATTAGTCTTCTTAACATCGCATGCAAGATCATTTCTGAATCTTTTCTTTTCCGGTTTTTGTGAACGCCTGAAGCAATTCGCCAACAACCTAATAGGTCATTATCAGTTTGGCTTAGGGCCAGGAAAGTCCAGCATCGACCAACTACTCGCACTACGGCAGATCTTGGAAAAAAAATCTCAGGAGTTTCAAATCCATACCCACCACCTTTTCATCGATTTCAAGGCAGCGTATAACAGTTTCTATTGAGAAGAATTAATTAGAGCAATGTCTTGTTTTGACATCCCTCCCAAGATGACCTTCGAGAATGCACGCTGCACCAAGGTCGACAAAGACCTCACCGATACCTTTGATGTCAAAAAAAGTTTGAGACAGGGTGACGCGCTGTCATGCGACGTCTTCAACATCGTTCTTGAAAGAATAGTGCAAAATGTTCACGTCAACACTAAGGGCACAATCCTTTAAAAGTCTCGTATCTGAAGTCAGGAAAAATCTATCGGATCACGTTTTTAAGATATTCACGTTATAAATAAAAAAGAACGTTTTTCCTTGGTGTTTTCAAAGTTGTATTGTAACATGAGGTAAATTGTGTATCGAAGTCACATCTTTTATACCCTCAATCACCCGTACCAAACAATGAACTAGCATTGCATACCACGGAGCCCAAGTAACAATTTTCCTCTCATAAGAATTTCCAAGCGGCTTAAGAGACTATATTTCGGGAGCTAGTTTTACTCTAGGAGACTACTCCAACATTCTTATGAAAGTGTTACAAGCGTTAAATGGCCCCCTTATGGGAGTTAATTTTCCTCTTATAGAAACATTTTAATTGTTAATATGGGATGACAAACGCCCTATTAATCTTGCTAGGAGAATGCGTCTCTTCTTGTGGGAGTTGATGAAAAGAGAACGAGTATGTGCAAAATTAAAAAAAACATATACACATACATAATTATCTTTCACATTGTCTATACTTTTTTTGGAAGTAGGTACGAAGATATTACTTTTATCTGAACGTGTCATCGTCATTGTCTCATGGTGAAAAACTAATGTGTATTTTATTGAGAGCATTTATATTTTGATATCATGGTGACGTTAATATATTTATAGTTTGTCACATTATGTGAAGCTAAATCTTAGTGCGAATGAAACTTTTTCTACTAACTTAAACATTTTACTTCGAAAAATAACAAAGCGCTTTCAAAATTATTGATATTTGAATTATTTTATTTTTATTTTGAAATAGAAAAAGGGTTACCTTGATGTTTGTTTTGAATCAGAATAATACTTTTTATGCTGATATTACTTATGGTATTTATTCATGTTATATGACGAAAAAGGTATAATAGCAGAAAATTTGTCGATTTGTTGGTCTTATTCTTGTATACCTGTTATTTATAATCAAAAAATTTACAAGAGATTAAGAGAAGTTTTAATGAAAAAAAAGAAGTTGACAAAATAAACATCAATAGCCCTGTTCTTTAGTGCATTTTTATCATTGCTTAAAAAAAGTAGTATGAAAAATACAATAACAATTTGGTATAACTCCGTATTGTTTAGTTTTGTGCATAACAGTTTCAGAATGATAAATTTACATTATGGCGTCATAAATGTTGTAATAACTGAACAAAGAATATCAAAAATTAGCATTCCAATAGGCAACAAAATTATAATTATTTGGTCAAATTTACAACTGTAATAATGTCAAAAAACCTAATATTACACCGAAACAAAAGAAAATAAATCACCGAAAGTTTACATTCGTCAAAAATAAAATACATTTTTAATTGTAATATTCAACATCCAATTGTTCCATTCAGGAAGCAAGTCCAATAGAAAACTGAACGTCGGAAAACAATGTACACACAAAACTTTAAGAAAAAGAACGACTTGTGTATAAATCAAATATAAGCAGCTGTGGATGCAACATTTCATCTCATATGAATCCTATAGTTAGTGTTTTGTTTTTTGTTACTTTATTACCTCTTGATAAGAGATTTTAAAGATTAAAAAATGACGTTTAGAGCTTAAATTTGATAACAAGATTATTACAAGACATTAAATTTATATACACGAGGAATAATTATTGTTCTAGGTATAAAATTAAAGCGATTCGATGTTTGAAAATGCTAAGCTCATATAATAAAAACGTTAAAAGACGAATTTTTGTTTCATAATGAGAGATCATGTCTTAAGTATAGCAATAAGATCTGAAAGAGAATTATGGGAGTTTTTTTGAGAAAATAAGACCTAAGCTCTGGAGAGTTTGTTAGTTGGGAGGTCGCCATATGAAGTACAGAAGAGGATACGCATTTGCCACCTGCTACGACGTCAGCAACAAGAGGAAACCTACATACTTGCGGTTGGTTACGTCAGCAAATGAAGTTTCGTTATTTTTACAGTCCACAGTTGGTTACGCCAGCAAAGTTGACAACTATGTTTGGGAAATCCACCAGAAAGCAGATTCTTCTTGTGGTGTATTGAAAGACAAACACATCTGCTCTGTTTGAAATCTGAATAGTGAATGACGTTTATTTTATATATTGCATTTACATATAAAAGTCTTAATTCTACGTTTACACATTTTGTCAAAGGGCACGTTCCAATTATGGTAACGTTCTATTTATAAGATATTGAACCTCTATGAAATAATATAACACCCTCATCCTAAGTATAAAAACATGTTTTTGACAATATTTGTTTTGTACATATGAAGTTTTATCTTTATATTTATATATAATATTTTTTTTTATTGTTTACAAATCCAACTTAATTGGAGCTTTGATTTTATTTCTTGGGCGCAATGAAATCTTACTTGAGTTTACATTTTTATTTTCATTTATATTTACATTATTTTTATTTTTAATATTGTTATTAGAGCCAGTACTCTCAGTTGTTGTTGCCCCTGTCAAATTATTGTGAGTTTGATTTATTTCTTCTGTAATTTTGTTTTCAATTTGTTTTGATGGTCTACCCATGCCTGCACTTTCAGTAATATTCTCTTTTTGCGTTGTTTCTATAACATTTGGGCTTGCTTCACATGTTGTTTTTGGTTCTATAAACTGTTCTGTTTCTTCAACATCGTTGAATCTACTCTTGTAAAAGCTGCCTGTTTTAATCATTTGATCCGCATGTCTTTTGGTTATGTTTCCTGATGTTGCATCTTTGCATAAGTAAACCGAAAAAAATTTGTTTATCGATAGTACCAGTACTCCAACTTTTTCTAAACTGATTCTTGTAATTTCGCATATAAACCTGGTCACCCTCTTCAAAGTTCTTTTCTACAGTTCTTCCCCTTATTATAGTTGCGCAACTCATTATCGATATTATTTGTTCTTAAATTTGGACGTAAGCGATCTAATCGCGAAGAAACATGCCTTTTTAACATTAAAACTGAAGGTTTTTCATGCGTGGTACAATGTGGAGCATTTCTATACCCAAATAGGTATCTTTGCAATTCTGTGTGTAACGTCGCCTTATTTTCATTGTACATTTTTTTTAAAGCATTTTTAAAAGTTTTTACGGCATTTTCTGCTCAACACCATTTATTTTACAAAATTTCTTAAATTCTGCAGACACAAATTGTGCTCCATTGTCGGAAACTAACGTTTTTGGCAAACCAAAACGAGCAAAAACCTCTCTTAACTTCATAAGAGTATTCTTCGTGTCTGCTCTAGGAACTTCGAAAATCTCTGGCCACTTACTATATGCGTCTGTTATGATTAAAAACATTCGATTTTGAAATGGTCCCGCATAATCAATATGAACCCGATCGAAAACGAATTAGCTTTTGGCCACTTTGTCAAAAATGACTTTGCTGGCTCTGGCCTTGCTTGGACACACTTGGACATTTTCTTGAAACCGATTCAATGTTTTCGTCTAACTTGGGCCACCAGAAGTAGGATCGTGCTATACCCTTCATTTTCGTCATCCCTAAATGAGTAGCGTGAAGCTCTTTCAAAATTATTGGTCGTAATTTTAATGGAACTACTACCCTGTAACCCCACATAAGAACTTCTTCTTCGATTCCCAATTCGTCTTTTCTATTAAAATATGGCTTTAAATCATCTTCAACCTCCCTAGGCCAACCGTTTTGAACATATCGAAATATTTGTCCCAAAATAATATCACGTCTAGTCTCATCTCTTATCTGGGAAACATTTACCGGCAAAAACTCTTCTACCCAATTTAGGTAATCTATATCCCTTGCTTTATCGAGTTTTTGACCAATTGGCAATGGTAAACGCGCCAATCCATCAGCCGCAGCATTATCTTTCCCCTTCACATATTCTAACTCATAATTGAAGTTTGCTAAATATTAAGCCCATCTCTGAAGTCTACCAGCAGCCATGAGAGGAAGTCCTTTATTTTCACCGAATAAAGCTTTTAATGGTTTATGATCAGACTTCAACCGGAATGGCCTGCCCATTAAATATTCATAAAACTTTCGAACCCCCCAATATATAGCCAAAGCTTCTTTGTGTATAACAGCATAATTTTTTTCCGATTTGGACAACGTCCGTGATGCGAATGAAATTGGGCGCTCACCACCATCAGGCATTTTGTGTAAAAGAACTGCACCAATTCCATACGCAGATGCATCACATGCGAGAACCACTTGAAGCTTTGGGTTAAAATGCATCAATACTTCATCCGCAGTTAAAACTTTCTTGCACTTATTAAAAGCTTCTTCGCATTCGTCATCCCACTCAAAAATAACCTCTTTTTGTAACAACCGATATAAAAGAAAAAGTAAACTCGACAAATTCGGAATAAATTTTCCGTAATAATTTACCATCCCCACAAAAGCTCTTACTTCACTAACATTACTAGGCCTAGGGGAATCTAATATCGCCGCAACTTTTTCAGGATCTTTTCTTAAACCCGTCTTATCTGAAATATGTCCCAAATACTTTATCTCCGGTTGAAAAAAAATACATTTCTCTTTATTGAGTTTGAATCCAACCGTCCTAAGTGCTGTCAAAACTGCTTTTAAATTTCGAATATGTTCCTCTAAACTTTTCCCTGTGACCACCATGTCATCAATTAAATTTGCCACGCCTTCATTACCCTGCAAAGTATTTTCAACCTCTCGTTGAAATATCTGGCATGCTGGCTTCTTTCCAAAAGGCAATCTCAGGACTCTATACGTTCCAATATGTGTACTCAAAGCTAACCTCTTACTTGTCTCTTCATCGACCTTGATTTGAAAATAAGCATTTGTCATATCCAACTTTGAATATAACTCTCCGTCCCGCAAATTATCATAGATTTGGGAAATCAACGGCATTTGATGATTGACATCCTCTAACTGGTTATTTACTGTCACTTTGTAGTCCCCGCAAACTCTTATATCGCCATTTGGTTTCAAAATTGGAACCAGCGGAGTTCCCATTCAGAATTTTCTGTTTTCTTAATAATTCCCTCTTTTTCCAATCTAGCTAGTTCTCGAGCTACATCAGCTTTAAACGCTATTGGGATTTTTCTAGCTGGCACAAAAATTGGCTTTGCATCTGGCTTAAACGCAAGAGAAATAACCGTTTTTTTGTATTCACCCAACTTGCCATCGAACAAACTTGAAAATTCAGCATAAACATTTTTTGCTAAAATGTCTAACTTGCTATTGGAATTTTCTAGAAAATTTTCACTAATAATTTCTTTCCCATCTATATGCAACCCAATCCCCAATTTACTCATAATATCTCGGCCCATCAACGCCTTTCTTTCCTTCGAATCCTTCACCTCAACAACATGGAAGCAACCCCAAATTTGTTTTCCCATAAAATTAATTTTGAAATTTTCTTTTCAAACAGGCATAAGTACACCACCACTATAGTTCCTCAAACAAATATCACTTTCTTTTAAAGTAGTACTACCACCTGGAATTTGTTTGTAAATGGACATTGGCAACACTGATGCACCCGCTCCAGAATCTAATTCTACTGTAATCGGAATATCATTTAATTTAACATTAATTACAATTGAATTTACTCTTGAGCTACCCAGCATGGAATACAATGGAATATCTTTAAATTCTACATCCTCAAAATTATTAAAATCTTCATTTTCAAAATTCTTATTTGTAACATTTTCTACTTTACCTTTGATTTTACAATATATTTCGTTTTGTTCATTTATTTTATTACTATTTTCATATATATTTTCCTGCATTAATAAATTATGTGCGACCGAAGTCTTGCACATTATTTCCAAATGTCCTTTTTTTTTTTACATTTACGACAGTTATAATTTTTATACTTGCATGATTTGAAAATATGACCAGTTTTGCCGCACGCAAAACAAATTTGTTGCTTACTGTTGTTGTCCTTGTCTGCATTCAATTTTCGCTGACTACCTCCTGCACGTACGTCAACTTTAAAATCTTTCTTCTAGTCCAATCAAATTAGTATTTTATATCTACAAAAAATACTGCGTCGAATTTTTTTTTTTTTTTTCTTAAAGAGTACCTATTGGAGAGTGTTAATCCAAAAAGTTCGAACAAAAAGCGCCCATGCGTTGTCCGCCATTTTGAAAAAGGCTTTGGAAAGCGTGAACTCGATTTTCTCGGCTCTTATCATATATAGAGCTGTATTTTTTTGTTAGGTTTGTACGTTAAAATATCTTCTTTAACTTTTGCTGAGACAAGATTTGAAACCTCTTTCCAAAAAAAAGTTATCGACGAAAAACTGTCGAGATTTTGAAGTATAAAATGGTTGTTAACGTTTATCTTGCCTCATGTTCATCTGATCGAAAAAATACTTAAGTTGTTTTTTATAGATCACTTTATTTCCTACATTTTGGTATATTTAAATTTTATGTGCGACAAAAACTGTAGGAAATATAACCTGTAAAAATGGCCAATATCCTGCGAAAATTAAAAAAAAAGAAATTTACTCACGTTTGAAAATGTTAGGTTTATTATGAAATTTAAAGAAACAGTTCAAACTCTTTCCACACCACCACCGAGGTAGAGTTACGGGGCATTTTTTTTAATGTATGGTGTCCCCAGGATGTATAATCCACGATTCAATCGTTTTCGTTTCTATATCAGTCTATCGATAGCTCAATGTGGCATAGTTTTTTTTCATGTCGTTCTCCTTTTTTTTTTGGGCTAGGCGTGCGAACATCAATGATCATATTAACGTTGGTTGTTAGTACTGCTGGGATCGTCATTGGTAGTTTCTTCAATGTTTTCACATGCGTCTTCATCTTCCAGTAAATTTAGCAAGGAATGAACATTCTCGCATGTTTTTTCCACAGCAGTAGAAACATATAAAGGAACAATTCAGACCAGATTTCCGATAGCCACAAGCTCGACCCCACTGGCCTTGCATTTGCAGGATATAGTTTGCAATATGCTTTGTGGAGCTGGATCCTGAGTGGTTGTAACTGGCTCTAATCCTCTCGGAGTTCTTTTCCAACCCCATTTTAGTGTGTCATGGTGAACATCGATCCAAGTCTGTACTTGATGGTAAGTACGGAATGTGTGTTGCCGAGCAGCTGCTGCACTAGGAGGCAATGAAGATAGATTAAACTTAGTTTTTTTTTGACGTTTTAACAAAGTTGCTTTATATCGCAAAGAATCCAGTGACTCATTTTCGTTCCCATTGAACAACGCAATAATCTTAATCTTTCGGATTTTCGGATTGTTTTGTGCCTCCCAGATGTGGATCTTCAGAATAACCATCAAAAACTATAGAATATTGTTTGCAAAATGGTTTCGCACGAAAGTAACATACTTTGGCATACACATTCGAATGTTGAACGAGTGTCCCAAGCCACCTTGTGCAGTAAAAAAATCCATTAGTTCATTTACATAATTTTTCCAGCAATTAACATGAACCGTTATATTATCAAGGTTTTCAAGCATACGCGCATGTTCGATATCGATATTACCTCTTTTAACTGCAAACGATTGTTATGTACTTACACCTTTTTTTTCACCAGCGAAACTTTTTCGTTACCAAATAGCTTTTCACATATAAAACAATCACCCATATTTAAAACATTTTTACTCCGAAGCATATGAGATATGATAAAAGCTGACAGGTATTTAATAATGCGCTTAAAAAAAGAATTGAAATAAAAAAAAAATAAAATAAAATATATTTTTGCGGCACCAAAGTTATATTTCTTTCCGATATAAGAAATTTTTCGCAGGCTATTGGCCATTTTGTCAGGTTACATTTCCTACAGTTTTTATCGCACATAAAAGTTAAATATACCAAAATATAGGAAATAAAGTGATCTATAAAAAACAATTTTCATTTTTTCGATTAGATGAACATGAGGTGAGATAAACGTTAAAAACCATTTTTTACTTCAAAATCTCGACAGTTTTTTGTCGATAACTTTTTTTTTGAAAGAGGTTTCAAATTTTGTTCTCAGCAAAAGTTAAAGAAGATATTTTAACGTACAAACCTAACAAAAAAATGCAGCTCTATATATGATAGGAGCCGAGAAAATCGAGTTCACGCTTTCCAAAGCCTTTTTCAAAATGGCGGACAACGCATGGGCGCTTTTTGTTCGAACTTTTTGGATTAACACTCTCCAATAGGTACTCTTTAAGAAAAAAAAAAAAAAAAAATTCGACGCAGTATTTTTTGTAGATATTTCGAATTAATTAATTTAATTTTACTGGACTATTCTTGTTAAACGCTCTCTGCAAATGGTGTATATTTATCTCCTTCTCTTTCAACGAACTTTCTTTTTGTAACTCCACCTTAACCATGTCTGCCAACGGCTTGTCTACGTCTTCTTCGCAGACATGATCCAAAACTGGACCTTGAACTAAACCAGTCATGAATTTGTTTTTCACGTAGTCCTCCAGTATATTGCCAAATTTGCAAAACATTGCAACTCCCTTCAGCCTCACCAACCAACAATTTACCGCTCCAAGCGCTCGTCGTATATGCCAAAATCGTCATCGAGGTTAAAAGATGGCACTGAACCTACATGTCCTGAACTTCTGACTATTGTTGGAGTCGCCACCGACATTATTATTATTTGTTTCAGAACAATTTTCCGAAAAACACACCAAATTAAATTCACTTTTAAAACTGTACACGTTTTTTTTTTTTTTTTTGCTCGTCGCCAATTGTGGTGTATTGAAAGAGAAACACATCTGCTCTGTTTGAAATCTGAATAGTGAATGACGTTTATTTTATATAATGCATTTACATATAAAGTCTTAATTCTACGTTTACACATTTTGTCAAAGGGTGCGTTCCAATTATGGTAACGTTCTATTTATAAGATATTGAACCTCTATGAAATAATATAACACTTCTTGCATGAGAATAGTCTTGCTTTCATTAGTAAAACTAATAAAGAAATACGCTGCTGGCTACTCTTCAACACTTTTTGGCCTACACCGTGAAATACCTACGTTGTCTTGAGCTCCGGTCAGACTAGGGAACCCGTCCCACCGGTTCCTCGCCGTATATAAACTTCATTCTGCCGCCGATTTTAAGACTTCTCCGCCGAATACAAACTTCGTTCTTCTGCCGCTTTTAAGACTATAGAGCACGTCCCAACCTACGTTGTCTTGAGCTCCGGTCAGACTAGGGAACCCATCCCATCGCTTCTCCACCCAAAATAAACTTCATTCTGCCGCCGCTTTTAAGACTAGGGAGCACGTCCCAACCTACGTTGTCTTCAGCTCCAATCAGATTAGGAAACCCGTCCCATCGCTTCTCCGCCGAAAATTAACTTCTTTCTGCCGCCGCTTTTAAGACTAGGGAGCACGTCCTACCTACGTTGTCTTGAGCTCCGGTCAGACTAGGGAACCCGTGCCACCGCTTCTCCGCCGAAAATAAACTTCATTCTGCCGCTGCTTTTAAGACTAGGGACCACGTCCCAACCTACGTTGTCTTGAGCTTCGTACAGACTAGGGAACCCGTCCCACCGGTTATTCGCCGAATATAAACTTCATTCTGCCGCCGATGTTAAGGACTATGGAGGACGTCCCAGCCTACGTTGTCTTGAGCTCAGTACAGACTAGGGAACCCGTCCCACCGGTTCTTCGCCGAATATAAACTTCATTCTGCCGCCGATGTTAAGACTATGGAGGACGTCCCAACCTACGCTGTCTTGA